>PVKB01001560.1:0-208986 GCA_004027205.1 Ctenodactylus gundi
GATGTTTCACCTTCTGCTTCTGACTCACTTCACTAAGCATTTCAATAGAATCACATGGAGCTGTTCACCAAATCACCAAGGGCTGTGAGATTTCCAAGGGAATGTGCCCTTCTGGGCACACAGCTAGGGCATGCTGTCACAGAATGCCACTTCACTTATACATAGTTGTTCTATCACCAGGCTCTAAACACGACAAAACAAACACAGCACACCAGATCCTGAAAGCAAGGTCCCTTCCACTCGTAATGCCCATCCAGCGCCCTCCACCGTCATAGCTTAATGTAGTGCTGTGCAAGAAGGAGCCGTGCGTCACGAATCCAGTCCCTGTCTGCAGAGAGGGTACTGAGGGGTGGAATGGAACAGAGGCAGCGACGCCAGAATCAGCTCGTCACACTTTGGTCATCATTATTCATTCTTGTGCAAATTGACCATCTATGTCATACTTTTTCATGGATAACTCTAATTCAATTTAAATATTTCAGTCTTTCCATTGTCCTGTGTTTAGAATATTTGAACACAGAGGAGCTTTAAACTTTATGCACAAAAGTGTGTCAGTCATCTTTTGTCTACATTTCTTTTCATTGTATGCTTCAACAGAACTTTTTCTTTATTAAGATTCGGCAAATAACCATCGGTTTATTTTTCTTTGTTGGTGGTAGTGGAGAATGAACCCACAGCCTTCACTTTGACTTTTTTAATTTTTATTTTAATACAGAGTCTTGCCTTTTTGCCCAGGCGGAGCTCAAATTTGCAATCCTCCTGACTCAATGTCCCAGACTGCTAGTACTACCGTAGTGTGCCACCACACCTAGTTCTGGTCCATTTTCTTTTATTTAAAAATTAACCCATGGGAAATTTCTTTCTTCCTCTTTTATTGATATGTATAAGACTTAGAGTTTACAGTGATCTTGAGCATTTTATGCACATACATATCATGACAAAGTCATAAATGCTTCCTCTCTCTCCTTTCAACTCTCCCCCAACCCAAGCCCCCAGTTCCCATTATTTCCCACACTGAGTTCTATTTTTTGTTATTTAATACAATGTAGAATTTTATTTCTATTCTTCTCCAAATATTTTCTTATCACCTCAAAGGCTAAAAAAAAAGCTATTATTTACCCTCTATTTTTCTTTATCTTATTAGTTTGTATTTACAGGAAAGAAACAATTATTTCACAGATACTTGGGAGCCTATCATAAATATATGATAGATGTTTAAAATATAATATCTTAAATTTTTAGAAGGTAAAATGTCACCTACAGAGAGCTATAGTCTCCATATTTCCTGTGTACTTCCCTTATTTTCCAAAATTTATTTATATTCTAAGATAACACGTAGCCCCTATGTTTTAATATCTTCATTAGACATGTATGTGTGCTTCTTCTGTGTTTAAAAATATATGTAAGTGGTTTACTTTCCTTGGCCACTTGTTCTTTGCTACCCAACATTATGCTTGTTAGACATAGCCACTGTGAAGTGGACATAGAAATCATAATTTGTTTATCCATTCCCTATTTCTTAAAGATAGTGAGAATAAAGGTGGTTATAATGACCCTCTTGCCCACAACAAATGTAGGTCTCCTTTCCCCAAACTCCAGAGATCAATGTTATCAGATATAAGGAGTTTATTTTTGCAGTTATGTAAGGTACAGAAAGTAATTTGGCTTTTTACCTAATTTGTGTTTTCCTGAGTATTGATGAGATTATAATACATTGAGCATTAAAATTTACTCTTAGATGAGTTGCTTATTCACAGTGTTTTTGGAGAAATATAAAACCAAGAAGACAATTGCTTTGGTATAGATACACGTTAGCTAACAACCTGACTTGCCTAGGAAGCCCAAGTTGTTTCCAAGAGGAAGATATTGGAAGCACGATGCTCTGGCTACCGAAGCCTTGGAAATCTGCTGTGCTTTTGAAAATGGTTGCTATGTTGCTAAAAGTAGCCACCTGATAACAGAGTCAAATATTTTCCAAAAATACTATAGGTGCCAAAGTATTCTGTTAAATAGCTTCATTTTCAAGAATATATGAGAAAGCTAAAGTTCAGAAGTATAGTTTAGCTTAAGTCACACAATTCAAAAGGAACAAAGACACCGTTGAAATCCAGTTTATATGATACCAGAAATCAGAATCTTAACCAGGCACTCCCTATATAGACCCAAGCATGTCAAAAAATAAGTGAATATAGGAAGTTAGGCAGGAAAGGCATGACCACAAAGTGGTGAATTTCCTCTGGACAGGACCAACCCTCAATTGTGATGCCAGCTCTCAATGAGAGGTGATAAGTAGAGGACCAGGGAAAACTCACAATTACTTGAAAAATATGCTTGGTAGCCTTTGGCCTATACCAAAGTAAGTTCAGATGGCAAGAAGAAGGAGTCAACAGAAGATACTGGACTTCCTGCTGAGAAGAGTACATTGTTGCTTGAATGATTAATTGGCAAAATAAAGGAGCTATGATATATATTGCTGTTCCTAGTTGGCAAAGTGAGTTGTGCTGTTCATAGAAACCTAATATATAATGTATATTCATATACATTAGTGGATTGTGGATTTATAACTGATCTTCAGAGGAAGGTGGGGGTGTTTGGAACACAGCCATTGCTCTACTGAGTTGATGAACAAATGGTAACTATCCTGTTCCACAGTACAACACAGGAAGCACAAGGGGACACACTCTCAACTGGAAAGCGTTCAGCTTAACGCAGAGTCACTACGCATTTCATATTTTCTACTTCACTGTATTACTATAAATCAGGGGCTAATCGGCGATATAACCTAGTGTCAGTTCTACAATCTTTAGTCTTTTCTATAATTTATCTGGTTTTTAAATTTAGAGCATACTACTGTACCTTTTATTTTGCTGTTGTTTTTGTTCTAAAGAGAACACCAGTTTTGAATGAGCCTTACAGTTTATTCATGAGATCTATCCACCCTTCCATCTGCTCATTTATAATTAATCATCTGGAGAGCACACCATTGCTTTTTACAAATCAGCTACTGCGCCTAATTTTACAAAATGTACTTCAATGAATTCTCATCTACATTGTTGTCATATTTTCATTTTTTAAATTTCCCCTTAAATTTTTAGACTGAAAAGAATCTTAGAGATCTTCCAGATTGATTTTAAAGAAAGAAAAATTGTCACTCAAAAAAGTTGAAGAATTTATTCAATATGTTTTTATTCGTGTCAGATCTAGGGCAAAAAAAAAGAGTCTTCAGGATGACTTTTATCAGCTGCTCTTCCCACATGAAAAATTTCATCTAAAATCCTTCTAGAATTACAAAAATCATGTCTCTTTCTCTTTTTTGCAAGTAACCATTTTATTTTTTCACTAATTGAGAAAAGGATATTCATTTTGCATAGACCTTTCAGCTCATTCTTATCCTCACCTGCCTCCTTTGCTTGCTACTATCCCAATGCTACACTGGAGAATCCCAGCACCCCATCCACAAAGGATCATTCTGGCTAAGGAAAGTTTTCCTTGAATGAAAAAATAAGAATTTGTTATTTCACCAGCAGTTAGTACTATAGCATTTTTCAGACATTTTGTTAGGCACTACATGCACTAAAGTGATTGTGATTCCATTATCTTTCAAATTTCCATTTATATTCTGCTGATAAGATAGTTTCCCCAAGTATGAGGCAAGTGGATTTGTGATGTACCATAGAATTCATTGCCCAAATTCATTCTCCTTTTCTGTACATATATTTGTGACTATTTGACTTTTCAATTTCTCACAGGCTACACATGTTGTACCACAGAATGTTAGCAGGTGAGCTGTGATCAAAGGTTGACAAAGCTCCTGCATGTTTGCATTTGCTCCCTGTACCATGGTCATGCTAAGTCAAACACAGCACAAACCCCTCGAAAACCACAGATCCATGGGAACAGATGGAACTTCTTTGAAACTACCATGTTTTGAGGTGGGTTATTATGCAAAATTTTATAATGGTAGGCTATTGATTGTGACAGTTGAGATCTAAGATGTCCCATAAGTCTTGTGTTCACAATGGGGATATCAGAATGCAAATGGACCATGGAAGTGTCAAACGTCATGTCAAGAAGTGGGGCGTGATCAGAGGGGGTGGATCATCAGGGTGTGCCTTAATGGATATATTCTTTTTTACCAATAGGATGAGATATCTTTTGCTTGATTGACACAGACATCAAACATTGTCAAAGTGCATATTCCTTGGTGTTAATAGCCAATGGCTCTCATCTCCTAATGTTGTTATTTTTGCGCTTCCAGAGAAAGTACCTATTAACTCTCAGCATTCTAGCTTTTACTATTCCAGCTTTTGTCAGCTCCTAGATACTCCGGCATATCTTCAGCAGCCAAGGTTTACAGTCCCCTTGATGGCTTTCCGGAGTTCTTCCAGAAGCTTCCACATCCTCTCTGACGCTCACTGTAGGTCATTCTCAGTCTCCGTAGGTCACTGCCAGCCTCTGCTGTATTTGTCTTCTCACTGCTCTCTGAAGCTCTTCAGGGATAAGAGCCCCTCACGTTCACAGAGCTTTTAAGTACAACTCACTCAGCCCATTTTATCTAAGATGAAAATCATGAGCCAGCTATGAAACCAGCTAAACAAAGCTTCAGTTGGAACTCTGAAGAAGCCCTTTTGGACTGCCCCCTAACAAAAGGGACTATTGGTAATACATGTGAGGAGTAGGCCTACAAACTTTGTGAACCTATTTGGGGATTTACACCAGCATAGATGTAGTGACAGAAAATATGTGGGGTTATTTAGAGATTACAGAAGAGAGCCATCAGGAAAGGCTGCAGGGCAGATTCATGTGGGATAAGTCTGTATTTTGAGCAACTGTGGCCAAAGCAAATATCTCCAGAGGCTCCAGGATAGCCTTAGCTATAATAGTAACAGCTTTAGGAAGTAACTGTTTTATTGGCAGGTCCTGGATTTTTGTAAGAGAAAAAAAAAGCAGGACTGAATTCTTACTGTTGGCTTTATTCTTTTGGAGGAACTATCATGTTTATTAAAGTTTTTTTTTTTAATTTGGAGGATATCAGTAATGGGCCCTACTTCCCCCAAGTCTTTCCTCCATCAGGCATATTTTTTGGTTGCTCCTCAGATAGGTAGTAGTCAAATCTGAAAGCAACTTGGAGCTGTGAGGGGCAATTGAGGCTGAAGCATGATATGTATCATGCATTGCCTTTGAAGCAATCATAGAGTGACAGGATGGCGTTGCGGCTCAGTTCTTCAGGCCACTTTGTGAAGCTGAGGAAGAGCCAGAGGGAGGAGCATGACAACCTTGCGTTGGATCACGCCCCCTCTGGCTGTCACAGGGAAGAGGGAAAGACGAGACTTCTTTGTGGGTTTGGCTGCCATGAATGGAACAGCTTTCCTCTACCATATCCCTCCACAATGATGCTTCTTCCTTGGGGCCATTCAACCTCTGAATTCAAGAGCCAAAATAAGCCTCCTCCTGGCTTAAGTTATTGATGTCAAGTATTTAGTCCCAACAATGAAAACCTGACTATTTCCAGAAATTGGTACTTAGATGGGGGAATCATTGATACAACATTATCTCACAAGATGATTCAGAAGCCTCTAAAGTCACCCTTAGACCTTGGAAAGGTTTAAGACTTCAGGACTAGGAATCCTTAAAGTGTTGTAAGCAGAGGTTAATGGATGATTCTGGTGAGAGCTCAGGAAACCAAAATGCTGATGGGAATGCAGGCAGAAAGACTGCACGTGAGTTATCAGATGGGAACACGGACATTTTTCCCATCTGATAACAGAATTAGATTGGAGCATATTGTTGCTATATCCCAGCAAAGAATTTGTCTACATTTTGTATTTGCACCAAAACTGTGTGTGGCTGAATTTACAAGTGATAAACTGAATTTAAAGGTTGATCTATTAGAGGAAACCTCAAGGCAACTCAATATTCAGGCTGTGGTTGTCCTTAGCTAGATTTATAATGACAGTCAAGAATAAAAAGTAGAGCCAAAAGATTTAAAAATTTGCACTTTGGCCCCTGTGTAGTTGAGCTAAAGAAAGTGTGAAGGCTGAACAGATTAGCACCATTAAAATAAATTTGCACTAAGATAATAAGAAAAAAGACCTTGAAGGCATCACAGGAATTGGCCATATACCACCAATTGTGGGCTCAAAAGAGTAAAAATATAAATCATTTTTAAATACTTTTCCTTAAGAAGAAAGCCTAAAAGCATGCTGATCACTCAATGATAGCTATAGACATATTTCCCTAAATTCAGCCATCTAGACATCAAGGTCACTGCAGCTGTGGACCAAGGGAACCCAAGTACTACAACAGTTCTCGGTGTTGTGACATGATACTGGTTCTTCAGGCATGCAGAATGTAAAAGTTATGGGGTTACAAAAGCCACTCCCCACATTTCAAAGGAAGGTATAGAGGTCTAGGCAGTGTGATATGACAGCCCGTGTCCCCTCTGGGAACACTTGAAAGGGTGAAGCATGCTGTTAGAGTGAAGCCAAAGTTACAGTGGAGATCCCAGGAAGTTAGAGATGGCTAAAATATGGAATGAATGGCCAGAAAAGCTGCAGGTAGGGAACAGAGACAGCCTAAGAGAGGGACCAGGAGGGCTACCACCATCAAGGTCATCGGGAAAGGACTGTTCAAGCCTTTAAAGTTCATATTATGCTACCATGTGCCCCAGATGCTAGAAGTGGAGCTACAAGACTTAATGTTTGCCCTTCTGGTTTTGATCTTTCTTCGATTTGATTCCTTGCTTTCCCGCCACTCTTCTTTTTCAAAATACAAATGTCTACCACAGGCCATTGTGGATCAGAAGTATTTATATCTTGTTTGATTGTTACAGGTGCTGAAAGCTAAAAGTTTGCCTTTTATTTCAGAAGAGACTTTGGGCTTGGGCTTTTGAGGATCGCTGAAACTGTCGAGACTTTATAACTCTTGGAGATGGAATAATTGCGTTTTACTTTATGAGTTGGGCATCAGTTTTCTGGGGTCCAGGAATAGACTGTTGTGATTCAGACACCTAAATGTTCTCCACATGTCTTATGTATTTCAAAGTGGGGATTTCAGAAGGTGTTTGGAGCCCTATGGGGACTCCGGATGGCTGTTAAGAGGTAGTTTCAGTTTGGAGGACATGGCACTCTAAGAGCACGACTCAGAAGAAAGTGTGCCTATTCTTAGCCTCTTCTCACTGTCCAACTCAGGCTCTCTTGTTTCTTTCTCTGCTTCTAGCCCCTCAAAAAGAACAGCTTTTTTCTGAAGTGACTTTACACCATGATGCTTCCACCTACAACCATGGACTGAAACCTTGGAAACTGATTCAAAATAAATTTCTCTTCATTTAAATGAAAAGCATCAGATATTTTGTCACAGCAATGAAAAGTTGACTAATACACTGATATTCTAATATTCATAGGACTCAAGCAACATGTGTGACTCAGGTCAAAATTACTGCTTCTTTCTAACTGATGATGTCTCTGACTTGGGACCAGATGGTATTCATTGAAATGGAGAGCAAATTATACCTCTTCTTTAAGTAGTAGTTGTTGAGTATTATGTCTTAGTGCTGATAAAGTTGATAAAGCTGACTAATATAAACAGTGTTTCCTAGTCAATGTGCTTACCCTCATTACAAATTTAGTGTAAAATAATATGTCAGGTCAGGTCAGCAGCAAACTCTTTCACTGCCTATGCATTGCATCTCCTGATTGCACCAAGTAATGGACCTCCACCATGAAGGCGTACCTAAGAAACTGCATCACAATGTATTTTTCAGAATATATTCCCATTACTCAGTGATGTTTTACTATATTCTACAGTCAACTTTCCCTTTTAGCTTAAATTAATAGTAGCTTTTTCTTGATATATCAACCTTCAGATTTGCACTTGTATATAGTAAGTTTTTGTTACTAGGAATCTCCCACTGATTTCCATTATTTATATGCATGCTCGGGTGAGGTGTGAGTATGTAGGGATGGGGGTTGTGTTGGTGCTGCTGCTGGTGGTACTAGAAATTGGTGCCAGGGCCTTCACATGGAGCTACCTCCCCAGCCCATTTTATTTATTTATTTATTTATTTATTTATTTTTGAGATAGGATATCACTAAGTCACTAAGTTGCCCAGGTTAGGCCAAAACCTGCAGTCCTCCTGTCTAAGGCTCCTGGGATGTTGAAATTACATCCCTAGGGCCAGCTTCTTGGGATTTTACAGATAGGCTCTCTGATGTCTCGCAATTGTTAAGATTTTTGATTCTGTTATAATTTCATAAGTTTTGCCACGACATTTCTAGCTCTTTTTTGCAATATGCTGTTCTGTATTCTAAGACTTTTTAATCAAAAGACTAATGTCTACTCCCCAACTCAGAAAATATATTCTTCTGTTAGTACTTTGGTTGTGTCATTCTTCCTATATTCCCTCGTTTCTCCTTATATGAGTTTTATTAGGCAGATATTGGGATTTCTGTATACCTCACATGTTCAGAATTGTTCATATTAGCACCTCTTGCCCCCCTTCTCTATCCCTCTCTCTCTCTCTCTGTCTTTTTCTCTGTTTAGCTATGTTCTCAGGATGAGCTGAACTAGCATTCCTCCTGCCTCAACCTCTGAAATGCTAAGATTATATATTTATGCCACCAAGGCCACCATGGCCAGCCTTTGTACTTTTGAGGTACAAGTTACAACATTTTTCTTTTATTTATAAGTTTATGTATTTGAGTCATAAATATTTTTCTTAATATGGGCAAAGCTTCGTCAAATTTTTTGTTTCTCCAAAATCCAAGTCTTATTTTACTGAGTTTTTAAAAATTATTTTAGGCTCTATTTTATTTATTCCTGCTCTTATCTTTACAATCAATTTTTAAGTAATTACCATAAATTATTTTAGTACTTCTAGAGTACTAATTTAGTCACATTTTGTATTTTCCAGCTGACACTCAATTAAACTGGCATTCCTCTCTGAAAGTAAGTTTTCCTCTCTCTAAATTTCATAAAAATTCCAAGAATCTGCCCCATCTAGGTCTTAGTTCTTTTGTCATCCAGTTGGTAGGAAAAGTTTGAGTGTGCTGAGTCTACTTACTGATTTTCCGTCTCTGGCATATGGAGACACTTTTGCAAACTGTCCCTGCACTTTGCTCATTCCGGCACTTATGCCCGCCTAGATACAGGTCCCCAAGCAACTGTCACCGATGCTTTTACCTTAAGCTCCAAAAATATAGGTTCTCCCAGTTCGCGTTGGGCTTGCTCATTATTTGTCCCCACAACCAGCCTTCCATGGTGGCAGGCGCACAGATATTTCTAGTCTCCAGCAACGTAGTCTGCCTTAGCCAGCATGCTCAAATTCAACTTTGAGTTTTAGGCTGTCCCTTTCATGCACAGATTTCACCCTCCGCCATAAGAGACTTCTCCCCAGATCTCAAAGGAATGCTCTTTGCTTTGGACCTAGATTGTATGCTCACCTCTAGTTGGGCTCAGGCCTCAGTCCATGAACAATCACTTCCAAGAGGGACGAAACACGTGTTTTGTTTTAACTAATCAGGAACCAAGCACTCAGTCAATTCTACAGCCCACAATGGAAGAAGAAAAACGTCTTAGATCATAGCATTTTTTACATAATTTTGACATACGCCATCATGAGCTTTATTTTTGAGAGTACACAGCAATGGTAACTGAATAATTCTAGTGATTCACTCTTAAAACTATTAGCCTTAAATACAGAGAGTTCTTTGGACACAATATCTATTATTCCCATTAAATATATTCCTCAACAAGCATCATCATGAAAATCCTTCTCATTTTTCTCAGAAATCTTTGACTTAGCAGAAGAAGCATCAAATAGTTCTAGCATTCCTTTCCTCTTGGAGTCTCCTAGAAAGTTGCAACGCATTATTTTCCTTTTGTATTTCAGCAATTCTGTTAGTAGGCTTCATCTTTTTTTCTTTTTTTTTCTTCCTAAACTGAGCATTATGGATAAACATAAAATCTCTAAATAGATTTTCCTAGTCAGTTAACCATATTCTTGAGGGAAAACATAAGGTAGGATCATTATTAAAGCATTCTCAGTAATACACACATCTTTATTATGTCAGTCTTTTGCCAAAAAAAAAGATTGATAGTCAAATCCACTTAAATTTTTTCTCACAGAATCAAGCCATCTGCCTCACAATATACCACCAGCCCCTGTTAGATGAATCCACACATTTTAAAACCCTGGAGTAACCATTTGGATGGAAATTGGACACTTCTTATCATTTAGGAAGCTTTTTTAAACTGGGAAGGATTCTCGTTTGTTCAATTAAATGTGTGTGTATGCACTACACTTTATGAAATTTATCCCGAAACAGCAAGGGCTGAAGTAATATTTGAAACAGATGGCACAGCTGCTTTATTAGACAGCATCCTATGGACAGAGATGGGACATTGAGGGGACTGCACAGTTCAAGTCAAAATATTATATAATCAAGACTCTCAGCCATGGCCAGTAGAGGAGGGAAAATCTCTTTAGTACCAACCCCTTCCCTAATGCAGGTGTGCAAAAAATGCTGAGATTTAGTCTAGTGGAACTTATACTCTTCTCTGTTCTTCTCAGCTGAGCCTTAAAACTTGAAAATGTTAGATATGCTGTCTTTGACTTTTCTCTCACTTAAAAAGCAGCAAATAACTATTTGAAAATGATGCTGAAAGTATCATTCCCAAGAGCAGGTTAAAGAGTGACATGTTTATAGCAGATGCAGTGTTGAGAGCCGGAAGGAGTAGACGGGAGGAGATCATAGAGGTGACTTCGCTATTGCCCTAATTTTGTAGGTGCAGAAGCCAAGGCCAGGGAAGGTTAAGTGGCATCACCTCCTTCTCACAGAACTTGTCCCTTGAGACTCTCCAGGAGCAATTCCACCACAGATGCTGTTTACTAACAGGAAAAGAAAGGTCAAATGACTTTGAACTTTGGTTATTCTATTTTACTTTCTTTTACTCCGTTTTGAATAACAGTGTCGCATCTTTTAAATGGCACAATTATTTATCAAACACAATGACAAAGTAAAGAAATAATCATTTTGGGTAAAAGTGCTTTAGGGTACAAATATTTCACAAAAACAAAACAGCAGTACATACGCTGTAATTTGTGAGAGCAGTGCAAATTTGTGTTAACAGGACAGTGAGGTGGAATTTTCATTTTACATTAATCATATAAAATAAAATTTGCAAAATATTTTAAATCAACCACACATGCCACATCGTAATTTAACCAAAAAGGCAAAAGTTTCAATACTTTTTTTAATTCAGAATTCTTGAGTAGAAGAATCCAACTGAGTAAACACACACACACACACACACACACACACACAATGTAAACACCAACCAAGAGGAACATTCACAGAAACAATTATTCTTAAATGCAGCAGTGTTTGGGATTATAAAGTTCACACATTTTCCTCTGTTGTAATTTTATGGTCACGAGTCTTGAAAGAAGATATCATTAGTTTGCTTCAAGACGGTCCCTGAGCTACTGAAAAGGACAAATCTCCACAGTCACATTTAGAAGCCCGTATTCTTTCACAATCAAAAGAAATGGATAAAACCCTTAATAAGAAAAACAGCCAATACCTAGATTTATCCATCACCTTCTCAGCAGCAAGAGCTGATGAAACAGAAATGAAACCGTGTCCATCTTCACAGGAACTTTTCCCCTATAGACAATAACCCTGCACTTCCCTGGGATCCCGCTAGAGAAGACAAATTGATTTTCTAAAACATTCTTACTCATCCCGGGGAGAGAATAATGGTCACGGCCTGATGTATTAACCTCCCACCACATTTCTAAAACTGAATCTATACACCTGAAACAAAGCAAGAATTGGGGCACCTTCGGGTCACCGCAGCAGCCAGACTATTTAATTCTGAACCACCCCAACAACTGGTCCTTTTAGCACCTGTGCCTTACAAATTATTTCACTTGTGAATACACGGGGTCGCTCAGCTTTTGTTTTTGTGTAAGTCAGAAGAGTAGTTCCTTCAAGACAGTAACTGCCCCTAAGTTGCACACATACAAACCACCAGCTAGAGGCATCCTCAGAGTAAGACTTCACTTCTCTCTCTTACACGCAAGGAAAGCAAAATACCTCCTCAGTACTCTGCAAAGTTCCAGCCTGCTTGTTTCCATCATATAATCCTTTTGACAAGTTTTCATAAAGAATTTTAAAATCAGAAAAGCTCGTACACATTGATCTTAGAGTTTCTTTTAAGTTACTGACATTTTATTTCTCACATAATATGTGGTGAAAGCCAGTCAACAGCTGAACAGTGTTTCTTTTTTTCTTTCATGTGGTCTTATGTATGAAAAACAAAATCTCACTGAAACTCATCTCTGTAAATTTCTCCAACAGGATGTCGAGACACCCACACAAACACACACATCCAGTCACACACACATTAATGGGGCAAGAGAGAGGAAAAGAATTCAATTTTCAAAAAAAAGCCCCAGAAACTTACATTTCAATCTTTTTTGTTTGTTCGTTTGTTTTGTTTCAAGGGAATGGCTACCCAGGGCAGCATGGCAAGAGTACCCACCCAACCTGTAACTCTCACTGGATGGGCCAGGAACCCAACTTGGGAAATAGGGTATCAGTGTCCTCTTTCCACCTGGAATCATTGGCAGCTACATGCCACAAAGATGATCTGGTGTACAAATTAGACAGCATTGCTCAAGTTGCCCTAAGGGATGCTGCACACCCCTGAGACACATTAAGAATCAGAAAGAAGAACTAAATAAAAGAGCATTGGGATAAAGAACTCCATAAGAAACAGAAAAGGAAATCTTTAAGTGTACTCTAAAGAAAGAAGCATAATACAATTGGGAAGAGAGTCAGCCCTTAATCTGTTTGGCAAAGGAAGGGATCACAAGGCCCTCCACAGGGAAAGAGGATGCTGTCAAAGTGAGTGACAGGTTCTCAGAGACTCACACAGATCAACGTGACCTCAGGACAGGGGCTGCAGCAACAGAGAGGGCCACAATCAGGCGCTAATAGAGAATGTAACCTTCCAAACAAAATACGTTTCTGTTCTTTACTATGCATTTGTAGCACATCCGCTTCTGTTTCTTAAAAGCCCACACGTACCTACTCAGAGGAAGATTTTCTCTCGTTTCTCTTCGGGCCTTGACATCCTCCATAAAATAACTTCCACCCTGGAGCACAGCTATCGAGTTACCAAAGGTGCACTTTTCTGAAGATGTGTTACATTTAAATAAGGTAAAAACACAACCACAATTGAACAAGTGACTGTATGAACTAGATAAGCCCACACCTAGTCAGTTCTTCTTTTTCTGAAAAAGACGACGAATAGTTCAATGTATTCTTTTGTATTTCGGTTTTCTTACAACTAAAAAACCCCTTCTCCTCAGAGCTCCCGCGGGCCCTCCTGGCTAGGCACCCCCTCTTCCTCTGCCTTAGAGCTCCTGAGCACCACTAGCTTGTGTGGGGCTCTTACCCACTTGTTCTTCAATAGGTAACTATTCTATCAGAGTTGGTGTATTATATTAAACACAATTTTTAGTTTTTTTCTAATATTGTTTCACACTGTGACTTCAGATTGATATGACTTACTAGAACAAATTATTCACTTGTAATTTTATGTATGATTTAAATATCTTACATCTAAAATCAGTTCTGCTTTTTCTACTTTATTTATTTGTCTGTTTATTTGAGACAGGGTCTCACTTTATAGCTTTTGTTGGTCCTGAGCTCACTATGGAGCCCAGGCTTGCAGTGGACTCAAAGAAATCCTCCTGCCTCAGGCTCCCAAGTGCTGGGATTATAGGTGTGCAACACCATGCCCAGATTAAGTGGTGCTGGGGTAATCGAACTTGGGCACATGTGCTTGACAGCGCTTGCAAGGCAAGCGCTTTAACCGCTGAGCCATTCCTCCAGCCCCTGCTTTCTCCACTTCAAACTAGCCCTCCACACGTGCACTCACAGTCCTGTGAAGGCTGGCAGGCAATGGAGCAACTTGAAGTGTATTTGTGAATAAAGGACTAAAGCTGCAGAAAAGTAAAAAATAAAATCCTGTGATCAAAAAAACCCACTTGACATAATTTAATTCACAGCTAGACATTTAAATAATTTTTAAAAACAGAACTCTTGTTCCATCTTCCAATCGGTACTACTCAACCACATGCATCATTGCATATCTCCCATGTCTCTGGCTTTTAGAAAAGAACACAATTTCCTGGCTGTAAGTAGATTAAGCTCCATATGGCTCTCGTCTTGTTTTTTTTTATTTTTTTTCTTGTCACAATTAGAATCCCTTCTCCTAATGCAAACATGATGAGCTGACAGTTTTCCGAAACATAGCTAATATCTTAAGAAAGCTTACTCGTGTTTTTCTATCATGAGGCAGCATATCTCTGGCATAAATTGATGATCAAAGATGGCCTAAAATTTTAAATACCTTCTGAAAAAATTTGTTATTTTCTGAAAACAGAGCCAACTCTGGGAAGCCTTCATTTTTAATAGTAACTCATTGTAAGTTAATTCATAAACTACACTATTTACTGTTAAAATATGACAAGATTTTTTAAAAGTAAAAACAGAAAAGGGTTTGCAAAAGTAGAAAGGTGGAAAGAAACATCAGCCTCACGAATATGAAGCCAAGTACCACATTTAAAACTTGATTTTCAAAATAAATTTTAAAAGTCTCCATTGTCTCAGGCTTGAAAAGTTTTCAGTAATACAAAATTATTTCTGGTGCCATTTCCACCAACTTTTCATCCTATTATTCCTTAAGTCTAATTATCACTTGGCTGTGTTCGCCCTAATTCCACAATTACAACTTTTCGTCCAAGGTACCCCCTCGCCAAAATCCTCCTCGTAATGCCTTTCAACTTTCTATTTTCAATACCAAGAACATCTTTTTCTCTTAAGTTCTGTAACTTTGACCTTAAAAGCCCTGGTCTTATAGCCAAAGTATTCTTCCGATCGTAACTGCCTTATTCTTAAATAATATAAGCTGCTATGATGAACAAAATTGTAACACATGTTAGGCTAACATAAAGCTCACCTGCTCCAAAACCATCTGAATATTAAAGCAAAGTTGTCTTAAACAAAATTGTACTGAGTTCTCACCTCATACTTGGCTATTCCTCAAGTCAAGTGCTAGTAAGTGACAAAAAACTAGTAAGTGATCAAGTCAAGTGACAGTAAGACTGGATTTTGTGTCCCAGAATTCCCTGAATAACCTACAACACTTTCACCTACACTAGATAAAATAATAGGCTAAATATCTACTTTCAGTCTAATGTCTGCAGATTTCATTATGGTACTGTTTTCAGAATAGCCTGTCAGTTATTACTGACTTCTTTTAGACATTAAGCTCCAAGAGGGATTAACACATTTGGACTGTATTTGGAAAGATGATAATTGACAATGAAGCAAAAAGAACCTGCATTCCTTTCCTGAGAGTCCTAGAGTAGCAAGCAGGAGCAATAGCTAGTCTGAAGGGCACTGTTCAATTTTCCCCTGTTTTTGTACAGTCAGCATAGTAGATACCTGCCTTAGTTACTTTGTTGTTGCTGTGACCCAATATCCACAAATTTAGGGGAGGAAAGGTTTATCTCAGTTCACAGTTTCAGAAAGTCACAGTCTATTCAGGGGTGGCCAGCAACAGTGGAAGCACATGGCAGAGGCAGAGGTAGAGGCAGCTCCTTGACATTACAAACAAAAAGCTAAGTCCCATCAAGTCCAGTCTCCTCAGAGGTAGGTAGCAGTCTATATATCCTTCCAAGTCTCATCCCACTGATCAGTCTCTCATGGATCCAGGTGTGGAGGGTGTGGTAAGCCCCCACTACACACCTGTTATCCAATTTACATGGCTGTAATCCACCCCTCCACACTAGGCCTCAATCTCCCAACAGCACATGGTTCCGTAGATAATCCATAACACTCAGATGCATGAGACTATTGGGAGACATTCCAGATCCAAACCACAATAATACCTTTGGAAGAGGGGAGGTTAGTATCAAGCCGAGAGAAAAGAGGATATCTGTAACTTTGGATGACAAGACATTTTGACCTAATCGCCTTCCTTTTCCACAGAGTACATTACAACATAGAAGCAAACACAGCAGCATTTTTATTCATGAGGCTTTCATCCCCTGTCAGCAGGAAGCGCAGAAAGCCCTCAGATGGAGATGCTAATGTAATTCTGAGGAAGCCGGTGCATTTCATCAAAGCTCTATGAGAAGAATAGCTTATGAATGTGGCCAGCTGGGGAGCCACATAACTTTGCAGGGGAGAAATTCTCATGAGAATTACAATGAGAGGTGGGAAAGAACCCCTACAAAGCTCCGGTTTCCAAAAGCTCCCAGCATACATTTTCCTAAATTAAGAGATTTTCACATGGTAGAACTGAGATAGCCAATGCTACAAAGAAATATATCTGAGCAAAAGCTATTTGGAAGAATTGAAATATTGCCAGAGCGTACCAACGCGAGTGAGGATCAGTTTTTCTATTCACAAAGATGACACTGTCATTCCTATTCATATCCGTAAATTCAGAAGGGAGAAGGAGCCCTTGAGTTTCCCTCTCTACTTTTTCCTTTTGTGAGTTAACTGGGAGACACTTTGTTTTGCTTTGATGTAAAGGCAGATATAAAACTGAAATACACGGCTCTGGGTGGAGACTTAATTCTAGTGGCAAACTGGCAGACATAGAGAATAAATATTGGCCTGGACTCTAATTCCCTTCACAGTCCCACAATCTGTGTACCACTCCAAAATGATATTATTCTGTTACTACTTCTTGTTTTCTTGAAGTATTTCAAGTCAGTGAACCAACACTGGTGTGATGAACTCCTACAGAGTTGACTCATCCCGTTACCATTTCTCAAGCCAATGGGCAGTGGATCCAAGAGGAAGACGAACAGTAATTTATAATGGCTAAAATTTACCAAGAAGGGGAAATCCTCAATGAGTTAACAAGACTTTCATTGATAGGGGGAAAGGAAGATTGTCAAATTCAAGTTGTAAAGCTACCAGTCAACAACTACTTTAGTCCATTTCTGTTGCTGTAACATGCCTGAAGCAGAGTATTTTATAAAGAAAAATTATTATTTATCTCACAGCATTTAATACTGAAGACCAAGGTTAAGCAGCCACATCTGTTCAGCTTCATGAGAACCTGGGGATGGCAACATGATGTTCCAGAAGACATCTAAGAGGAGGAGAGTAGTACCTGGCCAGACAGAGTTGAGAGAGATTCAGGAGATAGGCTTGCTCTTTTACAATAATTTGTTCTTTTAGTGACTACCTGGAGTCTCAAAAGAATTATATCAATCCCTCCAAAATCAGTGTCACCAATGTCCTAATCATGCTTCACTAAGACTACTCCCCGCCAAAACACACACACACACACACACACACACACACACACTCCCTAGTGATGAGGTGCTGAAGATTCAATCCAGGGCCTTGCACATGCTATGCAAGCACTCTGTCACTGAACTATATGCCAGGCCCAAGGTGGCCGATCTCTTAAAGTTCTACCACACCTCACTTTGCCACTCTGAGGACCAAGCTTCCTGCACATGAATCTTTTCAGAGCATACACTAACACCACATCCAAACCATATCATCCACCTCTTACTCTCCTTGATTCGCTTTTCTTTCCCATGTACTCTGAAATTCACATTTTCATCTCTAAAATTAGCCACCCTCTATGGCTACCGTCAAGTTTTAGCACAGAACACACTGCCTTTCCGGACCCAGACTGCTACACAGCTCTACTTAGAGGAGTCATTTAGAGACCAAGTTTAGTGGGTCCAAAAGCCACATCTTGATTCTCCAAAGTAGTTCCCCATTACGTTTCTGTTAGTTGAGGTGCATTCTCCCAGGTACTCAGGCTGAAAATACCTATTATTACCTTCCTTTTCTCTCACTTACTCCCTCTCCTTCCCTTCCAATCAGGCACCAATCTTATCACCTCCACACTATTTCTCTATAATGACATCATAAAAAATACAGAAGGATGGTCAATATGAGAAATGAGCCAAAGGAAAATTAGAAGAACAGCATGAAAAACAGGTAACCATAAAGGAAATGATAAGAGACCCTGGCAAGAAAAAGGGCACAGAGAACAAAAGTCAATTAAAAGATACCAAATCTAAGCTTGCACTATGCACAAGCTGTCCACAAAGGAGACAGGAAGAATCCGAGGGTTCAGGGCATGACTAGATTGCCCTTCTCACCCACCTGTCTTAGTCAGCTAGAGTTGCTATAACAAAGTGCCACAGACCAGTGGCTTAAGCAATAACTATTTCTCACAGTCTTGATGTCTGAGAATTCCAAGATCAAGGTGTTCCCAGATTCCATTTACTTCCTCCTGGTTCAAAGACTTTCTCTGCAAGTCCTTACATGGCAGAGAGAAAAATTCTTTTAAAACATTTACAAGGACATTAGTCTCCTTCATGAAGACTCCACCCTCATGACCGTATTTAATTCTAAATACCTTTCAAAGATGCTCACCTCCTAATATTATTATATTAGAGGTAGGGCTTCAACCTATGAATCTGGAATTCAGTTCATAACACCTCCCCACTCTGTTGGTAGGCAGATAAGTCGCCCAACCTCGGGAAGCTTCATGTAAGGACGAAGAGTACCAGAAAGGAATCAGTAAAGGTCTACTGAGGGATTATAAAATGAAAGCAAAAAGTGAAATGAGATCATTAGTGAAAATGAAAACCATATTAGAGGGAGCTAAAAATAGAAAATAGTCTCGAAAATGTAGTCACCACAGAATCAACAAGATTAAAAATGCATATAATTAGAAAGAAAATGATAAATCAGGAATAGGCACATAGAGAATCATGATACTTTAATATTACTAAATAAAATAGAATAAAGGAAATTTTCTTTCCTACTCTATAGAAAATGACTATAAATTGCTTTTGGAAATAAACTTGGATGAAAATGTGTATATCTGGACAGTTTATCTAATTTTAAATGCAATAGGTGGATCTGACCATAAAAGCAAACCTATAATAGATATAAACCATTTCTGAATTGTTTTTTAATACATTTGAATACGAAAAAACATATTCAAAACAAAAAGCTCAGGAAAGTAGCTGTGGAATGAGGGGATGGAATTGTCCAGATTATGAGGGAATTACAATTGAAGGAGACACTGTATGTGCTTAATGGAAGCAGATTATTGACAGGAAAGTTCTAGCAAAGTATGAATGTTTCAGAGGGAGAATCTATACTACTATCACTATCGATAGTCAAGAAATTGACTTAAAATCATGTGAAAATTTAGAAGGCTAAACACAAAACACTTCAGATTATAAATCTTTCTAATTATGAAATGTAAAATAAATCACTTAAAAGGAAACATAAGTCAGATTTTTAAAATCAACTTTTTCTGTTCAAGTATTATATAATTTTTATAACTGTTGCTTTATAACATAAATTGATGTCTGGAATTGTAATGCGACTGATCTTAGTCCTGTTACTCAGGATTGCTTTAGCTATTCTAAGTCTCTTTTGGTTCCATATAAATTTAAGGGTTGGCCTTTCAAGTTTTGTTTTTTAAAAAATTGTTGGTATTTTGGTAGGAATTACATTGAATCTGTATATCAGTTGGGTCAGTATAGTCATTTTGACTATATTAATCCTGCCTATAGAAAAAAGTGGATATCTTTCCTCTTTCTGGTGTCTTCTTCAATGTCTTTCTTAAGTGTAGTGTGTGGTTTTTGGTTTTTGTTGTCAGAGGTATTTCACTTCTTTGATCAGGTTTACTCCTAGGTATTTAAGTTTTTGATGAGCTATTGAGAATGGAATTATTTGCCTAAGGTCTTTTTCTGTGAGTCCACTGCTAGTGTAAAGAATAATTATTTTTTAGTGTTGATTTTGTAGCCTGTAATTTCATTGAATTTGCTCATTATTTCTAAGAATTTCATGATGGAGTTTTTGTGGTCTTCTATGTAGATAATCACATCATATGCAAAAAAGGATCGTTTGATTTCCTTCTTTCTGATATATATTCCCTTTATTTCACTCTCTTGCCAGATTGCTTTGGCAAGGGTTTTGAGGACTGTATTAAATAGAGTGGTGAAACTGGACAACTTTGTCATGTTCTTCATTTATGGGAAAATGCCTTCAGTTTCTCCCCAACTTAGCATGATACTTGCAGTAGGTCTGGCAAATATGGCTTCTATCAGCTTGAGGTATGAACAGGTTGACAAAATGGAACAAAACCAAGGATGCAAAGACAAGCTCAAGTATCCTCAGCTACCTGATCTTTGCTAAAGGAACCAAAAGAATACACTGGAAAAAGGATAGCCTCTTCAAGAACCAGCGCTGGGAAAGTTGGATATCCACATGCAGAAGAAGGAATCTAGTGACACCTGTCACCGTTCACTAAAATCAAATCAAAGTGGATCAAAGGCTTAGATGTCAAAACCGAAGCACTGAACTTACTTTTTTCTAGAAGACAAATTTGACAAAAATCTAAAGGATCAAGGTGTAGGCAAGGATCTTCTCAATAAAATACTCAATGCAAAAGAAATAGCTCCCAGGTCAATAAATGGGATTATATTAAATTAAAATTTTTCTGCACGGCAAAGGAAATTATCAATAGAGTACAGACCCCAAAAAATTACCACCTATACCTCAGATAGGAGGCTAATAACTAGAATATACTAGAAACTGAAGAACAGACCCTTTAAATTCAAAGACCTGATTTAAAAAGGACAACCGAAATGAATAGACATCTAATCTGATCTATCTAATTATGTGTAAGATTAAATACCAATCTAAATTTAAACACAAAAAACGTTTAAATTCAGCTAAAGAAAATACCCCATTTACAATTATTTTTGAAGATGAGAACATCTAAAAATAAACAAGAACCTAATAAAATTAAACTGAAGAAACTTTCATACATAGTAATTATGTCAATTCTTTCCCAAAGTAACTTATAAAATCAACGTAACCTTAATTGAATTTTTGACAATGTCTGTTAATGATGATCAAAGTGATCTAGAAGAATGAGAACAGCTTTTTAATTGAGAGAATTTGTGTAAGAAGAGTAAGGAGAAGAAATTGACCTTACTGGAGAGTGAAATACCTTAAAATTGCTAATACTGAAATTATGGGGTACTAGCATAAGAAAATGTACATAGATGAAGGGATAGAATGGAAAGTCACAAAATAAAGTTAGCTAGGCATTAAAATTTCATTTTAATAAACAAAATTTTACTTCATTAGGAAAATGATAAATTATTCAATAAATAAGGGAACTGACTAGCCATTTGAAAAAAGAATTAAAATAATTTCTGGCCTCATTTCACAGCACTCACACCCTCTAGGTGGAGTAAAAATTTGAACATAAAATTAAATTTTTAAAGAACTAGCATAAATTATACTTTTATGAACAATTTTTAAGAAAAACCTTTGTAAATATAGCACAAGCATAGCATCCTTAAGTAAATAATTGGATCAATTGCAATGCAATTGTAAAAAAAATGTTTAAAAAATTATACTGAATAAAACAATTATTTCAATGTCAAACTACAAGACCAGACCAGAAAAAGTATTTTAAAAATATATTTTAAAATGTGAGAAATCAGTAAGTCATCATTAAACAATTTATCATAATAAAAAATATTAGTTCAAAGGCATGAACTAGTTCTGTTCAGAAAATCACTAACTTATGGGGGAACCAAACACAAAAGAAGAGCCCCATTATCATTTTTTGTTAAAGACACACATCCATAATAGTATAACATTGTTCATACCAGGTAATTTGATAATATACAATTCCATTGAAAGTTTTAGGAAAAGGTTCCTAAGCTTTTGTTAGAGAACAGATGCCGATACATCCTCTGTAGAGGATAATTTGATGATATCTGTTAAAGTGTAGCGTATATATTTTCTCTTTAGACAAGAAATACTTCACATAACAATTTTTCTTATGTTTATATTTACATGAGTATGGAGAGATGTGCAAGTAGATTGACCATAGTGTTTTTATAGATTTTTATAACACACTTTTTTATGTATAGATACACAAACACAGCAGGAGGAACAACCTCCTGCTACTTAAATAGTTATAGTTAAAGATAAAATAATTGTGCCACTTAAAAAGAGATAAATCCTGATGCACTAATTTGGAAAGATAAAGTAACCAGGATACTCTGGCAAATGAAAAAGATGAGACATAAAGAATATGCATTTAGTGTTGAATTTGTATGATTAAAGTTATATAGCATGAATGAAGCTTGCATACATCCAGATAACATTCCTAAGCCACTGCTCTTTCTTCTATTTTCTACTAATAAAATGTCCCTAAATAGACAAAATTAGGGGGGTTAGAGGAATAGCACAATGGTTACAGCATTTTCCTAGCAAGATCAAGGCCCTGAGTTTGATTGCCCTGAACTAACCACATAAACTGGGTGTGGTAGTGCACACCCATAATCTCAGCGTTCAGGAGGCTGAGGTAGGGAAATTGCCATGAATTCAAGGCCAGCTTGGGCCACACTGTGAGTTCAGGACCAGCCTGACCTGCAGAGCAACACCATGTCTCAAAGAAAAGAAAGAAAGAAAGAAAGAAAGAAAGAAAGAAAGAAAGAAAGAGGACAAAATTTTTGCAATTAAAAGTTAATAGCTAATGTCTGTGGAATGACAAAAAGGAGTTGGGAAGGAGAGATTTCTATTTCCAATTTGAAAAATAATTATGAATTCTACAAATGTACCAGGTACATGCTTTATTTTTTATAATTTCAATAAAAATAGTTTTAAAAACAAAAAATATGTTTAATTAACTCAGATTCCAAAAGATAAATGATCTCAAAAACTCAATAAGATTTTATTACCCTAATCACTTCTGTTGATTTCTTTTTATTCCAAATCTTACGAGATAAAAATAATTTATAAACACAGAAAGGACAGCAGGACTACAATTTAAATGTTTTGTGAATTCTCAGCTGGTACAAAATGAATTTTTAAAAATTAGTTTAGTAATAAAAATAAATGTCCACAAAATGAAACACTTAGATTCAGGTTCTAACTTTTTCTTCAACTCTCTATATCCATAAATGAGCCAAAACTTCAGTGATGTCTTCTCTTTACAATATTTACACCCAACTGAATACCTGAGAGGTCCCTGAGTCACACTTATGCTCTGTAAAGTGCACTGAGATTTTTAGAAAAATGCACAAATACCATTTCTTCAAGAGGATTGTTCATGATTGCTTCCCTTGAAGAGATTCTTCGGAACGTGTTCCTTACCAGCCAGTACAGCCAGCCACTTCCCATTCTCCTTCTTTCTGTGAGTTCTAGTAATGCTGCTTTTATGTAGCCAAACTCCTACTGATTCTAATCAGTCCAGCCTCTGGTTTTAGTAGCACGTTACTGATAATATTTCTCAGACATTGCTTTTTCAGTATGGAGCCATTTCTTCAATTTCCTACTAGTAATGCTAAATTATGCCCCAGAGATATGTTTCTAATAATGCCCCATTCTTCTTCCCCAAACATCTATAACACTTGCAATGCAATAGCAATTTTCACACAATAAAAAGTAAATACGAGGAATTCTACTCTTTCTTGGTTTGCAGGGGACTCGGTTGAATGGGAATTATTGCAAAATGTATTCCCTCCAGGAAACAGCTTCAGTTTACAGCTAACATCCCCCTGCAATCATGTAGTGCTTTAACATCAAAATTATTCAAGAAATCCAAAGTTGAGAAAGATTGGTTTCTTCAAAACTTTAAAATAGACGTTTCATTTCATTAGAAGCTTATGTTTTTAAATTGTCGATATGAGCCGCTAAGTTCCAATACATGGATTGCTTTATTACTCTGACACAGGTATCTGGCTCCAAAGTAAAAATTTGCTCCCGACTTGATTTTCATGCTCTCTTTGACTAGTTGTTCTGAAAATCCGACTGATTCGAAGAGAGATCACTTCACAGAACAGATGTGCATCAGTGGGAATTAGGCAGACATTCTGAGGCTTATATCAGTAATATTTTTTCCCTAGGAAACATTACAACATGAATACTTCTATTACAGGAAACTTTTTCCCACAAATGAATCTTTGTAAAGATTCTTTGTGGAGAAGAACATCATCAGCAAATGGTGGAGGAAGAGTAAAAGAATTTTCTAGAAAAAGACAAACTACAGCCTCGTCCTTACCACAATAAGCAACTTTTTAAATTTTCCTGTGATGTGCACAGGGGTGACGAATACATCCAAATCCCTCCAGCTGTAGCAGGCTGTGAGCTTGTGATGCACTAGTGACAGAAGCACTGTGGGATGCTTTGCGTAGCTTGAATCACAAGCCAGGTTGAAGAGGAAGAGGAGGAGAGCCTGAGTCGTCATTGTAATGACTTTGGCATGGACCCGGGCCAGGTAGTATCAGTGGCAAATGAGAGGGAAGGTGAAGAAAGGGAAAATAAACATTTATAAAAGTTAAAGGAGGCCAACTAAGTCTTCCTCTATCCATGGGACCCTTCATCAGAACTTGTCTGTTTATTTTCCTCCAACAGTCCTGTCTGTAGGCAGAACAGAAACTGCGTGCTTTACACCAACAAGGGACCAAAGCTAAGAAAGACTGACAGGTCACGAGTGTTGGACCTACCTCTCGGGTGGAAATAAATTAAACATAATTCTCACTACTTTTATAGCTATTTTCTATTCTATATGTGTACACTGTGATTAGACAAATGGCTGGGAGCATAGTTAGCACCCACATGTTAAGTATTTGAATGCTGAATAAATGAAATAATCGATGTTCTTTATGTTGAATAAGTGCACTCTCGCTACAGTTTTATACATCCCCAGTTACACACCATGCTTCCTGAATTCTCCACAAAGTTTTTGATGTGGGGAGCAGTCTGTGTTCTGGTTATCTTTGTATCTGCACTGGAATACCGTGAGTCTAACCTGTCCCACGAACTGTGCTCTTGCCTGCACAGTGGTCAGTCAAAAGTGGGTGTGGCCTCTCAGCTCATAGTACATGAGGCTCGTCAGTCCATTCACACACCCTTTATTACTCTAAGATATGACATATCTTGGCTTTTTGTCCCCATTCAACACCATTCCAACTGCACTCGTCTCCTTAAACACTCCATACTCACTTTAGTGTAATTAATCACTTTGCAATACACCTTTCTAACATAATTTTTCTATATAGGCACCCCTCAACTATGTTACTATGTGTATATACAGATAGATAGATTGATAGATGACAGGTAGATGTAATAATATATATTACCTTATGGCATATTTTATACTAACAAAAAATTTCTGCTAAGTTGTAACATGTTTATAATATACAGGTCATTGTATGTATTTAGCTATTAATTCATATTTATATCTATATTTGATGAACATTCAGTTTGTTTCTAAATCTTTGCTATGACAAATAATAGTGACAAACATCCTCAAACTCTCTACATGTGGAAGAATTTGTTCTTACCATTTTTAAGTCATGGGAAATATTAAAATAGCAAATGTCACATAGAGATCTGGACTTTTATCTTATTTTGAAAAATGGAGGAATGTGGAAACTCTGAGCACTGATTTTCTAAAAGAAACTTCGCCTAGAACTGAACGGGAGTCATGCGCTCAGCGGGCAGTCTCCCAGTGGCCACCACTGCACACTGCCTCGTGGCTCCCCTTCGACTCTTTATGTTATTTGTTGTATTAATTTTCTATTGCTGCTGTAGCAAATTACTACAACTCAGTGGCTCAAAGCGACACAAATTGCTATATCATAGAACTATGGAGAAGTGAAGTCTAAAATATGCCTCACCGGGCTAAAATAGTGTCAGCAAGATCGTATTCTTTCTGGAGATTTAGAGGGAGACTATTTCCTTTTTCAGCTTTTGGCTTGTGGACCCCTCTGTCTTTAACGCCATCTGTAATTTTATCATATCGCACAATGTGCCAATGTGACAGTGACTCATGTGCTACCCTCTTCCAGCTGGATAAGCAGACTTATAATAACTTGGGGTTCACCCAGGTAAACCAGGGTTTTCTTCCCTCTTGTAAATTCAGCTGATTATAAGAATTCACCATGGCCATATAACAGGAAACATCCATAGATTTTTGGTGATTAGTGAATGAATATTTCTGGGTGAGGACTAAAGGGTGCTTTTTTCTGCCTACTGCACTTGAGTAACTAATGCAGGCCCCCTGCATCGTTGAATTCTACCCTACTTGATGGACGTATTGGCCATCAGTTATGGACACTGCATAATTGCCTAATGGTTACATTCCATAACAACACTGATGCAATTTCAGGCATGAAAATCATAATCTTTTCCAGTACTAAGTAATGGGTTTATTTACCAAAATTTTGATAACTCTTGTACCAATAGCCAAATGTTTGGTGTAAACCCTAAGCTATACTTTAAATCTGATCTAACTCTTCCTCAGTTTTATAGTATTTTAAATGTGGCAGTGGTTCAGAATCCAAAATTTAAAGCCATATTATTACATCACGTGCAATAAACTGGCTAATATTTTGTCATAGTTATTTCTGCTTTTTCTTAGCCAACTTGCCCTTCTTTTCAGGTATTGGGTCAATTATTCTCGCAATTACAGTATAGAGAAACTCAATAAATCTTTACATACTGAAAATGAAAAGATTACTTTAATCTTAATTGTACAATGCTGGGATCCCTTCAAATCCCAACATTCTAGTATTCATCAACTATTTAAAGGGTGAAACAAAAGGGCTGCTATTTCTTGTTTTTTCTTAGGGTTCCCTTCCTTTGCCTAAATTTTCATACCAGAGCACTAGACACTTCAGCTTACTGAGAAACAATATTATCTGAATGAGACTATCTACAGCTGTCCCACAAGTTCTGCTTCGCTCCCCACAACAGGAGATCCAGAACCCTGGGGGCACACAGACGTGACCACACTGGCCTCACCTTCTGCCTGGCGGCATTGTTCAACTCTCCCAACTCATCATGATTCTCCATCACTTATTGTGACCTATTTTCAATCTGGGTACTCATCTTCTTGGATCTCCCTCCTGGCTGTACAAAATCTCTAGAATGAACCACCAAGTCCTAGATTTATTTTTCTATGAACTAGACTCTAATGTCAGCTGCGTGTAAGATAACTGATGGTCTCTGCCTATAACAGAGGAGGTTATTGGAAAATGGAATATAAAAACCAGAATAGTCCTTGGTCAATAGAGACAACGCAGCCACACACTTAACAAGGCTACTCGCAGCCCAATTCAGGTCTCGTCCCTCCTGCACACCCTCGTATTCCACTACTATTCTGCATTCCCTCGTGCTTGTAATTTCTCTTTTGTTACTGAGACAACTGAGACCATCAAACCACTTCACTTAAATTGAAAATAGACCACATAACAAGGGATATCCCCCAGAAAAGACCAGGCAACTGCCTGTAAAGAGCATGCACTTAATGAGTCCACCCCAGACTGGACACTGGTCTCTGGCTGCAGGCACAGGATGAGAAAGATGAATTGCTTAGCACACTGACTGTGAGGGGTGCGTTCTCGTTAATCAAGTTCTCAAAGGCTGATATTATACACCAGAAAGACAGTACCTTCACTTAGGACAGGTGGAACCATCAGGCAGAAACACTCATGTCAGCGTGCCCAGGTGCTCTTTTCCTGCGAATAAGTGACATGAAGAACCAAATTATCACCAGAAAGCCACTTTATGAATGCTGAATTTAAAAACGTAACTGTCAAGCAGAGAAGGAATTTGACCCCTCAGCCTGATTGGCACAGTATTCTTGAATAAAAAGATAAATGGGAAAATCAATGATGAAAAAACTACTCTTGTGAATATTGACCAGAAGAGAGAAAGAGTATTTCAAAAAAACTTCTTCTGGCATAGGCAATGTGAGATGGTCACTCACACAGGAGTCATTACCTCAAGAAGGCCATCATTTATATACTATCATTCATAATCATTCATATATATGATTAGTAGTATACAATCCACATGACTGTCTAGCGTACCCCTAGTAGCATTCTGAATATACCATCTGACTAGTTTTTACATTCACAATATGCTTGTATACTGGAGAGTATCCTGAGCCAATATTTTTAAATGACATCATTTTAAGACATATATATCATTCTTTGTCTTATATACCTTGAATTTCTTAAATTTCAAAAAAAAAGAGCCAGCAAGCTCTTAATCTAATCTCCCGTCTCCCGTCATTAACCATTTTGATCTATATTTTGCTTCCCTGCTCCCCACACCTTCCCCATGGCAGATTACACAATGCTTAAGTCTTTTCCTGATCTTTTAAGGCTCTCATTCCCTTTCAAAATCTAGAAGCTGTGGGGACAGAAGAGGGGGGACACGGTCTTCTTTGACAAATTTCCTGCTTCCACCAATTCACTATTCAATTTACTGAGGCCAGATCCCTGTCCCAGTCATCACATGGGCCTCGGCTGGATGCAACCACAAATGGCTCATGACTTGGCTGAAAACAGGTTCACTTTTAAACTCATCTGACTTGATCTCTTCGTCAACTGCTTCCTAGTGAGAAATCCCTCACACTTGGGCTTCATGCATGGCCTACTCCTGGATTAGCTTAGATCTTCCACTTGGTCCTTAATATTTTTGCTCATTTCTTTTTGTTTTTTAGACTGATATAATTCATGATCCAGCCTTTGACTCTCTTCTCACTTCACTACACACATTCTTTGGACCACCTTGAGCCTCCAACATGCATCTGTAGGTGATTACGTGAATACCCACATCCTGGCCAAGACCTCTCTAGGCGCTGACTTTTGCATCCCCTGGCTGCTGGCCGCTCTCACCTGAATGTCTACAGGTACCAAAAACCCAACATGTCTAAAACTAAGCTGCTTTTGTTTGCCACCATATCTGTTTTTCCTCTTTCTGTTTGCTTTTCATAACTTGTCAAAATGTTTGATATTCTCAACAATAGTAAATATATATTTTTATAATTATCACTTATTTTTCTCAAGGCCCCAGGAATCTTCTGCCTCAAATAATTTTATTGTACAGAATCTAAGACAAAACTATTTTGGCTGCTAACGTGTGGTCAGTGAGAAATTATCACATATTCTCTCCCGGGCATTTCCAGAGATTCAGATTACCGCGGATAGGTGATATCCTCCTCAAGCCATCATCATAGCTTCTACCCAGATAGCAACTGGCCTCTTAGAGCTTCCAAGTATGAATCAGACACAGATTCGCCAAGGCATTCAAGCAATAGGGACACGTACTAAGTTGCCTGCACTGAGATGAAGACCAGGCTCACACCATTTCCTTGGGGAAAGAGGAGAGATTCAACACAAAGAATGTGCCCCCATTTCCCTCCAGTGATTAAATTATAATGCTTTTATACATTCCCCCATTATTGGAATTGAGTTTTGGGGTGCTAGCATGTTGAGAAAGCCCTGCACCAGTTAGCTATATCCTAGCACCTTTTATTTTTTATTCTGAGACAGGATGTAAGTTGTGCAGACTGGCTTTCAACTTAAAATTCTACCTTAGTCTCCCAAGCATTTTATGCTTCTGATGTTGAGAGATTGAAACTACTGTAACTGGCTCTCAATGATCTTTTTAAAATTTGGCATCTTTTCTGATATTGGCTATTGAAAATGTCATCTCTTATACCTGTTACTTTGGCCAATACTTCCGCTATATCATCTCATTGTATAATTATACCCTTTGACCAAAACTTCTATTCCCATGAATCAGCCCTTTAAAAGCTAAAATTTTAAAAATGAACCAAGGAAACCACCATTCACGAAGATTTCTATTGGCACACCTCTACAAAAATGGTGAAAACTTGAAAATAAATTTTTGACCCAATGGGAATATCGAGGTAAATTATGAATCCCCCATTCAATAGAACCTACATGTCCATTAAAATTTTGCATTATCATAAGGATAATCTTAAGCTATATATTTAGCTAAAAATTTTTTCCAAAAAAATGAACATACAGTTGGACAATGCTGTGTAAAAATGCCCTGCAGTGAAAAAGAAATAAATAAAATGAAAAGAGTTTTCTTACTATGGTGATTTTGTTTGTCACTTTTTTTTTCCAACTCACATTTTCTATAATAAGCATTTGCTACTTTCATAATCCAAAAAATAATGCAACTTTAAAATGTATGCACATAAAATCTCACTTTGCACAGTAAAATAGATTTGTCTCTATAGTAGACTCCCATTCTTTGAGCCAAAGCTTCATGCTGGCACAGACAGAAGCTTCTAAACTGAGTCATCTTTCTTCTTTTTCCAATGAAAAAATAAACTACTCACCAAGTGTTTTAATAATATGCACAAATAAACCTAACAGCTGGTAACGAGACATCAAGCTTTCATCTCAGTGCCCAGGAAGGATGTTTGAGGAATAATTGAAAAATACCAAAAGTTGAATAATTATCCAGTGTTTTCTTAATCATACAAGGTAGTCCCCTGAAGGCTGTAAAAACATTGAGTATTTTTTATTTTTTAATCAACACACCAGGTAAGGAAGCACAGTTCCAAAGTGGGCTATCTTGAATCTTCAGCAATTAACCTACCCATGTTTACCACTTTGCAGAATTACTTTACCTGCCAACCTCAGTCTGCGGGGACTCTCCTACCTTTTTAAATGTGAACTTCAGGAATTCTGCAAACAAGTCTTTGGGGCAGTCTGTCAAAAAATAACTGCTGCTGTCCATTACATTTTGTCTTTTCTAATGGAGTTACTGGGGACTAGTTTAGGTTTTTAATTGGCATGTTTATCGATTCTCATTCTCTGTATATACATTATATACTGTACTGTGGTCCATGGAAAAATGCTAAACTTTATAACTTGAATTCACCATCACAGGAGGACACTTCCTGAGGTTATTAGCAAATGTCACTAATGTGATCAAATAGCAAGTATTAAGACAAAATGTCTGTCTGTAGAACTTCCTGATCATCTGAAGTAGTAATTAGATGCATTAGAGATACTCTGACAATGAAGCTTTAAATTTTTTTCATCTGAACTGACCTTTTTGACAATTTCTTAGCAAAAATGCAAAGAAGCTGCAATTAGACTATCAGGACCATGTTATCATCATCCATCTTCTTTCAATCCAAAGCAGTGGGAGAGAGAAGAAGGAAAGTTCCCAAGTTCCTTAATTGGAACTAATTCTTATCGACCTCAAGCAACTTCAGCAAAGCTCAAAATAACAGATAATAGGATGATTAATGCTTTAATCCCCTAACAAAAGAGTATTGAGCCTGTTACTATGGCTCATGCCTTTCTCATAATTTATTTAATTTTGTTCCCCTGGATTCAAAACAGTTGCTTTTAAATGGAAATAAGCCTGCCTAGCCCAGCAAAGTTTGCCACTTACAGGCAGGAAATATGATTCAAGAATACAACTAGAAAGACTGGAGCTGGCTCTGTAGGAATCTGAGAAGGGTTTCCTTCATTTCTGAGGCACTGTATTATTATGTATTAAAGACCTCCATTAATGAATGAGATGCAATGAGAATTTACAAGTCTTTGCATTTAAGGGCCTTCTCCTCTACAATACTCTGCAAACAAACTTATTTATTGGATGCCTAGAATGTGCACACATAAAAAAGATATATACTATGCCCTTGTCCTTGACAGAGCTCATCATTTCTTGGGGTTTCTTTGCTTTTTGTTTTTGAGACAGGGTCTCATTCTGCATCCCGGGCTGGTCTTGAACTCACTATGGATCCCAGGCTGGCCTTGGACTCATGGTAATTCTCCTGTCTCAGCCTTCCGAATGCTGGGATTACAGGCGAGCACCACCATGCCCAGTTTATATGGTGCTGGGGAATCGAACTCGTGTACTTAGCGCTTGACATGGAGCTTGCTAGACAAGTGCTTTAACTCCTGAGCCATTCCTCCAACCCCAGAGCTCATAATTTCAAGTTAAAACATATAACTTCTTAACATACACCTACAAGACAGTAGTGTACAACTCAAACTAGTCCTACTAGTATGGAGTTGATTCTTAATATGATAATAATTCAGAGAGGTAAAAAGTTAAGAGGTTCTGGAGAGGACAGAAAGTCCACACAGAAGCTGTTGACCAGGACGCCATTGAAAGGCAGGTCAAGTTGGCGAAGAGGGAAGGAGGAGCACGTGCTAATCTTTGTAAGTCCCACCCTCTACCTTGCTTGGATGATTTCCTAGTTGCGTTTTAAATATGCAACATAATTTTATTAGAAGGGAGATCTCAGTAACAAAAACAGATACTGGAGAAAACCTGGTGGAAAAGTTTAGTCTTCCCCCTATTTTTCTTTCTCCACAATGCAGAAGTAGAGAAATCAAGATGGGATGGGCAGAGGAGGAGAAGGTGGGGAGATATTGGTAAACACTCAGGGGAAATGCTAGGCAAGCCTATCTGCGACCCGTTGATATCTGTCTTGTTAATTTATAATCATCATCCTAAGTCTACACACCTTGGTCTCTCACACAATTCTTAAGGCAAGCAGCCAGTCGTAATGTGGCAGCCATCTGCACTACTTCATTTATATGAGACAGGTGGCAGGAAAGCTAGCAGAGATTTACTGGATACTCTACAAAGAAGATTTGTCAGTAGGTCCCAAGCAGCCAGCAGCTGCACAGAAGCCAAAAAGTCTAAACTGCATGTAACAGCCAAACATTTTAAATATACATCACCTTCTTATACCATGACAAAATGTATTTTTGTTGGCTATGCTTTGAGATTATTTTGAGTTTAAAATACCATGATAGATATTTTTGCTTCACTGTCTTAACCCAACACTTAAACTAACAAATCATTAATTTCAAGCTTGTTAGAACTAGAGTCTCACTATTCACTGCCAACCAACTTACTCTTTTCTTTAGGACTCAGGGTGTGGAGTTTCCCCACCCACCGTTGTTTCTACTCCTCAAGCAGCAACCTTGGAATAATTGGGTCTTTTCAGGCACTTGATTGTCTCGTAATACCTGAAAAAGGAAAATCCAGCAAAGTAGAGAAAGGAAAAAGTTATCTTTAAATGTATTTATGTTTTCCTTTGCTTTTCAGAAATTACACATAGCATGTGGCATGTACTCTTTTCATTGTGGTTTAGATATAAAAGGTCCCCTCAAAGTCTCATGTGTTCGAAAGTAGGATTTGGAAGGTGAGGAGATCAGACCTGTTGATGAGGTCACAGCTGAACGTGTTCTTAGGAAGTGGGGCCTGACTAAAGGAGGTTGAGGGGCACAGTCACTGAAGCCATGACCAGGAAGGGTGTATTCTTGTCCCGAGTTCCTCCCCTTTTTATTTTCTGCCTGTTGGCTGCCATTGGGTTGGGCAGCTTTTCCCCACCATGCCTTCCCACCATATCGTTTCTGACTTAAAGCCAAATAAATATGTACTGAAACCTCTGAAACCATGAGTCAAAATAAACCTCTCTTCCTTAAGTTTTGGCTGGCAGTGTTTTGATTCAGTGATTAAAAAGGCTGACCATTACAGGAACGTGGTACCAGAGAAGTGGGGCTTTTGCTACAACTTGTCATGTGGCTCAGAAGCCTTTGAAACTGATTTGCAGGAGAAGTTTGCAAACTAAACTCGGAATTGAGAGCCAGAGAGGCAATAGAATTCTGTTAACAGAGTTTAATGAGTAATTGTGATCAAAGTTCAGGAGCCCAGAATGATGACTTTTAAAAATGCATACAGCAAAGGCAAGGCTTGTGAGGTTTCAGATGGAGAATAAGGTCTCTTTGGCGATTTGGAAAAGAGGGCCACACATGTTACATTCTGCCAAATGTGTACATTTGTCTACATTTGTACATTTTTTCAGTGTTCTAAGACTAATTAACCTGATGGCGAAAATTTCATGGCAGCCTAAAGTTCAGGAATTGGCATGAGCACTGCTGGATGCTCTTAGCCAGAGCAAGAGTGAAAATTAGCAGAGATAAAAAGTGGAAAATTTGCAATATGACTAGAGAGAAACTGTGGGTAAAGTTGAGACCACAGAAGAAGAGGTTGCTAAAAAGATTGGCACCGTTAAAAAGAAGGCACCAGGACATGCTGAGGCATTTCAAGAACTGACAGATAATACCCATTCGCAGGGTCAAGTGGACGTACGGATAAACATCTTTGAATGACTCTGCTTTGCAAAGAAAGCCTCAAGATGTCTTGTTCACAAAGGCCATCCTAGGGAAGTGCATCCCTGAGGTCAGCAATCCAGGCACTGAAAAGCCACCGTAGCAATGGTCCAAGGGGCCTGGCAGTTGCTTCATCGGTAACAAACATTGGCATCACTTACATGGTGTTGGCTATTCAGACACACCAAATGCAAGAGTTGGGGAGTCATGGAAGCTTGCACTCTAATTTCAGAGGAAATCCTGAGAATCCAGGCAATGTGGTATGACAGGATCATAGTCTCTGCCATGAGTCCAAGAGAGGGTGGTACATAATCTGTGAAAGTGAAATGGGAACGTGCACTGGGGACCCTGGGAAGTTAGCAATGACAGGAATGTGAAACATCTCCCAAGGAATGTCACAGATAGTGAGCACAATCAGCCCAAAGAGAGACCACATGAGCTGCAACTACCCAGACCAAAGCAGGAAGGGCTTGTATCCCACCACAACATGTCTGGGAGCTGAACATGGAATGACAGGATTTCATACTTTCCCTGTTAGGTTTGGGCCTTGCTTTTTATCTCATTTCTTTCTATTCCCCTATTCCTCCTCTTGGGAATGGAAATATTTACTCTGTGTCATTGTATCTTGCAAGTATTTAACTTTCTTCTAAATTTTATGGTACTTGAGTTTATGAGAAGATTTGGGAGTTAGAGTTAGACTACAAAGCAATGCTGAAATTCTCAGACTCTGTCAACTCCTAGAGATAGACTAAAAGCATTTTGCATAATGAGTTGGACATGAGCATTTTGGAGAGCCAGGGGAGGAACGTTGTGGCTTAGTTCCTCCCTATAGAAAGCTCCCCCCCAAAATCTTACGTGTCCAAAGGTGATTGGATTGTGGGTGAGCCATACTCATCAGTGGATTGGTCCTACTGAATGTGCTACTGAGAGGTGGAGCACAGCTGGAGGAGGTAGGTTCCCAGGAAAGTGCATTGAAGGATATATATCTTGCTCCAGACTTTGCTTTCTCCCTACCTCTTGGCAGCCGTGGGCATTCTCCTACCATGTCATTCCACTGTGCCAATTCTTCCTCAGCCTACCACGGGCTGAACCATCTGAAGCCATGATCCAAGGTAAACCTATCCTCCTTAACAAGTAGGCATCAGGTATATTATCCCTGCAATGGAAAAGTTAACCATTGTGCTTACTAAGATGTTGATCAAAAGACCTCTGAAGTTTAGAAAAGATTTCCCAAAAACTGGAACCCTACAGATGAATTTTCACCTTGATAAGGTTAATATTTTTCCATTTTTTCCTATTACCCAAGAAGATTCTTCTCTGATTTCTATTATAATGAGTTCTTGTGATGGCACATCTTCTAACTGCCTGTATTACTATTTATTGCCCTGAGCTTCTCCCCAGATCGACCTGGGATTATCTCTGTAACGTCAACGTCATTCTGAAGCATGCTAAGGATATAAAAAAGAACAATGCCAATGTTTGCTTGAGTAGAAAAGGTTATTACAAGTCTAATTAATAAAAATTAGAAAGGCTAGTCAGCAGATTTTCATTGAAATTAAACCCTCAATAAATGTTACCTCTTCATCACAGTTAATAATTTAAAAGTATTATGACCCATGGCTTCCCTTTTCCTCACAATAAATGTGAAGGCTAATAACAGCGCTTGGACCCGAACGCTCCCCAAGCTACCTCCTTCCTCCCTTCAGGAGGACCTGGAGCCCTCAAGATCTCACTTTCTACTGCCACCACCATATCCTGCTGCATAGTCATAAAGCAAAGGACACGCACACATGGCCACAGAAGCCTTGTACAAGGAGCACAAGTGTGGCAAGTGAAACCCTTATCACAGTAGATAATCAATTCCATCAGGGGCCCGCTAGGTTGAGTTCTGGTGTCAAGGTAAAGCTAAGCAGAGTCGCATAAGCACAGAGAGGCGTGACATTATGGCTTCTCTCTCTGGATCTTATATGAGTAAGGGGATAGGGCGCCTATCTGAAGCGCCAAATATGGCATGCTGTGGTTTGGATCTGGAATGTTCACCAAAAGCCTCATGTATTCGGATGTTGTAGACTATCTGGATTTTGAGTGCTGCTGGGAGGGGGACCCACGAGGGTGTGGAGGACTGGGCTTGTGGGAGTTGCTAGACCTGTGGAAAATTACTAGCATATGGCCTGGAAGGATGTATTCTCTCCCTGGCTTCTGTCCTGCCCTGATTCTTCCTCTTGTGATGCTGTGAGCAGCATCTGTTCTCCAACAGACCCCTCCCACCTCTGCACCTCTCATGAATGGACTGAAACCTTCTGAAACTGGTCTAAAAATAGACCCTTCCTCCTAGATATTAGGTATTAGCTTCCAGCAACAAAAAAAGACATGGCACAAATGACACAATGAAACCGGTTTTTTAAATATTTTCCTACATTTCGTTGGTAAGGGAACATTACAGGCCTAAGGCAGATATTAGGAATTTGTAGAAATTAGAAGTGACGACTACTCACTACGTAGATCCTCATGAGAGATTCAGGTGTGCAATGGTGGGAGAAGTTCAATAACTCACCCAAGGTCATCCTCGCATTAAAAAACAATAATCAACAGTAGTGACCTCTCTTCTCTTGGCTTACATTTCATAAGGAATAAAATAAAATAAATTCAAATTTTGCTATTAAAACCTGGGAAGCACTTTGAAATCACAAGATATTCATGATTATGTAACTACTTATACCTTTTTGTTAAGAGATATAACTTCCTTTAATTAAACATTCTTGGAGAAACAGATAATAAGAAAAATCATACTTCCTAAAATTTTGTTTATGAGAAACTTGGCTTTTAAAGAAAATATATATTTAAATACATGAGGTTTAATAAATCACATACCAATTTACTTAGTAGTTTGGTTGACTGCACTAAAGTTATATAACTATTATGTTTTTGTTTGAAAAATTTTTCTGTTTAGTAGTTATCTGGGGAATGTGTGCATGCTTGTTCAGCCTTAATGTATCTTGAAGATGTACAGGACATCAGCTTGGAGAAACTTTCCGTGAGAGTATGCATTTTCTTGAGAAAACTGAAGTATTTTGGGAGCAATAACTACATATTCTTAGCACATCTCTGAAAGAAGAATTGATGGCGTCACCCTCACTTTTCCGAGGTAACTGAGAGATTGAGGTTTAGAAATTGATAGACAAAAAAAGGTCAATCTGTTGAGAAAAGTTAAAGTAATATAGACTAAAATGAAGTGTATAAGTTTAAATGTATTCAAGCTTTTGTCTGATTTTAAACTTCCCCTGTCTTTATGAAAGTGTCATTTCTTAAATATAAACCAAAAATCATGATGAATTCTAACAGAAGAGGAATTATATGAATCATAGAACAATATTCTCCAATTCAAAATACCCCTTAATTATAAAAAGTGAAGCCTTTTGTCTTCCTTTATTTTTTCATTTGAATAAAAATAAAATCCTCCTGAATAATTCTATTTTTCCCATTGTGTTTATATTCATTCATCATATAAACAATTGGAGGCGCATTGATTCTGCTTTTTTTGATTTGATCCTGGATTGGTAACTAGTGTGCTTTTGAAGGAAGAAAGTTCAAAACACAGATAATGTATTCTTGTTGACTATCGCTTTCAAGTTTCATGCATCAAATAGAAAAATATTACTTTCATATTCACTCAAATAATACTTTTTGTATAAATGGGTACTATGAATATTACTAACTTCTTTTTTATGTGAATAGGCTGATCGTAAAGCAGAAATACGTCAATGGTGCTAAGGAAAAGAATTAACCTCTTTAAAAAATCTCAAGCTAGAGGTAATAAAGTAGTCATTGCTCAGATAGTTGAATGAGAATGTATAAAACAGAAAACAAAGCAAGAAAAAATAGCCTCCTCTGCTAGGAGTGAGTGCGACAGAAATCTTTTCTTTAATAGATCTCTTTTTTCTTTTCTGCTAGGAAGTTTCAAGTTTCTATTCCCTGTACTGAAAATACAACATTTGTTGCCAGTAAATCTGAAATGCTAATTGCTAGTCATCAATATCATGTGGCTAAAAACTAATTTAAATGAATGAACTTCCAGATTTTGTGCGGTTTGCTAAGGAGCAGAACGTACAGACTCACGCAGGAGTGGGAGACAGAGGCGTCCCAAGAAATCATCATAGGTAGAGTCTGGCGCCCTCCCAATACTACCCTAAAGGTCAGTTAGATGGGCAGCAGCACAAACGTGCCATGGGTACTGAGGAAGAGGAGGAAGAAGAATGACTCCCCCTGCTGGCAGCCAACCTTTCATCCTGCAGAGGAAAGCTTCCTCAGCCGCCAGTGTGCACTAGTCACCTATGGTTCTCTATTGCCAATATAATAAAATTCTCTTTGCTGTGAATATCCCCCATGAGAAGTGTTATTGTTATATATATTTTTCTGCTGTTTCTCCTCTTTTGCACATTAACTATTCTTTCAGTTTCTCTGCCCCTTTGCCCAATGTGTTTCAGCAACCTATACATACATATTATACACACACACACACACACACACACACACACACACACATAATGTCTTAGTTACTTTTTCGTTGATGTGACTCGATACCTGACACCCACAAACTCAGGAAAGGAAAGGTTTATCTTAACTCACAGTCTCAAAGGTCAAAGTCCATTCAGGGGTGGCCGGCAGCAATCGAAGTACATGGCAGAGAGAGAGGTGGAGGCAGCTTTTCCGAACAAACAGGAAGACAAGCTGAGGCTAGTTGAGACTAATCCCAGTCCTCCAGGAAGGCAGGTGCAGCTTATGTATCCTTTCGGATCTCCACCCAGTAACCACTCCCTCCTGCATCCAGGTGTGGCCACTACACACCATTAATCCTAACTTAATTGCAATCCACCGCTCCACACCAGACCCCAATCCACCAACATCACATTGTTCCATTAAAATACATGAGACTTTTGGGGGACACTCCAGATCCTAACCACAACAGGCAACATTTCTCCTGTTACTCACCATAGTGTCCAATATTTTAAAATAATACAATATTTTAGAGCACTTTGAGATGTACAATGTATTTTCATGCCAGCTATCAAGGTAATCAAACTACTGGCAATGTAATCACTGAGCTCCAGCCTTTGACTCAACAGGTAACAAGTCATTCGTCCACCATTCTTACCACTAACTCTTTATTTGAATTTTATAGACAAAGTTACTGAAACTCAGAAAATTTGATTTCCCTATAAATAAGCCAGAACCTAAAAGGAAGCTCTGGTCTTCTAGGTCCATACTTAGCAACTGTCCTACTTAATCATACACAATAGACATTCAAAACCTTTGGTGGGTTTGCACCATGAAAAAGTAGCAGTAGTAAAAATAGAAAACAAAACAAGAAACGAATAATAATTGGAGTAATTATCTCTAAGTCTCAGACCTTTTACCTGTAAACTATGAAGCTGAATTTTTAAAAATTCAATGCATCGTCTAGCTCCAACATTCTGCACTTTCATTCTGGAAGGAGGTTATGCCCGAATCTGCCGCTTTCTGGACCAACATCAAACACCTTCATACCTTCTCTCCCCTCAGTACACCGTATTTGACCCTTCAAGCTGCCGCACTGGAATGCCCACTTGGAGTCCCAATTGGCACACAAATGTCCCTTTTAATCTCTGCTCCAAAGATCCAGATCTCTACCTGATACTGCAAGCTTCCTACCAAAACAAAAGATTCTATAGGTCTGTGAAACATGGTACCATCTTAACGTCATAATCAATACTCAACTAAGGAAGATAAGCACGGTTATTATTCAAAATGTTGTCAAATAGCAATTGAAGTTGAAGTCAAAGCACAAAAATTATATTCCTCCTTTTCAATGACTTATAAAGAGAGATAAGCATGTGTCTGGAGTGCTTTGGATAGACTCAGCTATGTTTAAAGCAGGTGTATAGACTTAGTAGGCTATTAATGACCTTTCATAAATTCTGATTCTAGAGTTTACATGGAAAAACAATGTGAAACTCCAAGCCTGAAAACAAGATGCTAGTATGATTGAGCTGCGTTACCATGTGGGAAAAGTCTCTTAATCTTTTCATAGGCAATAATCTCATCTCTGAAATGAGAGCAGTAGACAATGAGAATTTTTAAAGCCATTTACATGTATAAAGATCCATGATCCAAATATCATTAGTGCATTTAAAATGACACCTTCAAATAAACGTTTTAAAAATCCAAATTGAGTTGTTATTGTTTTTTATAGATAATTTTGTAAATAGGATAGCGATACCAAGTAGTATAGTGTGGAAACTTGCCTATAATTTTAACAACTTAACTAGTAAGAGTAATGCCTGTTATTTATTTCGAGCTATTTACTGAGTCTTTACTGCGGCCTTTTGCAAATGAGACCTCTCTGTGATTCTATTTGAAAAAAAAAATTGAAGCCCCAAAATTCTTTAAAAACTAAACTCTTTTCAACTGCTGTGCTGGGCAGGTGAGTAAAGCAGAAATTCCCTGTTGGAAACTTCTATTCCAAGGAAAGGGGTGCCTCAGAAAGCGGTTAGAGAATTCCAGTAAAATTTAGAGCACACGTTGTCTTCCTCACTCATCATGTGGAGAGGAGCAATGTTTCAGCTTGTTCTGCCTCAGTTTTCCCGGATGAAAAATGGAAGGAGACTCACAGGCAGGAGCACTTTCCCCAGCGAGCACACGCAGAGATGCTCCCACCTCCACCCTTTTACAGCTCTACCCTGCTGGCATTCAGGCTCAATGTCTCAACACCAATTACCACGACTGTAACAGCTTGAAACAAAGCACATCTGTTATTGCACAGTTTCTGTAGGTCAAGCATGTGAGATGGCCTAACAGGATCCTCTGCTTTAGGTTTTGTGGAGCTGAAGCCAGGATGTCTTTTTGGGCCTGCATTTTCATCTGACCCCAAATTCACTCAAGTGGTTGATTTTCCCACGGCCACGATGCTGAGGGCCCTGGATCTTTTCTGGCTGTTGATTGGAGGTCACTACCAGGTGCTGCCTGCCATGCCCTTAGGATACGTGTAGGGTGAGCTTAGTGAGGATGGCCTTGTACTTTATTAAGTCCACTGCAAAGTGTTCAGCTTCTGTCAACTATGTTGAAATCTTATAAAATGTGAGGTATCTCCCCATTAGTTTTACTATATAAATGCTTAGCCATAAGAGTGACCCCTCTTTTTCCAAATTCTGTTTATTAGAAGCAATTCATAGGCCCTGCCCATAGTAGAGGGGAGGAAATTACAAAGAATGCTAGCAGCAAAATCAACCATCAGGTTCTATGGCCGAAACTCTCTACCCTTACCGGCCACGTTTCCCTCACCATTCTCCAACCCCACTTAAATTATTGTTGTTGTTTGCACAGTTATTCTAACTGACTCAGAGCACAGAACAAGGCCGTGTGTACTACAAATCACTACTCATTATGCAACGTTCTTTGATCACCTCATATGATCCAGACCCCATACTATTACGTTTGACAAAATAATGTCATTCCTCTAACACCGTTGGAAAAAAGAAGTCCAAGACCTGATTTCAAGGCCATGCACATACATTGGGATGAACAGTAAAGGGAGATTTCAATTGCACATGAAATCAATGCTGCAAATCAGCTAACCAGAAGATGAGAAGAGCATTCTAAATTAACCAGATAGGTTCAACGAGATCACAAGGATCCTTACAAATGGAAGGACACAGATGAGAGTTTCACAGTGATACAATGTGAGAGTCTCAGCCAGCCATTCCTGGCTTTGAAAATGGATGAGTACCACAAGCCAGAGAATGCGGGGAGTCTCCAGAAGCAATAAAAAGAAAATGTGTCTTCTTCCCTATAGCTTCCAAAACAGAACATGGCCTTGTCAGCAACCTAATTTTTAGCCTACTTAGCTTTATTTCTCTCTTCTGACCCATACAGTTATAAGATAATAAATTTGTGTTGTTTTAAGCCTCTATGTGTGTGGACATTTGTTACAGTAATCACGGGGAACTAACACTGGGATCTGGAAACACAAAGATAAAAGAGACGTGGTTCTTGCCCTGAGGAATTAATTGGCCAGTGGGGCAAGAAGCACACAGGTAACAGAAGTATAAGGATAGGGCTGCTGTTTGTCTCAGAGGACCATAAATTTTTCGTGGCTGACTATAACTGCTTTTCTCCTGAGGCCACTGTCTTGTATTCTCATGGCTCTAGAGTAAGAACTTTCCCCTCTATTTAAAAAAAAAAAAAAACCTTTCCCCTTTCTGCTTTATATACTAAAGGAAAAAACAAGATTTGGCACAGCCAACTCAACATACAACTATGGTGTATCTTATAAAGTGCCATGAACAAAAAATACCCTGAACTCTGCCTTCATAGATATTAACCCCTTCAAGAAAACCAACACATACATTCAAAAATCGCATTAGGTGATAAGAGTCATAGAAGAACTATGAATACGGTGCCTTAACAATACAGAGCTGTAATTGTGCTGGGAAATTTGGGCAAGAGGAGAGTGATATAAAATTCCAGAGGTAAGCCGTGCAGTGAAGTGGATCTTTAAGAACCGACTGGAGCATGCCAAGGGCAAAAAGAAAATACAGTTAGAGAACAGCATGGAAAGCACACGGCAACGAGAAGGGGCGCTGCTCCGTGGCAGAGCGTGTGCGAGGCACTGGGCTCAATCCCGGGTGCCGGAAAAGGAAGAAAAAAGAAAGGCAGATGGATAGACAGAGAGACGGACAGAGGTCAAAATAAGAGAATATTGGAGCAAGAAACCAGAGTGGACTACCATCGTTAGAGCCTGAAATACATGTGGCAAGAAGGAAGGCAAGGACACCAACAAGAATGTGGCAAGGCCGGAAGGAATGGGTGGAAAACCGGGGTGTCTGCAATTTCTGCGGGTCTGGCCTCCATGTGGCCCTTGGGGCATGTAAGGACGGCACCATGAGGGGTATAATCCCACGTGTGTCTTACAGGGTCTTCGATTATTTTACGAGAAATAAGCTACATAATACATGATAGTAGTCACCATGGAAGAAATCTTGAGCACTGTGTCTGAGGTTTAAGAAAATGAATGTACTGTAGGAGTGACAGGAGAATAATCGGAATGAATTCCTTCCAGTTTTTGCTGAGGCAACTCATGGGTACTAACCGTATAACCCACGCTATTCAACATCGGAACAGCCAAGGAGTTTATTAAAGTAGCTTAAAAAGTCAGCATACCCACCAAATTTCAGTTGTGAGAGTTCTAAGTGCAACACCAGGTAAAGGGACAGGTTTTTGAAAAGTGGTACTGTATTCAAATTATTTAAGAAAATAATGAGCCTGGATTTCCAAAGGAAAGAAGCGTCATAAATCTGTGTTATCTCTGTCAAAAACGAATCAGGCTTGAATTAATTAGCTTAGTACTATCTGAGAAATTTGCCAAGAATAGATTGATTAGAAACTAGTGGCTTCTTCAAATAAGCAGCATCCTAATGTTAACTATAACAAGATTTTTGCAGTATTAAGACAAACAGAAAAAAAATGTAGCAGTGTTTTAACTGATAAAACTATTTTAAAAGTGAATTACACATTAATTACTAAAATAACCATCTTACTTCACTTAACAGGGAGGGTGGACAAATAAGAAGATAGTATAAAGAAGCTTTTCTAAAAATTACCTAAAATGTATTCTTAAGTATTAGACTAAGAAGATTCTGGAAAAGCAATTGCTTAACTGTTAAAATTCACCTCAGATAAGACAAGAAACCAGCAGTCACACTAAAAACCTCCATTTATCAGATTCATTTATTGTCTTGACTTCTAATTATTATCTACCTACTCCATGCTTGTCTTTGGGCTTAAGCACACAATGCCTTCCACCACCATTATCACTATTATTATCAGGAGTTTATTAAGTGTCCACACTATGCTTGGCAGTAAGCAAGGTGTCCTTACATTCATTGAATAAATAGATTAGAATTTAAGTCAATGGATCTCTAAAAACCCTAAAGTATACACCTCATGTTGCTATGATTCTCATTTTTTGGCCTTACTAAAATGTAACTTGTCTTAGTTACTTCTTCGTTGCTGTGAATCAATACCCAACAACCACAAACTTAGAAAAGGAAAGGTTTATCTTAACTCACAGTCTCGAAGGTCACAGTCCATTCAGCGGTGGCCAGAAGCAATCGAAGTACATGGCAGAGAGAGAGAGGTGGAGGCAGCTTCCCCGGACGAACAGGAAGACAAACTGAGGCTAGTTGAGACTAGTTCCGGTCCTCCAGGAAGGCAGGTGCAGCTTATATATCCTTTCAGGTCTCCGCCCAGTAACCACGCCCCCCTGCATCCAGGTGTGGCCACTACACACCATTAATCCTAACTTAACTGTAGTCCACCCCTCCAGACCAGACCCCATTCCACCAACATCACATAGTTCCATAGACAATTCATAACATTAAGATACATGAGACTTTTTGGGGACACTCCAGATCCTAACCACAACATAATTGTAAAACAAAAAGTATATATTTAAAACAAAAAAAGATGTTTTGATATATGCATACATTGTTAAATGATTATTAAAGTCAAACTAATTAACATATCTAACTTCACATAGTTGTCGCGTTCCTGTATGTGGTGAGGCCATCAAAGATCTGCTCAACAAATTGCAAGTTACAGGAAATAGAACTTAGTTACCACACAAAACATCACATCTCTAGAACTTATTCATCCTATAAAACTGAAAACTGTGTATCTTTTGACCAATCCTTTTCCCATTTCACTCAGATTTCTGGCCTTAACATTAACCATTATTACCCTCTCTTTCTAAGACTTTGACTTATTTAGATTTTGAATATATGAAGTACTTTTCTTTCAGTATCTGGCATTACCTATCACAATATCAACAAAGTTCATCTATATTATTATAAATGGCAAGATTTCCTTATCATATTTTGTTAGCCACTCAGTCACCTTTAGGGGATAGTGGCTTCAATTCCTTTACATGCGTAACTAGAGATGGGATTGCTGGATCATATGGTAGTTCTACTTTTATTTTTTGAGGAGCATCTACGTTGTTTTCCAAATTGAAAGAACAAGAGTGGACGAGGTCTTCCTTTTCACATCTCCACCAATATGCATTATCTCTGTCTTTCTAATGATAGTCATTTTCTCCCAACAAATACGAGTTGGTATTTCACTGCTGGTATCTCACTGTGAATTTGTATTGTTTCACATACTTGTTGGCCATTTGTATATACATGTTTGTGTGAGTGTGTGTGTGTGTATGTACTGTGTATATATACATACACACACATTTTTAAGAAACATTCATTTGGGCAATTTGTGTAATTTTTAGTTGTGGTATTTATTTTTTCTACTCTTGAATTGTTTCTTATATATCTTGAATATTAGTACCTTACTAAAAGTATGATTTTTCAAAGACTTTCACACTCTATACTTTGTTCTATTCACTCTGTTAATTACGTCCTTTGCTGTAAGAAGCCTTTTAGTTTGATAGTTTTATTCATCTATTTTTGCTTGTGTTGCCTATGTTTTTGAGACCACATCCAAAATAAAATCCTTTGCCCAGATCTGTATCAAGAAGCTTTATCCTTTTGGTCTCACTAGCAGTTTTACAGTTTCATGCCTTATATGTGAGCTTTAATACAGATGAGTAGACTTTTGTACATGGTATGAAACAATGGTTGGATTCCAATCAGCGTGTGGTTAGTCACTTTTCCCAATATCACTTACCTGAAGGAGCTTTTTCTTTCTTGTGGGATTTTCCAACTTTCTTGAAGATTAAGTGACCGTATGTACATGAACTTTGTGGGGCTCTATATTCTGTTCCATTGGTCTATATTATTTTTCCTCATTTTGTTGATATGTATGAGTGCAAAATTTAAGGTTTACAATGAAGTTGAGTATTTTGTGCACATATGTATCTTGTCAAAGTGACAAGGGCTTTCCCACTCTCCTTTTGTCCCTCCCCCTATTACATCATTTCCATCACTATTACTTTGTAATTATTCAGTTTGATTTCTTCAGCATTACCCTTCTTACCAAACCTAAGGCCCCATCATCCTCTTCAAGAGCATTTCCCCAGTGACCTAACCCCTTCTCTCTAGGCCCTTCTTTGTGTAAATTCCATCACCTCCCAATGGTGCCATGCTGGAGTAAAAGCCCTCGAAACTTAGACCTTTGAAGGACAGCTAAGATCCAAAGTATAACACCTGGTTTCATAGGAATGGGCTTAGTAGGTAAGGCCAGGGAGACTAGTTTAGTGCTGTGTTGGGCCTAGAACTCAGATCTGGGGAGGCCAGCCTGGTATCAGAGTTCACCAGGGTGAACCTAATTCTGGTCCGTGATGAAGTTTGCAGCCCACTTCACTCTCCTTCCTCTAAGTGAAGAATATTGTCTCCAGCTTGTTCTGCAAAGATTTGGTAGAGAGGTGGAGTTGAATGCGTCCTCCTTGCCACCTTCTTTTCCTGCGCCCCACCCAGCGTCATGGTCTTTCACTGATTCCTGGGATGTCATGAAGGTACTAGTGTGTAAGGACGGTTGCTCAACGGATGTTTCTGTGGGGGCAAAAGTGCTGAAAACTCCTATCATTTCTTGGAAGTCATTCTCCCTAAAAGAACTATTGCTTTTAGATTAAGTTACATTTACAGTGTGAATTGACTTCTCCACTGAGTAACAGTCCAACTCACTTCTTTGGCTGTTATTAATGGCCATCGGCCCAATGGTACCCACCCATGGCACCAAGTACCTGAGTTAAGAAGCACAAGTAGCGGGAGTTAGCTATTCCACAACCAGCAAGGCTTATGTTCGAAAGATGAATATTTGAGATGTCAAGAAATTAGATACTTCCCTTAGAGTAAGTTGACCAGTCAAGGGGACATTAGGCCCAGAGCGCAGGCTCCTTACTCTTGGGTCAGAGTTACTGCCACAGTTCCACTGACTAATTATCAGAGACAGCCTGATACGTGTTAATAGAATCTATGTTTCCCTGTTTACAAGCATATTGCTCATGCCTGTTACTGCTTTTCACTGATAATGTAAACACATGACTACCAACCTCTTATCACTTGTATTGAGCTGTTTTTCCAGCCCCAGTAAAAAGTTTGAATCAATGTTTCCAAATACTCTCAGCTGAACTGATAGCACAACGTCACAGTTGACAGGATTTAAGAATAAATTTAGTAGTGATGGAGGACGGCATTTCAGGGCAAAACTAACCAAACTGAAATCAAATTTGTGCTCTAGCATCCTGCTACTCAAAGTGACATCCAGCAACATTATCATAGCCCGAGATATTGTTAGAAATGCAGCCTTCCCCCCATCAGAATGACTACCATTCATAATACCAAAAAATGTAAACACTGGTGATGATGCAGGAGAAAAGAAATCCTTCCACACTGCTGTGAGAATGTAAATTATTGCAGCCACTGTGGAAAGAAGGACAGAAGTTCCTCAAAATAAATAAATAAATAAAGGTAAAACTACCATTTAATCCAGTTATGTCATTCCTTGGAACATACCCAAAGGAATCAGTCAGCATTCCATAGGCATACCTGCACCCCCACGTTTATTGTAGAACCAGCCTACCTGCCCAGGCAGAGAGGAGTGAATAAAGAAAATGGGATATATACACAGATATGTGTAACAGACTAATATCCAGCCATAAAAAAGAAGAAAATTCTGTCACTTTCAGAAAAGTGTTTGAAACTGGAAGTTATCATGTTGAGCGAAACAAGGCAGGATCAGAAAGACAAACATGGCTCATTCTCCCTAATATGCGGAATCACAAGAAGATGACAAGAAAACAGAAAGAGATTGGTATTGGACAGGAGGAGAGGAAGCAGGACGCAGGAAGGGGGGATGAGAGGGCAAATAACAGGTGCATGAATACGATCAACATATGTTTTACACATTGAAACCTCCCCCATGATATTTGAAGCAGGGGAGGGTGGAGAGGCATAGGAAGAGTCTGGGGGAATGATTAAAGTACATTACATACATGTACAAATCCGCCAAAATGAAACACATAAATTTGTATAACTAAAAGAAAAAATCCAGGAAAAAAAAATACCCAGCCTCACCTCCAGTCACAAGCCTGCAGAGTCAGAACCTGAGACTTAAACTGGGCAGGTGATTCACGTAAACATTAAATTTTATGAAGCATTGTCCGAGACCAGGTGAGCACTAAGTCAACAGAAGTTTCCAGCTGCAGTTTGATAAATGAGTTATAGTTACACAGAGCTGTTTATTTTCTCAGCCCCCAACAGATCTAGTTAGAGCACAGGTTACTCAAAACCCCAGGAAGAGCTTCTCCCGGCCACATGCTGTCTTGTCCACTTACCCGAGTGTGCTAGACAAACACAGGCTTGAATTTCCTGTGTGTACCATGTACACAAAAGAAAAGGTTATGTACGTTTCACGCACTCTTTACATGGAAAACACCAGAGGCAACTACCAGCCTACCCAACCTAAGATGAACAAGGGTTAGAGACATAAATTCACTCTGTGAAGTGCTCTGACGCCATGAAATGTGTCCTAAAAGCGTGACATGATTGAATATCAACACCAACAAGACACACACCAGGAGGCTAGAAGTAGCAGAGCTGGCTCTGTGTTTTGAGAAACTGCTACATGGTATTTGCAGACACAAGATGCTCAAACCAGCTGGTTTTTGAAAGTGGATTGTGAGACAGGCTAAGCATCTTTTTTATCTGATAGGAAGTGAAAGCTATTCCACTGAATTATTATGGAAGATAAGGAAACACTCCACGAACCAGAAGAAGCAGTTTGTAAATATGTCTTCACATCTTCCTGTTTTTAAAAATCCATATCTTACTTCTTCTCCAAGAAGATTCTATTTTACATACTTGCTGGAAAACAGCATCACTATAAATAAAAGCATGTCACATCCATTAACCAGCTTCTTTTTAATGCCAGGCACTCCAGAAGAAAATATTTGATGTATTCAAGAGCCATTTTCATCTCAGAGGAGCCCATATCCTCTGAACCTATGTAATACTGTCTAATATCATAGTCACTTGCCATGCAAAGCTATTTAAATTTAAACATGTATTAGTTTAAATTTAAATACAGCTTCATTAAAATTAAATAAACTTAAAAAAAAGTAGCCCCATGGGTTGGAGAATGCATCTCAGCAGCTAGAGTGCTAGAGTGCTTGCCTAGCAAGCAAAAGGCCCTGGGTTCATTTTCTCAGCACCAAATAAGCCAGGTGTGGTGGCATACACCTGTAATCCCAGCACTAGAAAAGCTGAAACAGGAGAATTTCCATGTGTTCCAGGCCTGCCTGGACAACATAGTAATGTCAACACCAGCTTGCACTACAGAGTGAGACCCTTGTCTCAAAGTAAATAAATGAATAAAAATAATTTTAAAAAGCCATCAACTTGAATTCACAATACTTCAAGTGCTCAAATGCTGCATATAACTAGTGCCTAACGTAATGGTTGTGCAAGTATAAAATATTTTTCATTTTCACAGAAAGTCTTTTGAAAAGCACTACTCTGGACTTTCAAATACATTAAGTTCCTCTCCTGAATTCCTGCAGAAAAGCAGAACTATGGCTGTTCTATACTACTGCTCTCTCCCATAACTGACATAAGCATGGTACATTGTATTTGTCACCTTAGTATGTTCAGCACAATTGACTTATCGACATAAACTCAGTAAAATCAAATAGTGACTCGAACATATGTTTCCTCTAATAAGTCTCCTCCTTCTTCTCCCAATCTCCCAGGATTAGGAGCTAGTGAAAATACCCGAGGAAGACCACGGATTTGGGGTCTACCCCAGGGGGAACATATTTTTAGCCTGCTTCCATGTTCTGCTCCACAGTAGAGCCTTGAACCTGGAATGTTCCTTTCTAATACCGCTAAGATACACTATATAAACCACCCTCATTAAAAAAAATAAATTATATCATCTCCTCACTCATTCAATTCTAACAAATATTTCTACTCCTGAGTTCTATTGTACATATATGTCCTGAATGACAACTGTAATTCCAGGCACCATGCTAGGCACAGAAGGTATAATGGTGGACAAGATGGACAAGATCTCTTTCCACATGCCATGTATAATCTACCGGGAAATGATAAGAGATTACATGTATGTTAAGTACACAGGAAAAGCAGCACAAGATAAAGCAGATGAGTCAAATATAGTCTTCTGGGGTAGAAAAGTCTTCCTGAGCAGTTAACATTTTATGTGAGGTTTTAAAGACACCTGGCAGAAAAAGAAAAAGAGAATATTATTCCAAACAATACCAATAACATGGTTGTAGGCTTTGATAAGAGTATCAATGTGATTGGCTTATAGAGACTGACCACAGAGTGACAGAGATCAGGGTTAAGCGTTTCTAAAGGTCACTGGACCAGAGAACAGTTGGGATGAGAGAGAGAACATATTCACAGGAAGTGTTTTAGAGTTTCTAAGTGGAATTATGGGTTGGGATCTAGGAAGAAGAAAAGTGGGAACAAAAGTAAAGCACTTGGAAAATGAACAAGCTGCAAGGTGAACGGCTATGGGGCAAAGAAGAGTTTTTAAAATGACTCCCTGGTGTCCATTTTTAAGGACTGACTATATAATAAACTGGCAAGCAACGGGACAAGGGTGGGTTTTAGACTACCAGACATTGAAGTCAAATTTGAGATCAGTGAAATTTAAAAAGCCTGTGGAACATACTAACCTGGAGGCTTTGGACAGGCAGCAGATAGATCTGTGGGTCTCCATAGGAGCACGAGGGAAGGGAGATGGCAGGGGTCAACGAGATCACCCCAAGAGAGAATGCGGATTAAGAGGAAATGTGCAGTCCCGTGAAGGCACTGTGTTCTGAGAAGAGTCCTACCTTCAGGACATCTACGCTCCAATAAATAGATGCTCCATTCAGAATCACCGAGGATTTAATCTCAGCAATATCTGGTTGGGAAAGCTTATTTTACAAGGTTTCATGCAGATCTTCTTCCCTGTGTCTCTGGCTCAGAGCTGAATTTCTGGTGGCTCTGAGCCAGAAGAGCATCTGCCCGCTTCTCCTTGAGGTGCACTGCCATCTGGTGGCTGTCATTCAGTAAACGAAACAGGACCTTCTCTGCCTTGTCTTGGGATTCACACCCTTTTTAGGTTATCACTTGTGCAAACTAAGTTATTTTTAGCCTTTTTTGTAATGTCACAGAACTTAATGTGTAATTGAGCAGGAGGGTCAAGTGACAATAAAAACAGTGATGCTTCATCCTTCCCTTCAAATATTACTTTGTGAAAACTTTAAATCATCTACAGATTAGTAATAGATACAAGAAATACAGATTGCAGAAGTGCTCATAAGTTTCTATAACAACATAGACTTTCCTGCAATTGACATGAAGCACATTTTATTGACGTGTGGAATTCAGTTAACTCTGAGGGGTTTTCCCCTTAGAATTAAACCAAATTCTGAATAAAAATTGGGTTTAATATAGCAAATAGCATAAAACAAAATTGTCTTACATTGTGCTTTCAGTACCATCATAAGCTTTTGTATATAGTTCCAATTTTAGATGACATTACTAAAATAACTCACTGTATACTTTTCTGGCCCCGTTTGCATTTATCCTCAAGATGATACAGAAATTTATAGAAAAATAAATGATTTTGCAAATTCAGGAACTGTATAGGGGCATGACAATGGTGTCATTCATATGTAATGTTATGATCTATAAAACTACCTAACAAAATAAGTTTCAGTTTAGGCTAAATCTCAACCAAAACCATGAACTAAAGTGAGTTAAGGTAAAGAACTTAACAGCTTTACCACTATTTATTGTATCTCCAGGAGCCAGTAAAAGAGTCTAGCATCTCTTATTTTTGTTTAAACTTCCCAGATGCATATTACACAAAATAACATTTTGCCTTGGTTGCTAATTCACAAGCAATCCAACAACCTGATACCAACTGAGTCTTACATATAACACTTAAGAGGAGACACCGCTGAAGCCAAAAACCAAAGCAAAATCCAAATGAAAAATTAATGAAGCATTATGTGCACAAAATACTCAAGATCAATGTAAACTTTATGTATTGCACTTATACATATCAATAAAATGGGGGGAAATTAATGAGGCAAAACCAAAGGGCCAGTAGAAAACCATGCACTTTTTTAATTATCTAGGTTGCCTATATACACCTGTCCCTTTTGATTATGTTTGCTCTTTTAGATGAAAAATGGCCAAAATTTTTATTCTTCTGTTATCTACTGTAATCATTCTCTATAACCTACATAATCGTTGAATAAATCATAGATAAATAGATGTAGAATGTTGGCTATGCAGCATTGCAAGGTGAATTAAAGAAACAATTGCTGACCTTGCAGGAACTTGAAAGCTGATATGATCAATGCATAAATCAAGTAAGACAGAAGATAGAAAAACACTCTAAAAATTACAAATCATGCAAATAAAGAGCATTAGCCTCATAATAAAGGCAAACTACAACACAAATATCATGTAGAAGAGAGCCCCATCATAAGCACATGCTCAGATTTTATGGGGGTCAGTAAAATAAATTAGACAAGCCAATTTTAAAAGCTTATGAAAGCTGGTAAGGTAACACTCAGTTTTGATACTTTCCACTAATTTTTGGTTTGAAGATTCATGTGGGGCAGTTCGATGATGCTCCTTATCCTTGCCTGCATGCCCACTGGTTTTCATTGTAATTCCCTGATTTCTTTTTTATCTTAATTCCCTGAATAACTATGGATCAGCAAACAACCAAACAACAGAAGGCCAGATTGCCAGCAGCACCTCTCTAAATACCGTTCTGATGTACAAGGAGCAGTGAGGTGTGTCCAGTCACTGCAGGCCGTAAATTACATGAAACGCCCATTCCCAAGTGCCTCTTGTTACTGTACAGGGCAGTGCTCCGTGCCAAGCATCTCTTTGCTCAGGAAGGTTTAAGCAAAGTTCGAACAGAATTCCCTCCCCAGTGCAGTCTTAAATCAAAATCGGAATGCCATAGGCTTGATTCATAAGCCTATAAAACCCTATGAGTCCTGACACAGACAGACACATTCTCGGATTCTCAGCCATCCTTCTTTTGCACTTTCTTCTAATATATGCGCTTCCCTTGGGTCATCTTCACATCCCAGCAGTTCACATAGGGAAAGTAGGATTATAAGAGAAATTGTAAAGATCCTCCCTAAGAGTGAATTAGTTTAAAACTCTGCATGTTCCTTGAATGATTATTGGAGAATGAACCTGAAATCAGCCTCCATCCTCAGCCAAGGACTTTCTGTGGCTCTGTTCATGTCACACAAACTTTGAGGACCAAGTAACCTAGAAGGAAGGACATGGGCCTTTCATGGCAAATGGCTACACAAATGGCTACCAGAGGCAGCGTGTTTTGCCTACCCGATTCTATGGGTGGTGCTAATTGCACATTTTATAGAACCAAATTGATGTGGTAGTGGGAATTAGGGGGGGATGGGGAGAGTGTGGGAGGTCCAAAATGAAGGCAAAAGGGACTGTAATATTGATGTAATATACATGTGCACAAAATACTGAAGCTCACTGTAACCTTTATTTAATCACATATAAATGGATACATATATGTATTGTATACGAGACACACACACACACACACACACACACACACACACACACACACACATGGGAAAAGTGACATAGACCAAGTGACATGAACAACAGAAATTTTTTTTCCTCACCATTCTAGAGCCTGGAAGCCCAAGGTCGAGGTGTTAGCACAGCTCACCGATAATGTGGCCTGTTCCTTTGACTTGCCCAGGTCCCTCGCTGTCTTCATGTGGCCTTTCTCCTGTGCACACACACACTCCTGGTGCCCCTTCTTATACAGACAATAGCCCTATTAGATTATAACCTCATCGTTATGACCTCATGTGAACTGAAATACTTCATGGAAGGCTTTATCTCCCAATAGATGAGATGAGAGCCTCGAGATATGAAACTGAGGGGCTCAAGTTAGACCTAACAACCTATACAAATTCAATAAAAGAAAGACTTGGTGTTGGAGCTAGCAAAAACAGAAATGATAAGGCACTGTCACTGGCTTTGAAAAGTACAAACCCTAATGTTAGGTCAGGAACATCAATACAAATATCTAGGGTGCAAGCCAGTAGAAGTGAAAATGTTAGAATCTAAGAGAGAAAGATTAGATGCTACAGAGAAGACAGTGCCTGTGGATGGATTTGAACAGAGAGTGTGTACGGTGATAGAACTACTATGCATCTAGCAATGCAGAAGGTGGACGGGTTCATCAGTGAAAGCTAGGTGGAAAGTTAATAGACTCTTAGTAACACAGAACATGGTGAAAGAACTTCAGTTGACACCGTGGAAATGAGATTGACGACAAGGAGACATATTTGACAGACTCTCAAAAAATTACAGCAATAGAATTTGAGAAAATTGATGATTTTGGTCACAGAGGACTTTTAAGAGAAAAATACTTTAGTTTTGTAGATTCTACCCATTTCACTCCTCCGTTTAGCATTTCTATATCGCTGTGATTTATAAGTAGCAAAATACCTTTAGTTAAGTCTAATTTCCTTTCTAACATATTCCGACCACATTTTTTCCGAAATTTACACAGAAACGGTACTTTAGTTTTACAAGCTTAAACATAAGACACTGCCAGCAGATACTGAGAATAAATATCTATTAATAAATATTTAATAACTTTAGCTACACAGTAATACATTCTTTTATATATGCTTAGAAATGGCCTCTCGAAGGGAAGGGTGGGTAGAGGGAGGGACAAAAGGAGAGTGGGAAAGTCCTTGTCACCTTGACAAGACACGTAGGTGCACAAAATGCTCAACTTCATTGTAAACCTTAAATTTTGCACTTATCCATATCAATCAAATGGGGAAAAAAAAAGAAATGGCCTCTCAAATTTAACCTGAAAATTCTAGATTCATCTCTTTCTTGCTGCCCACACCAAATGGCCACCATTTTGTCACTTCTTTCATCAGCCTAATGACACCACTGGGTGCTGATTCTAGCTTTGAAATCACCTGAGATTTCTCAATCTCCCTAGATTTTTTACACTGAAAAAAAAATCAGTGTAAAGTCCTAAAAGCCTTCCTTTAGATTTCAAACTTTAAAATTTTTATAGGACTTACCCTATTTTCCCCCAAGCCTAATCCTCAACACCACCAGAAGTCTTCCAAACCAATCTGTGTACAACAACTATAGAGGCTGTTCCAAGACTTGCATCCATTACAGTACTCCCGTGTAAACATTCATGGACTACTCAGCCCTTCGGAGTGAGCCCTTCCTCTTACAGATTGTGTCATACTCACCCACTTACAAGCGTCTCCCTCCAAACAGACTGTGAGATTTTTACGGACAAGAGCTGTATCTTATTCAGCCGAATCCATAGCACACTGCTTCAGAACTTGTATGTATTCTACATTTGCCAAATTCATTAAATGATTAATAAATTCCACGTGCTAAGGGAGTTTGCAGTAGCAACCTCATCAAATGCAGTGTTGCAAGTATGTCCTCTCTCCTGCTCACATGGAAAGAACTGGAGTGCCTGTCTAGGCTGTGAATTCTTTTATAGAAAACCATTTTATGGACCCAGATCAGTGCCAAAACACACTTCCCTATTTCCCCTATTTTAATAAGTTCCATGCAAGAGACCATGTAAGAGGACCACTTCTCAAATCCTCTTCCAAAATCTCTTGGGACAACATGAAGAACGCGCTACCATCTGAACCCTACACGACTCGCATCCCTGCTCTATTGGGAGCAAAAAGAGAGAATATAGTCATTACAAGAGATCAGAAACCAACTGAAAAGCTCAGTTTTATAAGGAGAGCCAACTATTTACTACTCCCCTGTCTTCTTTGAAATGTTGTCTGGCCCAAGCTCCTAAAAAGCTTATACCATGAGCTAAGTGCCTGCTGCCAAGTCACCTCATCATTTCAGAGCCAAATAGTTAAGCTACAGAGGTAAAATATAAGCTCTGTCCTCACCCTACTCCCACTCCTTTTCTCTAAACTGAAAATGTTTTATTTATATGGGTTGCCTTGCTGAAGGAGGCACAAACCATAGGGAACAATATTAAAGCAACTGCAATATTTTATAGGTTGCCTTTGCAGTGTAAGAAAACATATTTTACTTTGATACCGTAGAACTACCATACTAAGTTCACATGCAGAAAATGGGAGCAAACAGAAGGCTTAGAGTAAGATTGAAATGGCTTGTTCGTAACAAAGATAAGGGATGTTTATCAAGTGCACTTCCCTTGTATAAAATACCAGACTGTTATAAGATTTTATATGCATTCTATTAATAAAAACTCACAATGATCCTATGTAGTCACAATTATTCCTGCTATGGATAAGAAAAAGGAGGCCTAATACCATGCCCAAGGTATCACGATTAGTAACCTGGAGTAGCTAAGGTAAACCAGTTCAGTCTGATTCCCAAAACTATCATTCTTGCCAGTACTCATGCCCAAGCTTCAGTGGTAAGTTCAAATATGGGGTTCAACTGTGTAGCCAGAAGTATCTGACATCACAGAGCAAGCCCGTTGCATCTTCCTGGAGCAATCTGACTCCAAGGCGAAGTAGTTAAATACGACTTCACATATTGCAACAAATAGAGATAACTATTAGCAGAACACACACGTCACATTTTTTCAAATGAAAGAGAAAGCAACAAACTGTTGCTTTTTTGAGGCGGGACTGGCTCAGGCTGTCGCAGCCCTGCTCGCCTCGCGTCTTTCCTCCTCCCACTCTGAAGGGTAATCATTGGTTTGGCACTTCATACAGGACTGCGTACCCAGCCACCCATAACCAGGTGCCAGCTTAAACCAAGGACAGAGCAGACACACCCTAAGCAATTTAAACCTAGAAAGAATCCAAAGGGCGGAGAGGGCCTTCCCTTAGGCTTCCGGATTCAGGATCTGCTGGACAGTAAAGAAAAGGAAAGAGACCCAGGAGGGGGGAGAAGAGGGCTGGGGTGAAGCGAGGGAAACAGGGAAACTGAGACACTGGCTAGTGTGCGAGTGTCGTCCCGATAATGGGTGACCACCTGAGCTCAGTCTTGGTCCCTATTACGATGCCTTTGCTATCAGTTGTCTGAGCCAGCATCTAAGGCTATTTCCTATTTGATGAATTCCTTACCATATGAGTTTTGGTAAGAGACAGAAACTAATTCCATCTGCGAAGCTGGAAGTGCCAGACCTTATATACGGCCTCAGTGCTGATCAAACACACCTGCACAGAGGCAGCTGCTATCATTCCTGGTCCTGTCAGCACTGCTCAGAGTCGTGGGGATGGCTGGGGCTGAAAGCGAAACTGCCGGCCGCAGAACCAGCTGCAAGAAGGCTGAAATGAACAAACCAGGAAAAGGAAGGGACCGGTATTCCACAGCGGTGGAGGAATAAAATTTTTGCATAAAATCAAAAGGTCTTAGAAATAGTCATATGTCCCAAGCCAGCGTTTTCTGCTATTGTGTGAAGAAATGAAATCCGTAAATCCTACCTGTGGACCTCACCTAACTACAGATCAGCTTAGCGTCTCTGCAGTCAACTTGATTCACAGCCCAACATGATTTCTTTTCTGTGCTCCTCTATCTCCATCTAGCGGATTCCGAGCCAATTGCTACACTGTTTGCCCTGTGCGTTAAGGCCGGGCACGTTAGGGCGCTTGTGGCTGGAAAATGCTCCCATCCCTCCTGCGGCAAAGTTTCCACCTAGCTATGGGAAATAAATCCTTGGAAACAGTCGCTCCTTCCAGGGCCTGAGCTGCACATGACCAGCAGGTCCGTTTAATGATGTCTGACAAATTGGCTTGATATTTACAGTAATTCCTATTTTAAACTCTATCTTTAAGGTAGTTCGATCTTATCAGGAATTTTTGCAGCGCTGCAGTACAAAAATAATAATAACAATCAGCAAGAAGGGCCACAAGAACTAGAGGTTCCTCCAGCAAATCTAGGCGGCTCCAGATGATCTCTTGCTTAAGGACGATGGTCTGTTAGTGAATAGTCAAAGAATTTTTGGAGACAGAAATCAGAACGACTGTCCAATAAAGACAAAAACAGTCCAGAGCAAAGAAAACACAGGAGATCCCGAGAAATACGTCCCTAGGCTACACTCACAGGCACAGCTTAGATATAGCTGAACACTGGGTCTCCTCTCCCCTCACCCAAGGCCAGCGTGCCGCCTATCTAGCATTTCTTTCCAAATTTATTATGCCTATTCAATGGCAAAAATTACCTCTTCTGATGCAATATTATTACAATGTAGTGTTAAGTTTAGATCTAGAATGACGCCCCCCCCCCAACCCTCTTGTATGTGGATGTTGTGGATTATCTGTGGATTGCATGTGCTGTTAGGAAGCCGAGTCAGGTGAGGAGAGGTGGAGGAGAGGGTATATTGCAGATGACAGCACGAGGCACATTATTAGGCCATGTCCTAGAGTACATAAACTCTTCTGCCCCAGCCTCTTCTGGAAGCCCCAAAGCCCTCCTTTAGCAATGCCTTGAGCCGCTGCTCTCTACCAGGCCCTTCTCAACATCACTGGCCGACCTGGAATGGACCGCCAGCTTCTGAAGCTGTGAGCTAACGTACACCTTTCCTCCCTAAATTGTGAGTGTTGGATATTAAGTCCCAGCAATGAGAAAGTGACTAAGACAGCAATCGGTACCTATGAAGTGGGATGATGGCTGTCACTCTACCAGACCGTGTGGTTGAGAAGCCTTCGGAACGGTTTGTGGGAGCACTTTGAAAAGGCTTGGAGATACTGCTAGAGAAGATTTAGAATGAGGTAAGCTGAGCTTAATAGAAGCTGTGACAGAACGCTGAGAGAAATATAGATTGGAAAAGCCAGGCTCGAGAGGTTTCAGGTGGGAAGCAGGACTTTATTAGCAACTAGTCCAGGAACCATAGGTGCTATGCCCCGGCCAAAAAGTGTGTCAGCATTGTATCTATGTTCTGAAATTTTGCCCGAAATTGACATTAAGGGCAGTGGAACACTTAATAGGGTGGAGGAAATTTCGAGATAGCCCAGTGCTTAAGCTGTCAAACGTTTGCAGCTTTTAGCCAGCTCGACATTGTAAAGCTGGAAAATAATGGCAGAGGAAAACGATATCAAAAGTTCCCGGTGTTGTTAGAAAGTGACTACAAAGCTGAGGGAAAAGAATGCAGGGTTGTTGAAGAGCTTATAATTAAAAGGAAACCAAGGACCTGGAACCAGAACTATAGGAAAGATGCCCTCAAGGCATATCAGGCATCAGCAAGATTCCATCCTTTCCCAATTCTAGGTGCAAAGGCAAAAGGCTGCTCTGAAAAAGTGTCCCAGGGCACCCAAAGGGCCCAAAAGGAAAGTGTTTGCCAGAATTCAGTCACCCAGAGTTCAGCCACCCAAGCACTTGGAGGCTGCTGACGCCATGGTTCACAGGGGCTAGACTACTGCTCAAGCCCGTGGCAGACCTTGGCATCAATCATGCGGTGCTGGTTTCACAGGTGCACGGAATGCTGGAGTCGTGGAGTAATGAAGGCTTCCACCCAGATTTCATGTGGTCTTGGATGCCAAGCAGTGTGCCCCTGAGAGGGAAATGACTGTAGTTGTGAAGCTGAAAGTACAGCGGAGACCCCAGAAATTTGAAGATGTAAAATACATGATTATCTAAAGAGGAAGGCCACAGGCTGTGAGCAGAGCCAGCCCAAAAGAGAATCTTTGAGGCCCTGCTACGGGGGAGGGTTGTCCGTGACATTTGGAGCTCACATCTTGCCACAGTTTACCGTAATGTTGGACCTGAAGCTTCAGGATTTATAATGTCTCATGCTGTTTTTTTCAGCCCTGCTTTAGTCAACTTGCTTTTATCTTTATATTCTTTTCTCTTGAAAGGAGAATGTCTACTCTGTGCCATTTTATGTTGCAAAGGTTTAAGTTCTTTTTGTTTGTTTGTTTGTTTCCATTTGGTTTGGTTTGGTTTGTTTAGGAACTGAAAACAAAGAGTTTGCCTTCAGTCTCAGAAGAGACTTTGGACTTGAACTTGTTTATCAGTGCTAAAACTCTTACGACTTTGGCAACTCTCAGGAGGTGAACTAAATGAATTTTGCTTAAGGAGGTAAACATGCATTTTCTGGGGGTCAGGGTGGAAGTTTATTGTTTGGATATGGAATTCCCCCAAAAGCCTTATATTTGGATGCAATGAAGTATCTGTGGAGTTCATGTGCTGTTAGGAGATGGGACCAAGTCAAGAGAGGTGGATTACAAGTGTGGGGTGGATTATGGCTATGTAGCCGATTACTGGGAGTATGGCCTGTTGCTGGGTATGTGGCCTATTGGGATATAAGCTCTTGCCCTGGCTTCTTCTGGAGATCTAAATCTTTCCTCTTGTAATGCATGAGCAGCTGTTCTCCCCCAGCCGTGAATGGACTGAGATATCTAAAACTGTGAGCTAAAATAAACCTTTCCTCTGTTAAATTGTGGGTATCATGTCCCAATAAAGAGGAAGTGACTAAGACACATAGAATCACAGAGAGTAGAGGGAAAAAAGTATTTGTAGCCCTAATTCTATTTTTGTCATTTTCTGATATGATCTAGATATTTTTGATAATTTACCTGTGATAGTCCCGAAATCAACACATCACAGAGCCATTAAGACCACCTAACGTAAATCTACAACACAAAAACAGAAGAGCGCTCAATGACAAAAGCTACTACATGTGCACAGGGTTTGATTTGCAAGAAAATATTTTTAAGAACTAGTACATATCAGCTCCTTTATTTTTCACTTTTTCCTCCAGATAACAGTTTTTGCCTTAGATAAGAGCTTTCATGGAGCTGATAGGCCACAGAAATATCTCAGATTATCCACCCAGAGCTGGACTACCACTAGAAAAAAGTACACAGCGATTAATCCTATATAAAGGCATACAAAGCAAATGTTTTCAAACCTACACTGCGCGAGCACACTGCTTCAATAAGGCCACATCTGCCCTACGATAGCCAGGGTGCAGCTTCCCGGTCATGGCACCATGAGGGAAGATTTCCAGGGAGCGAGTCTTCAAGAGTAACTAGCAATGAATCATTCCCTATCAAGTTTTTGGACATCTTCATCAACTGTCAGGTAAACCTGTGTTGAAGAGGACTGTTACAAAGAGTAAGAGCAGCACATAGAAGCAAAAAAGCCACGTGTATGTTGTAAGTGCCTTTCCCAGGTAGAGGGGCAGAAGAGGAACTGCAACGTGGCAAACCTGAACATGGCTCACATTCCACTATCCTTCCGTTCCGCTCATACTTTATGTGCCATCTGCAGACTTGTACAATTGGTTGCCACAGGACATGATTATTTTAAAAGACAATTGGTTCAGTTACCAGCGATGAAGTTTTCATATGTGCAAACTAGAAGGAGGACAACCTGATGATGGAGATAATCAAGTTTCCGCATCAAAAATGCAAGGTGCTCCTCTTTAGGAGGTATGATGCCCTCGGCAGGGAGGCAGGCTATAAAAACAGAGCAGCGTGCCCTCACCCTTGTTCAGTGCATCTGGTACCGTAAGGCTTCTGGCTCGTCCAATTCAAAAGGACCATAAAACGTAGGCAGTTTGAATCAACTAGAGCCACCAGTGCAGCCAAAATAATGAACCTAAAGATATTCATGACCTGAACTTCCAGAACTGCTTTAAAAAGTTGCAAGTATGATAGGATAAGTGTGTTCAGAGCCAAGAGAAATTTATTTAGAGAGATTAGTGCTAATGCTTCTTTTAGTGAAATTATTTTTAGATGCTGAGGAAGATACCCAGCACCTTGGCATTATGATACATCCCCAGCCTATTTTTTTGGTTATGATTTTGATACAGCTTCTTATTAAGTTATTAAATTGCCCAGGCTGGGCTTAAATTTGTGATCTTCCTGCCTCAGCCTCCCATGGTGCTAGGATTATAAACCTGTACCACCATCCCAGCTTGTAATTTTTTTATTTAAACATTATCTTATTTTTTGATCATACACTATGAATCTCATTCCTCATGTGCATAGTTCGATGTTAGGGCTTCACTTACTATTAATGTAAAGGAAATATTCCCAAGCACATAGTATGTACCAAATAGTTTACAGACACATCTTCTCTACCCTCTATTTTCATCTTAATAATCACTCTGTAAAGGAATTTACAACAATTAAGATCAAAAAACCAGCAAGAGATTATAGCAGGCTAAATAATGAGTTCTATTAACATATCAATGCCCTAATCCCCAGAACCTATGAGTTTTACCTCATGTAGCACAAAGGACTTTGTAGATGACATTCAATTAAGAATCTGTATACAGTGAGATTACTCACAAGCCCCTGTGTATAATTGTATTTATTTTTAAAGAAATAAATTTGACTACAGAAGATGATGTGATTGTGGAAGCAGAGACAAGGGTAACATCACAAGGGGCTAAGAAAGGCCAGCAGCCTCTAGATGTGGAACAGGCAAGAAATGGATTCTCCCCGGAGCCTGAACTTAGTATCTCTGTAAATGGAGATTAAGTTTGTGTTACTTTAAGCCACTTAGATTGTGTTGATTTGTTACAGCAGTGATGGGAGCTATTATCAAAGAAAATTTCTGACCTAGGTCTACTCCAACCTGAAGCTTATGGTTTCACACTACTTTATATTACCTCAGATATAATAAAAGAGCTAAGTATTAAATGCGCAAAGATTCATACTTTGTCCCAACTTGAACATTGATTTCCAAAACCTAGCACTGTGTATTAAACCCAGTGATGGAATCACTGATCTGATCAAACCCTTAGGACCATCTCACTTATTGATCACTGCTTAGTGACAATTGGCTCAAAGAGAATAACAAATTCACTATTTGAAAGCAGCTAGTCAGTGATTTTAATTCAAATTATTCTGAAAAAAGCATACTTTAAGCTAAAATATTCAGATACTAAACCAAAAGTGTTTTTTGATACTTTTGACTCATATTATTTAAAGTTCAGAGACTGAGCCAAGTGTTTCATATGTTTGACTCATATAAAAAACCATTAATTTCAACTTCTAGGCTTATCCTTATTAACAATTTTATATATTTTTATATTGATTTTTCTGTGGTACCACTGTCAAATCAGCACAGAAATCTAAAAGCCCAGATTCTACCTTTGGTGACTTGTCTGTCAATTAGCCCTTCTCCTTGATCAATCACTTGGCATCTCTGGACCTCAGCTTCCTCACCTATAAAAGGGAACAGTAGTAGAAGCTTGCCAAGCAGAGACTAAGGCTTCTCCCATTATGCAGATGAGAGGATGGTAGGATGAGAGGATGAGAGGATGAGAGGATGGTAGGATTCTCACAGAAAAACTTCTAAGGAAGATTCAAGCACAAGGTTTATTAACACAAGGTTGCCACTAGAGGTCATATTAAGTTTAGCGACTCTCTCTAATCTGGCCACGAGATGGCGCAAAAGCAGCGTTTCGTTGAGCCCCACGCCTTGCCTGGCAGGGCCATGCCTAGTCCTTCTGAGTTAATGAATGTTGACCCCGTTGTTACAGAACAAAACAAGAAAATCAATGAAACAGAAATTACATTTGTTCATCTGTAGCTTTTAATTGCCTCGTACCAGACTGCTTATCTTTCTTTGCATGCCTGAATGTCATTAATTAAATGTGTCACTTGAAGTTTTGCTGCTTCATGTTTGCTCATATTATGGTATTAATCAATCAGTTGCACAGAATTGGGATCAATATGAGAATAAAAAATTACCTGCAAATTCTTCATGCGTATAACTTGTATAAGAACACATGACTGTGTAAACAGCATTTCGACTCACAGTACTGACACACAGTGATGTGTAAAGAAAAAAATTTTAATTTTTTTAGACACTTTCTTTTTCCAGCACCAGCCCTGGGCACAACTGGGAAAGTGTACAATAAGATAGTGTGTAGCTACTGTGCCCCGTGTGGCCCTCCCTCTCTTGAACACCCTCGCTTTCTTTTTCTTCAATATCCCCAGTCAAGTCCTACTCTCAGGAGTGATTCAAAAAACTCAATTGGGATAAGATTTAAAAATATTGTAATGAGACTTTGAGACTTTGCTCTCACTTGCATTTTTGTTACAGAAAAAGAGGAGAAGTTCTAAAAGTAGAAGTTATGATCCAGAAAGACAATGATTCGGGAGGCAAGGCAACATTTGCAGAATCACCCCAGAATTAAGCTCCTAGCCAATGGCAGGGCCTGCCCTTGCCTGCCGCTACTGCTTTCAGCCTAAATGGCTAGTCATTTCTCCACCCCTTTTTAAAGTAAGCATTTACTGGGATATTGTGTCATAAGGGCCCGGTGATTTATTCCTGCGTGGCAAGTAAGAAAGTGGCTAGCAGTTACCTACCTGGAGTCACGACACCAAAGCCATGGCAAGGTCCCGGGAGGAGGCACCCTCCTCAACTTTCCGCTATTGCTCCCATCCAGTGTTCAGTGTGTTTCCTGTCATAGACAAGGCTGGAGCATTCTCGGAATGCTTCTAAGAGCAATGTATAGCATTCTGACCTCACCAATGGCCTCAGGTATCTATAATTTAAAGAGAGTTCTGCTGTATAAGAACAAGACAGATTTTTCCTACAGCTTTGACTTAGTTAAGACCACAGGCAAACAAATTTCAGAGCTTCGGGGACTTGCAAATTCCTAAGGCCCTAATGCACTAACACTCGGGATCAGACCACTGGTAAGCCTGTCGCCAGCTTCTTTTCCACGGGCCACCATTATGGCAATGTTCACTTTAAAACACAGCTGTTTTCTTTGACATTTATATTCTTAGTAACCTTATATGTACCTCTTACTTGGTAGCTTACACAGTGATTCAGAAAATCACGCCACCAACTTTGTGAGGCTAAATACATTATCACATGTGCCATCATTTCATAGATTTTAGAGATGACGCAGATCCCCCTCACCCTCATCTCCACACTGAGCCATCGGACATTAGCTGAGGCGGTGCATGGAACCACTGTCACTACACCTTTCCTTCTCCCACTCAGAACCCCTTCTTAAAAGCACCGCTGCTTTTCAGATGAAACTGAGATTCAGATACATTCAGTGTCTGTCTCAAAGCAGAAAGTACACCTCTCCAGAGAACCAAGATCTCAAACAAGTTGAAGGTTTTTGTTTTGTTTTGAATTCTCATTGTATTAAACTTCTAAGCATTCAACTGGGACTCTACTGTCCCTTGAACTGTCATTTTTTATCAGCTATCAGACTTTATTAGATTTGAGCATTTTGCCATTATGTGTTTTATTTCCCTGTTTTCATGAATATGTACATGTAGTATATTATGGATTGGGTCTGGAGTGTCCCCCTAAGATCCTCATGTACTTATGTATACTGTGTACTGCTGGGAGGTGGGCCCTGGTTGGAAGGGGCAGATGTTTGGGGCTGGGGTGTGTGCTGGTTCTGCCCTTCCTTCCACACTTGGCTCTGTTCTGCCGTGCCATGAGGAGCTCTTTCTCTGGCCCTGACCCTTCCCTGTGGCTCCACCATTTCTAGCCATCCATCTGTGAATGGACTGTGAATTCTGAAACTGAGCTAAAATAAATCTTTCCTCCCCAAAGTTGTTAAGTTTGGATATTCAGTCCTAGCAATGAAAAAGTAACTAAAATATGATACATAATTGAACTAACTTTACTTCTCCAACTTTCCTTGGCACTACTACACAATGGAATTTTGAGTTTCTTTGATTTATTTTTTTCATTCTCCTCAGGGATATGAGATTGTCAGGACTAGTCCTGAGCTGTCTTCTTTTCTTATTCTATTATCTCTTTTACTTACCTTCTTTGTTCTCATAGTTTTAAATGGTATTTAAGTTTCATCATCTCCCAAATTTGTGTCTTTAAGCCACACTTCCTTTTTGAATTTGAGACTAATTCACTCAAACATTAACTGTCTGGGCTGGGAGTGCAGCTCAGTGGTTAAATGTAATCTAACAAGGGTAGCTAGACTCAATTCCTCAGCACAACAAAGGCTGGGAGTGGTGGTTCACACATGAAGTCCTAGCACTTCAGAGGAGGAGCCAGGTGGATTGCTGTGAGTCTGCGGTGAGCTCATAGTGAGTGCAGAACAAGCCTGCACTAGAGATCAAGACCCTGTTTAAGAAAAAATTAATGTGCCATTTTTACTTTAATATTTCCACATCTGAACTCTTTTTTCTCACTAAAATTTATCTCCACATTTTTTCACTTCAATAAGCATCCCAGGCAGCTGAATTTCACCTTAAAATTCATCCCCTCCATTTTCTTCCTCTTTAAATGAAACAAATTCTTCAGAGGCTGCCTACAAAATGTATCCCACAGCCCTCATTTCTAAAAACAAAGCTAAAAATAATCTTATACATCAAATAGGAGAAATTTGAACACTATGTATTTAATGTTGAAGTCTTATTATTTTTGTATGTAGCATCTTATTTATTTTTAGAGATACACATTAAAACTTGTATAGATGAAGTATGTTTTCTGAGAAATGTTTTAAAATACTCTGGGGTGTAGGTCCATAGAGGATAACGATGGAACACAGTGGGCTAGAAAATTAGCTCAGCAGTTAAAGCACTTGCCTAACAAGTGCTGAGTACCTGGGTTTGATTCCCCAGCACCATGTAAGACGGATGTGGTGACACATGCCTGTAATCCTAGCCCTTGGGAGGCTGAGGCAGGAGAATTGCTGTGAGTCTGAAGCCAGTCTGGGCTATATAACAAGCTCAGAATCAGCCTGGACTAGTGAGACCCTGTCTCAAAAACAAAAACAGTAACAACAAAAATGATGAAACATCTCATGTCATACAATGAGAATTATAAAAGCTAGACGACAAGCATGTTAAAATCATTATTGTCTTCTCTCTACTTCTGTCTCTGCAAAATTCCATAATAAAATTATGAAAAAATGCATTGTCTCAAATAATATAAAGGAAAGAGATAAACTAGTACACATACTTTTTTATTCCAGATAACTTGTCAGCTATATTAAGAGGTTAAAAAAACCCCAATTGATCTGACAAGAAATGCACAAAATAATTTTAAAATTATCAAAAAATAGATGAATATATTTTTACATTCTTTAAAAGATTAACTTTGGCCTAAGTAGATATTGGACTCTGAAGTATTAGTCAATCATCATTTGAAAGGCAACATATCTCCTACGATATATATTAGTTATACAGAACATGAATACTAATATCAAGTTATTTAGCTGTAGTCCAAAATATCATATAACAGTTACTCTGGCCTTTAGATTATTTTTTTGAACATGAACATCTCCTACTTATAGATTAAAGAAAAGTATGTACTCTGGGATACATTGCTCTTTTTACATAAAAACAACTGAAAAATAAATGGAAAATTACACAAACACAAATTAATTGCATTTTTTGTCAGAAAATACTAGCGAAAGATACAGAAATATTACAAATTGGAAAAAAGTATGGGAAGTTTGCTAAACAATTGGGTAAAAGTTTATATATTTTCCACGTGTCTGTGCTTACGGCATAATCTAGGTTTTCTTTCAGTAATGCATACATGTGAAATACTAATTTTCTTGAGAACAAGTATAGGAAAAGTATATTCAAGGATTTATTTTACTTACAAATTATTTTTCTAATCTATGCAAAAATAAGGTAACTATTGATAGAGTCACCATTTGAATATAATAAAATATTATTTTTCAGAATATATGGAAATAATAATTTGCAGAGTAAGAAAATCACAAAAGAATTTATATACCCCATTACACAAAGGCAGTTACAGCAGTGCGGATGAAATGGCAGAGCACAAAGTACTACAGAATACCACTGATGCAACAAATTGGACAAAACCAAGATTTTGAAAATGCTTCATAGTGACATAGAATAGAATCACGGAAGTCTTGTACTTGATGAAATTCCCCCAGTTATTCCATAAGAAAGCACTTAAAGAATATCAGAGTTGCTGATGATGTGCCCACTTTTCTGTTCTAAAAAAACAAGTGAACCAAGTGAGCTGAACTTGTCTTTGATGACAGGTAGTTACCAGCAGGAGGCATCCTTGCATATAATTTCTGAACAGATAAACAAAATCTGTCTCTTCAAGTTAAAAATGATGTTTTATTTATTATCTTTCTGTTTATTTCTTTTTATAACAGCCATCCTAACTAGTATGACATGATACCTTATTGTGATTCTCATTTTCCTGATGAATAGTGATATTGGGGACCTAGCCGTGCACCTGTTGGCAGATTGTGTGTCTTGTTTGTAGAAGTGACCTTTCAAACACTTTGAACATTTTTAACTGAATTATTTTCTTTTTATTGCACTGTAGTAGTTTTCTATGAATTTTGATATTAATTCGCTTAGTTATGTGGTTTATAAAAACTTTTTCTATTCCACTTGTGTTTGTGTGCATGCACATGTCTCTCTGTGTGTGTGTGTGTGTGTGTGTGTGTGTGTTAGGGAAGAAATCCAAAGCCTTCACATTGAGATACATCTTTGTCCTATTTTGTAATTTTAATTTTGAGACAGGGTTTTATAAGTTGCTATGTAACCCGGGCTGGGCTCAAATGTGCCAACCTCCTGTCCCACCCTCCTGGAGTATAAGATTATAGCCTCACCACCAGGCCTGGCTTCTCTTCATTTTGATGATTGTTTTCTTTGTTGTGCAAGAACTTTTCAATTTTATATAATCTCCTTTGTCTGTTTCCATTTGTCATTTGGGCTTTTGGTGTCACATTTGAAAAATTGTTTGTGCCAAAGTCACAAAGCTTTTCCTGCTTATTTTCTTCTAGAAGTTTTATAAATTTAAGAAATAACAAATGTTGTAGAGCTTATAAACAAAGCAGAACCCATGGGTATGACTCTGAATTAGAAGTGAGCAAAGTAGGTGGATGCAACAGCCAATAGATGACTTGAAGAGAACCAACCTCAGAGTTATGGTTGTGAGGGAAAGAGCAGAAGGCAGAACAAAATGTATAAAGATTCTATTTACTAAAATCAGACCTGGGAAAAGAAATTAATGTTTAGATACAAGAAGCTTATAGAATAACCTTGACCAGAAAAGAAACTCACCATTACACATTATAATGAAAACTTCTGCAAGTCAACACAAAGAGAGAATATTAAAAAGCAGTCAGAGAAAGAAAAACGAGCATATTTTACCAAGGCAAGCGCATTAGAATTACTGCGTATTTCTCAGTGCAAACCTTCCAGGCCAGGAAAGCCTGGAGCAAAATCTTTCAAGTTTTAAACAAAGCAAATGTCAGTGTAGATGGTATCCAGTGAAACTATTTCTGAAAATTGAAGAACAAAAATTTTTCACAGCCAAAAACCCTACGTGCAACCACTAGTCAAGCACTGCAGAAAATGCTTGAAGGAGTTTTTCGAGAGAGAAAGAGAGAAGAGCAGCGCCAAAGAGCACAGAGGGAAGGAGACATCTAAAGAGAAGGTGTAAACCAAGAAAGACCAAAGAATCAACACACAGGAAGAGCTGGAAATGCCAGTCTCTTTAACACCCTTGTGTTCTTTGACCCTTTTAGCAGAGGATTTGTTGGTCCTGAGCGGCGACCAAAGAACAAAGTAAAAGCTGTGAAGGTCGCCGGCATGTGAATGCAGGCTCCTGGACAAGGAGAGACCGGGAGCGAGCAGAGAGGCCTGCAGCTGCGAAACGCAGGTGTGCCCCCCCTGCCACTAGACTGCAGAGGAGGTGAGTGCCCGGGAGACGGGCAGCACGGGCAGTGAGCTCTTTAGAGAGGCAGTGAACTTGGGGGGCTCAGTGTCCCAATAGCATCCTTTGGTCAAGGTGGGCCAGAATGCTGAGTCGTTCTGGATGTGGAGCGGAAGTAGGCGAGGCCTCGTCTTTAGAGTCAGAAGCCTGAAAGCTGCAGACTGAGGATCAGACTGGGGAATTGCAGTGATGGAGTTAGAGCACAGGAATCATGGCCAGTGTCTCCTGGAGAGTTCAAAGAGAATGGGACCACCCACACCCTCTGAATGCCACAGGGAATGGCTGGGCGCAGGGCACCTGCGCGTACAGCTGGGAGCGCTCCTGGACCTTTGGCTTGTCTGAACTCCGAGTCTTCCTGGTGGCAGCATGAGACAGCAAGAGACACATCTGACAGCGGCAGCAGGACCCAGAGCTGTAGAAAAGGGGACCTCCTGGGCAAATAACTCGGGGAGTTGATTGTTCTTCTCTTTTTCTTTTATCTTCTTTGTTTTTAGTTATTCTTCCTCTTCTTTTTGTACTTTGGCTTACTTTTAATGGTTTTTTATGAGTATAATGAATGTGTATATTTAATGCAATTGACCAGGGAGGGTTTTTGTCATTGTTCTTTTTTTCTCTTTTTCTCTTCGACCTCTTTCTGTTATCTGTTAGCTTCTGAACTTCTCCCTCTCTTTATACTCTTTTTTTCCCCCACATTTTATTGGTATGTATACACGCAAAATTCAAGGTTTACAATGAGGTTGGGCATTTTGTGCACATTCGTATCTTGTCAAGGTGACAAGGGCTTTCCCACTCTCCTTTTGTCCCTCCCCCTACACACCCCTCCCTTCCTCCTCCCCCACCTACTCCCCTCTTTCACTTTGTCTTTCCTTAAGTTCCAAAGGACTTGTGATCTGGGTCTCTCATACCAGAGAGACCATTCGATGTTTCCCCTTCTCCTTCCAAGTTACTTCACTAAGCATGATGTTCTCAAGTTTCTTCCATTTGCCTGTAAAAGCCTCCACGCTGTTGGACTTTATTGATGCATAGTATTCCATTGTGTATAAATACCACAGTTTGTGTATACTCTTTTTGAAAGATCTTTCTCTCGTTTCTAAAGACATACTCTTTCCTCTTCATTCATAACTGTCCCTAATCTATTTATCTTACTATTGTTTGTACTGCTTTCATTTATCTATTATCCTCTTACTGGTATTGGAGTTCTGTCAGGCTTCTGTCTGCCATAAAAACACTTCTGTTTTCTATTACACATCCAAAGCTAACCTTTAGGCTTAGTCTGCTGTCTCCTTATTCCAATTTTCCTTATTAACAGTATTGTTAACTATCAATAACAGATAGTATTAGGGAATCCAATAACTATATACAATTTATCTGGCAATAGATCAGTAAGATAGATTTCTCTACATATGATTATCAATAATATAGTGAAACTATGAATGAACTCTTCTAATAGGTCACCAAATAATTTGTATAGAAACCTCTATTAGTAGTATAGATCACATTGAGAATGTTAAGAGGAAATTGGGTTTAAATATCAACATCTGGTTAGCATAAGTGTACAGGTAGCAGGTACCAAGTATAAACATAGATACAAATATCTTTCACACTGTTAAAGAGAGTACAGTGGGTGGAGCCTAACAAGAGTGGATAACTTCTAGTGGTTTGGTTTAGCTCTATTATATTAGTGACCATGATATACTAATATTAATAAAACATTTCAGTAAGTCAACATTAAGCTTAGTTAGGCAGATATATTGAGGGTATAAACTGCATCTATTAATGCAAAAGGTAGAGTAGTTATAGTACCAAACTAAATACAAAGTGCTGTTAACATTTTACTAATCTTAGATGGTAATGTAAATCTTTATTGAAAGTGTGGATGTTGATGTAGATAGGAATCTTGATATCCAATACAAAATATTTTGTCTGTATACTCTGTTCCTCATTCACCAAAAAGTGGAAGAGATTAGGACACCAAAAAAAAAAAAAGGTTAATCCTTGAGTAGACCTTCAAAATAATAAATGAATATATTTTAAAAGGACACAAATTCTGAAACCTGAATTAACTCAAGGAAACACCAAGGGCAGAAATAGTCTAATAAAAAAAATAAGTATAATAGGTTAGAGCCCATCAACCTATCTAAGCTGCAACCCACTGCAATAGAACCATGGAGAAATGAGGAAATAAATTACCTGCAAAAAGGCCTGACCCAAAAGCTCATACCCCAGGGTCCTGAAAAAGCAGAACCTACATAAAATAAAATAAAAAATAAATAGACCTGACAGGCAAAAGGCTCGTGCAAAACATACAAGAGATGCAAAGAGCTCAAGTGGATATAATCAAAGAAACAACACCCTTTATGAATAACCAATTAAAGGATCATAGAGAAGAAACATTGAGATAAAGAAAGCAATAAAAGAAATGAAGGAACATTTCAGTAGATATGGAGAAAGAACTGAACTCCAGGATATGATAAACTCCCATGACAAAAAAAGAAAACCAGCTTGAACACTTGAGGATATTTTATTGGATCTCAAAGGTAAGATAAGGTGCATTATACATTCAGTGAGGACCTAAAAACAAAAAGACAAGAAAGGGACTGGCTGTAACGGCTGACGAATGACTCAGAGGAACAACCTCAGAATCATGGGAGTGCAGAAGAAAATGGGAAGACCTAACAAAAAGCTTTTAAGACATGCTCCGTGGAATTTAGAGGTAAATTTCCCAAGTCTAGGAAAAGAAATGAACATGGAGAGCTACTGCAGCAATACAGAATATCAAATAACCTTCACTAAGGAACATATGGTAATTAAAATTCTAGAGACTCAACAAAAAGAGAAAATTAAAAGCAGTAAGAGGAAGATAGAAAGTAGCCTTTAAAGACAAAGCCATCAGGATAACCGGGGATGCAGAGACAATCTCAAGTACGCTCAGCTACTTGATCTTTTACATAGGGGCCAAAGACATACACTGGAAAAAAGATAACCCCTTCAATAAATGTCGCTAGGAGAATTTGATATCTACAAGCAGAAGAACAAATCTAGACACACACTTCTCCCTATGACCAAAAATCAAATCAAAGTGGATCGAAGATCTAGCTATTAAAATGAAAACACAGGATCCTCTGGATGACAAAATATGAAAAAATACAGAAGATGTAGACTTGGGCAAGGTCTTTCTTAATAGGACACCTGATAAAATAGCCCCAGAATCATAAAAAAAGGAATTCTGTCAAATTAAAAAGCTTCTACAGGCAAAGGAAACTATCAACAGCAGGAAGACAGAACTGACAGAATGTGAAAGAGTTTTTACCACCTGTATCTCAGACAAAAAACTAACAACCAGAAAATACAAGGAACTGAAGAAAACCACACCCATCAAAATCAAACAACCGGTTAATAAATGGGCAACTGAATTGAATACGCCGATGAGGAATGTCAAATGGCCAGTAAATACATGAAAACGTGTTCGATATCTTTAGCCATCAAAACATCATTAGGATATCATCTTACCCCAGTGAGAATGGCATAGATCAAGAACTCAAACAGCAATCAATGGTCACGAGGTTGGAGGACAGGAGAAACACTTTTACATTGCTGGTGGGACCATAAACTGGTGCCACCACTCCAGAAAGCAATATGAAGATTCCTCAAAAGGCTGAAAATAAATATTCCATTCAGTTCAGCAATATCTCTTTTAAAAGAATTTAAAAAGAAACATGTAACAGAGACAAATGTATGCCCATGTTTATAGCGCCACAGCTAACAATAGCCGAATTGTGGAAGAGCCCAAAATATCCATCAATAGAAAATGGATGCAAAAATGCTGAGTATATATGCAGTGGAGTACTATTCCTCTATAAAGCCAGAGAGATCAGAAGCTTTTGTAGTCATATGGTTGCAAGTTGAGAATATCATGCTTACTGAAATGAGTCAAACTCAGAAAGTTAAATATCACATGATTTCTCTGAAACCCAGCATACAGGCATTTTTTAGAACCAAGTGAGTATGATGTCGAGATTCCGGAGGGATGAGTTAGAGTGCAGAAGAGCCAAAAAGAGAAAGGGGAAGGTAGAACAATGTTGACACAATATACATGTCCATAAAATACCCAAGGTTAATGTAACCATTATGTGTTTCATATGTATACTAATAGAAATGGGTTAAAAAAGAGGTCAACTGCAATTGGAACCCTTTTATTCTTAGTATAGCACTTTTAAAAAAAATAATAAAAAATATTAAGTAAAAATATTTTATCATCATTATGGGCAATAGAATTACTTCTATTATTTGAGATACTTAAAGCATAATTTATTTTAGCACATTCTTTATTATCTTTTGTGTATCTTGTAATACAAAAATACTCCTTTCATATCAAATAAGTGCACATTTTTGAGAGAGTCAGCAACTTGTTTATCTGATGATGTGTCTCTAGAACTCAAGTTGAATGGTGGAATCGTAAGGCAAGCTCTGTTCAGGTTCTCTTTCCCTCTATTTTAAAAACTAAAAGCAAGTAACAATGAAGTTAAAGGACACCTTCAGAAGGACAAAGAATTGGGAATGTTATGAAAGTTCAGCGCGCAACGTGTGTTTACAGTATTTGTTGCCAGGAAGCCAGTATGTGGGCCTCGAAGAACACAGATAGAAGTAAGAGGAGGAAGTCATGGCTGACAATAGAATAAGGAGTTGCTGGGAGCTAAATCCTCCACACTGCCCCAACAACACAAGCAGTGCATAGCCTGAAACTTTCTTTTTGTGTATTCAGAGGAAGTAATAAAACATTTGTAGTACAATATTACATTATGGTTAAGAGTGGGTTGTGACTAAAGCAACAAGGAAAACCTCCGGGGGAAAACAATTCTCTTACGCAATCCCCTAGCATTGCAAAGTTCCCTGCACCTGTGACAAATGGTGTGTTAAACAAATAAGAATAAGACCCTTCTTCAAAAAAAAAAAAGAGAATACTTCACAGGAAGTGTATTCTATTCAATCAATCAATGTCAGTTATGAATTTTTTGTTAAATGGGAGATAAGGGAGGGCAAGAGTCAGGATGGATACGATGAAAGTTACTTACGTGAACATATTAAAACACCACAACGAGCCTTATTGTTCTAATAATTCATATGCACTAATAAGAAAGATTACAGTTGTGGAAGATAACCTCCTGGGGAAAAAAAAAGAAAAGCTGTGTTGGAAGCCTTTTGAAATTAAACGATTAAATTATAATGTCGTAAATACAATTTGAGTTGAAGAATTTTTACTTGATCTTTTAAAACTAAAGGTAGAGAAGTGAGACAACAAAGCCACCCAGACAATTAGACAACTGAAGATACGGTGTGAATGCGGAGCAGATAATATCAAACGCTAACTTTCGCTGACTCACTGAAGAATGTGGTGGGGTGGTGGACACGGCTAACCCTCTGCCAGAGGTTTTCTAAGGGGATAACCTGAGGTCCAGGCATTTGGGACTGATACTATTATAAATCATCACTGCTCTGCCCCACACATCTGAGAAGTGAAAATGTCCCAGCATAAGAGGATATTATTTCACATCCAAGATATCTGGAGATTTTCCTTTTCTCTGAGTTATTGAACATTTTTCCTACGTTCCCTGCCAGGCACAATATTTCCCTTGAGTCATCTTTTGTAAGTGCTTCCTCTCAGTCTCCAGGTTGCAGGAACTGTCTTAAAGTCATTGTTGGGCAGTTCTTGAGGCAGATCGCACGGCTCATTTCTCACCAGGAAGTTCCCTGCCTGGCCTTTTGACACAAGGATGTTGTGGGGGCCCGTCTCTTGGCATTTGCTCTGCCCGTTCCACCCTCCACCTGAAGGGCCAAAGCAGCCAGCAAATGAGAGACAAGTGTATGTCTGACCTTGTACTTTGTCCTTGTCGGCAAGGGAGGTGCTACAAGATTGAAAGCCAAAACTGACAATGAATTGGAGAATCAGGCTTTGCTAGAGCAGATTCGGTACAAGTTGCTGAAGTACCCACTGCCTGGGGTTTACTCCTGCTCCGCTATTTACACCACCTGTCCAAGATGACCTTCGTACGTCTCAGCTGCCTCGAGTATCAAATGGACATGACAGTGGTCCTCACTGTGGGAGTTACAGGGAAGACTAAACGGGGTCACACAAGTAAACATACTAAGTTTGAACATCCCCACATAGCTTGTCAAACAAAGTAGGAGGTAAGAAATATAAACGACTTGCAGGTTTTTAAATTCATGTCTTTTGGCACCAGGAATCATCAGGAATGGTCATCTTTTCCCATATAAACCATGCCCTTGGCTGCCATGTAGAGCCACACGTGTGTGGTCTGCATGTCATATATGCCCCGTTCACAGGGAAGACCTTGTCTTGGCCCCATCTCTATAGTCTTCCTCTTCCAAATAACTACTTCATCATCTGAAAGACCAGCTTAAAGATAAAATTAATAAAGCCTTCCCACTTTGATTTTAGCTCCCACAGTTTTTATTCTCTTTTTATTCCCATACAGAGTTAATATGTCTCATTTTGTATCCTGCAATTTACCAAATTCTTTACATGACACTGTCTCATCTAGTTCTTATCATGAACCTATTAGTGGGTTATTATTTCTGTTTTATATATAAGAAAGCTAAGGTTTAGAAAACAATTTATTCAGGATCTCACAGATCCCCCTAAAGTCTGGCTCCGGGGTGAATGTGGACCATGATGTATTGCCAGCCAATATTTGGTACTTTTTATTTAATTAACCAACTGTAATGGATCAACTTTAATGGGCAACCAATTGTCACTCAAAATTTATGTATTCAATAATTTGTTCCATGCATTATTCTTATTCCCAGGAACAGAAGCCTGCTCCTAGGGAACATATGCTATTAGAAGGAGACATAGAATAAATTACCTAGAGTGCCAAAGAACAAATTCAATGGAAAAAATAAAATAGAAAAGAAAACAACAGGGTGAAGAGGTATCACAACCACATACAAATAAAAAGAATACAAAAAATTAAGCCATAAAATAGAAGGCAGTAAGAGTGCTGAGAGTGTTACACTTAAACTAAGGTGGTCTAATTGGGCTTTGTTATGAAGATGAGGCTTGAGAGAGAACTCGAAGATGATTCCAGCCAGAAGGAACAGCCAGTGTGAAGGCCTGTACTAGGAATGTCCTGGTTTGTGCTGAGGAATCAACTAAGTGACCAACATGCCTGGAGGAGAGACTCAAGTCAGTGATGCAAACACGTGGGGCAAGCCATGTCATTGAGGGTCCTATGTTGTTATAAAGACTGCTTTTACTTTGAATGAAATGCAGGTATCATTAGTAATCTTGAGTAAAGTCATATTATTGGCCTCTTTTTAGAAAGAATCTGTTTGTACACTGTGTTGAAAAAAGTCAGTGAACAAACAAGAACCAAAGCAAAAAGACAAAGTAGGGTATGTTGCAATAATTAGGGTGACAGGTAATGAAAATGGGACTAGATGATAATCATGATGATGATAAACTGTTGTTGGGCTCGAGATATGATTTAAAGTTTTGGTCACAAAATTTTACTGATAGATCTTATATTGGGTTTAAGAGAAAAATTCCTGTTCGGAAAAGCTTCCGTATTTCTAACCTGAGCGGCCAGGTAGATAGTACATAAACAACTGTGACGAAACCAGATGTGGTTGTGGGAGAAGGTAAGGATTTAGATTTGGAAAATATTAACTTTGAGACATTTCTTAGACATCCGATTAGACATATCAAATAAGAATATGGATATTTAAGTCTGGAATTCCAAGAGGTCCAGATTGAGACAGTGACTTGGCAATAGGTAGATACATAGTCATATCCTTGCCACTACATGAGGTCGAGTAAGTCCTTATAGAGAGCTCTGGTGCATTTCACTGTAACTAAGTACTCTAGAAGAAGAAGAGAAGAATGAGAGTAAAGTTATATTATGAGGAAGGCAGCAAGCCAAAAGAGTGCAAAGTCCTGTGTGTTAACAAATAAAAGAGAAGAACATAAGAGGGAACGATCAATGTGACTCTTAACCATGACATGCCAGCTTGACTGGATTCAGAATCATCTAGCAGGTTAGTGATGCACACTTCTGTTTGTGCCCATGAGTGTTCCCAGAAGATGAGTGGCCAGTGAACAAGGGGGGGAGTCACCAGACTATGTGTGGCACCATCCAATAGGTGAGTAGTCTGGATGGAATAAAAGGCAAATAAGGGGAAAGGTAGAAAAGCTCCATTCTACCATACCTGAGTAGGTCTGTCTTTCATGACCATTATCTCTGGATATCAGATTCCAGTCTCTTCGGTCTCTATGGGACACAATGACAGCAGCACTTACAGGGAAATTCATAGCCGTAACCGCACACATCAAAAGAACAGAACAGTTACAAATAAACACATGAATGGTGCGCGTGAGGCCCTAGAAAAGCAAGAACAATCTAAGCCAACTAGTAGTAGAAGAAAAGAAATTATTAAGATCAGCTCTGAAATTAATGAATTTGAAATTAAAAATACAATAAAAAAGATTAATGGGTCAAAGAGCTGGTTCTTTGAAAGAATAAACAAGATCGACAAACCTCTAGATAAACTCACCAGAAGAAGAAAGGGAAAAGCACAGATCAACGCACTTAAAATAAAAAGGGTGATATTACAACAGACCCTGCAGAAATTCAGAATACTATGGGAAATTATTTTGAACACCTATGTTCTAGCAAGTTAGAGAATTGGGAAGACATGGATGACTTCCTAGACACGTACAAAATATCAAAATTAAACAAAGGAGACATAAAAATCCTGAATAACCCCATTACATAGAGACATCGAAACAGTAATAAAATCTTTGCCTACAAATAAAATCTCAGTACCGGGTGGATTCACAGCAGAATTTTTTTAAGTACTTCAGGAAAGAACTAACTCAATTTCTTCTCAAACTATTTGATGAAGTTGAAAGAGAAAGAATGCTACCAAACTTATTTCTGGAGGTTAGTATCACTTTAGTCCCAAAACAAGACAAAAACGTAACCAGCAAGGAAAATTATAGACCAATATCCTTAATGAATAAGATGCAAAAATTCTTAATAAGATTCTGCCAAATAGAATCCAACCAGTAATCAGAAAAATCATGCAGCACAATTAAGTGGGCTTTATTCTTGGGATACCAGGCTGGTTTGACATACATATATCAATCAACAACATAAACAAAAGCAAAAACATAAACTACATGGTCATCTCAATTGAAGCAACAAAAAAGCCTTTGATAAAATTCAACACTCTTTTTGATAAAAACTCTGAGAAAAATAGGTATAGAAGTGCCTTACCTGAAACTCATAGAAGCCATATATATGCTAAACCTACTGCAAATATTATAGCAAATGGAGAAAAATTGAAATTGTTTCTACTGAAATCAGAAACACCACAAGACTGCCACTGTCATCACTCTTAATCAACATAATCCTTGAAAGACTTGCCATAACAATCAGACAAGAAAGTGAAATAAAGGAGAAAGGAGAAAGTCCAACTATCCTTATTTGCAGATATGATTATCTACAGAGAAGACCCCAAAAACTCCACTATGAAACTCTTGGAAATAATAAATTCAGCCAAATCACAGGGTATAAAATCAATACTAAAAAATCAATAGCTTTTCTCTACACCAACAATGAACTCCCTGAAAAAGACAGAAGAATAATCCCATTCTCAATAGCCCAGCAAAAAGTTAAATACTTGGAGTATACCTAATCAAGGAAGTTAAGGACCTATATAAATAAAACTATATTACACTGAAGAAAGAAGTTGTAGATGACATCAGAAAACGGAAAGACATCCCCTGTAATTGGATAGGCAGAATCAATATAGTCAAAAGGACTATACTGCCAAAACTGATATACAGATTCATTGCAATTCTTATCAAATTACCAACAATTTTTTCACAGAACTTGATAAAATAATCCTTAAATTCATTTGGAACCAAAGGAGACCTAGAACATCCAGAGCAATCTTGAATAACAAGACTACAGCAGGAGGCATTACAATTCCAGACATCAAGTTATTCTATAAAGTTAAGTTATAAAAACTATATGTTAGTGGCACAAAAACAGGCAGGTAGAGCAGTGGAACAGAAGTAAGGAAGAAGAGACAAACTCAAATACCCTAAGCTACCTAATCTTTGATAAAGGAGCAAAATCATACCCTGGAAAAAGGATTGCCTCTTTGACAAATGATACTAGAAAAATGGGACACCCACATGCAGAAGAATATATATAGACACATACCTGTTACCATGCACCATAATTAAATCAAAGCGGAGCAAAGACCTAGATATTATAACTGTAACACTGGACCTTCTGGAAGACAAATTAGGCAAATATCTGAAAGACATAGGTGTAGGCAAGGACTATCTTAATAAGACACCAAAAGCAAAAGAAATAGCCCCAGAATTAACAAATGGGATTATGTCAAATTAAAAAGTTTCTGCACAGAGAAGGAAATTATCAACAGTGTAAAAAGAGAACCAACAGAATGGAAAGAAATATTCACCACCAACACCTCAGAAGGGAGGCTCATGATCAGAATATACAGGGAACTGAAGAAAACTAAGCCCCTGAAATCAAAGATCTGACTGAGAAATGGGCAAAAGAGTTGAATATGCAGTTTTTTAGATAAAGAAGTTCAAATGGCCAATAAATACATGAAAATATGTTCAACATCCTTAGCCACTGAGAAATGCAAGTCAAAACATCACTAAGACACTATCTAACTACACAGAGAATGGTCTATATCAACAACTCAAATAGCAATCAGTTCTGGAGAGGCTGTGAGAGAAAGGAACCCTCCTGCACTGCTGGTGGGAATGTAAATTTGTACAATCGCTATGGAAAGCATTATGGAGGTTTCTCAAAAGACTTGAAATAAATATCCCCTTCGATGCAGCAGCAATATCTCTTCTGAGAATTTTCCCAAAAGAGATAAAACCAACATATAACAGAGACACATGTATACCCATGTTCATAGCAGCTCAACTAGCAATATCTAAAACGTGAGAGACATCAAAATACCCATCAATAGACCAATGGATACATAAATTGTGGTATTTATACAGAATGGAATACTACTCATCTATAAAGACAGATAGGTTGGAGGCCCTTATATTGGTAAATGGATGTTACGTGAGATCATCATGCTAGTGAAGTAAGTCAGAAGCAGAAGGTTAAATACCAAACGGTTTCTCTAATATGAAAAACCCAGACCACAATTATTGTGAACTTACTGTGCAGAATAAGGGGAACTGGAGGGGAGGAGGAGGCAGTGGGAGGGTCTAAAAGGGAGAAGGATTTGTAACTTGGCCATGATATGTATGTGCACAAAATACTCAACATCATTGTAAACTTTGTGTATGGATTTATATATATCAATAAAATGGGAAAAATGAGCAAGTTATTTAAATGGAGGCAAGAATGAGATAAAGGGGGGGGGGGAAGGAACTACCCAAGGAAACAAATGATGCTGAACAATATTTCAAAAATATTGTACCTGCAAAGAATGAATTCCTGAGAGAAGCTGGCGTGCTGGGCTGAGCATCTCAGAGGAAAGCAAGAGAAGGTTTGGAAGGAAGAAACATTTTTAGGTAGATATTAGAATTCCTACTAAATGGTTATATTTTGTGAACACTTTCCTTGTCACAGTAGGGAACATCTCAATTGGGAAAAAAGATGATATGGTTTCAAGGATTAAGAGGAGAGAGAGTCAGTACATGCTTACAAAAGAACAAGAAATTTTAACAGTCTTATGTACCATCGCCACACAAACTTCTCACAGCAGATAAGGCTCCTGTCATAATTTCCTCTACAGCTTGAGAAAACAAAGAATGATTCAGAATTTGACTGTTTGCCTGAAATTGTACAGACTGGGGAGGCTGCAAGGGGAATCAGGGAGGCTGTGGAGACTTGATTTGAGTGGAAACATCTTCCCGCAAAACTCATGACGGCTTTCTTCATTTCATGACTGACTTTAAAAATATAATTTGTTTTCAAATGCACAATACTGTCTAATCAGTGGTTTAAGAAAATGGTATGTGTCATTGACCGTAGTTGTTTTCTTCTTGAGAAGATAAAATCAGGACATGACTCAGCTTGGGAAAGTAGGAAGTGAGTTTGTGGGAATATATTCCTACAGTAACTACAGAAGGGTCCAATTTGCTGGGGCCTCAATTTTCTTATTATCAAAATGTAAGCAGTAACATCTACATCTTCAGCATGTAACTCCCAGGAGCAGTACCTCTGCCCTAGGCCTCTCAGACAGGCTCGCATGGAGACATATTTTTGCCAGAATTTGTATCTGATGGGTTGAGCTGGGTGGGTGGAGTGTTACCATAAAAGCCTGAAGGAGGAAAAGACAGGACTGTGTAATTGCTCATTCTTTGGAAAGCACCAAAAATCAGGCACAGGAAGAAGAGTTCAGCCACCATACTGAGAGTGTACAGGAAGCCGGATGCAAGGTCAGAAAATCAGAAGCTGAGGCCACACAGAACTGAAAATAGTTCTTTTTCCCCCAATATTTTTATTAATATACATATGTAATACATAGTGTTTGCAACGATTTTGGGTATTTCGTGCACATATATATCATATCAACTTTACAATCCCTTCCCATTTTTGACCTTCCCACCTCTTCTCCATCCCTTCCCCCAACTCTGGCTATCGCTTCATGTAGTTCTATAGAATGTCTGTGTTCTGGGTTTTCCAAGTCAGAGAAACTATACAGTACTTAACATATTAATCTTCCACACCTAAATCATTTCACTTAAGTCACCACTCTAACTCAGCTTCCTCTTCCTCGAATGGTGCAGTACTTAAATCTTGATTCCTTGTCTCTGAATCCAACCAATCCCTTTATTGGGATATTAGGTCACTGATGAAAATTTATCCTAAGAAAACTGACTGATGCAAAGATAACCCTGTGAATGTACAAGTATGTACCTTCCAGTATTCAGCTAAGGTATTTGAAATTTAACTTTTTTTTCTTCTTTCCCAAATTTACTAGTCTTTTGAACTACATGCTTGTAGTTATTTTCTGATGTGAACTGGTGAGTAAGGTCAGGTTTAAGAATAGCAACAAAGATATAGCAAAATATAGGGAAAAAACTTTTGAAAGTAATTCTTTACAAACATCAGTTAGTATTACAGAGTAAATTATTGTGGGGATTTTTTTCAAGTTACAAAATGGGTAGATTTTTTAAAGATAAAGATGAGGGGTGGAATAAGCTTCCACTATCCAGAAAGGGCCCCTAAGTAAGTTGATGATGAGGCCCCTTGCCTAGAGAGGTTTTTGGGCTAAATGAATAAGAAAGTAAATCTTACTAAAGAATCTAGCTGCCAAGGCCGTCTACTCTCCTTAAAGCCCTTCACCATTATTGGTTGCCCGGGTTGCATTATATTTTTTTAACCATAAATAGTTTTAGGGATGGGTCAATTACAAGTTGTTTGAAGGAGTGATGGCTGTAGTCAGATATTATCTTGTGTTCTCTCACAATTTTCATTCCTTTGACCCTTGTCGCTGACAGCCTACCTGACCGTATCTCCTGTCTCAATCATCCCTTGGACTAGGAAAGCCTCATTGTCATTAGGAGATGGAGGTGACAAACGCTCTGGCTGCTTATGGCTGACAAGGCGCATTGTTGTGGACAGCCCTGGGTCCGCTCTGTGGGGACCATTTAGAAGCTGGGAGGCACCTTCGTCACCCCGACCATCTGCAAAGCCATTTAGATTTGTTCTTTTGGAGTTGTCAAGGATCTCTTAGAAAATCTTTTCAACATTTTCTCTTTTCATCGTTACTTGCAATAAGTTTTAATACCTCCACCTCGTCCTGCGCTCTGCTGCCCTTCCACGTGATTCATCCTGTTTATTGCCAAAGCTTTCAATTGAGTTTTTGTTTGATTGGTAGAGGTTTTCTTTTCAGAATTTCTGCTTCTTTTCTGTAACCTCTACCTACTTACTAAAGTGGTGTTTCATAGTGTTCAGTGTCTTACTTAGGGCATTTCATTACTTATTTGTGCCTTCTCGAACTAATTAGTCATTTTGGTTATTTATTCCTTTAGCTGTTTGTCTATCCAACAATTTCAGAAATTATTTATCTAACAGTTTTTAAATTATTTTTAATTGTATCTGCCTGAATATCTATTGGATCAGATTTTTAGAAGTTAAGAATTCTTAGAAGCATTTTGTTGCCTTCTTTTCTCCATATTATTGTGTCTCTGTGTTGATTTCTGCTGATCAAATGAGAAAACTGTCCCTCCTACTGTCATGTGGAAGGTTTTTTCTTTTTTCTTTTTTTTCTTAATGGCTTTTATTTGATGTATCCATGGTTTTAAATGTGTCTCCATGAGAGAGGATCCTTTTAGCCTGTTCTGGATGCTAGCTTCAGCTTCTAATCCTGTTTTTGAGAGGATAGAGTAACTACAAGTAACATCATCAACTGAAAGGTTTACTATACCTAATATCAGGTAGTTTAGAACTTATTTCAGGAAATATATATTATTTTGCTGCTCCAGGAAAAAAGTTAATGATATTCAAATTAATCTGTCTATCATCTACCTATGAGAGAATAGCTAGAAAGGACAAAGGAGAAGGGAAAAATGGAGAATAATCAGAAGAATCGATATGGAAGGAAAGGAAGTAAAGAAAGAAAAGGAATATAAATGGGAGGTGAGAGAAGAGATAAGAAGATCGAATGCAACTCTTGAACTAAGTCAGAGTTAGATGCACCAATGAAGCAATCGTTGCTGCAGAAATATGTGGCAATGAAACATAGAGAGTTGTGGAACTAAGAGCAGAAAATGAATTCACATGGTTATTACCACACACACATACATAGTAGGACCAATCCTAATGAGCTGTGGTCTGCAGGGTGCTCACATGGCTACTTCTAGCAGGTCTTGTCCTCAGCTCTCAAATCCTGCCAGTCTCTGTAGTATCTCTTCCCTGTCCTTCTCTTCCTGGCTCCCAGCTGTGTTGCTATTGGCCTATATTCTCTCCAGCTGTGAGTCCATCATTCACTTTCAAAATAGCTCCCCTTACTCCAACACACATGACATTGCCCTGGGCACTGTCTAAAGCAGGTCCAGAGGTCTTCTTTGTTAGCATCTTAGAAGATCTGATCAAATACACAATGAATGCTGCTGCCAAGTACCATCTGACCGAAAGGGAGGATGCAAAAATATTATGAGATGTCCTTACGCACCTTTTCACCAGATCTGACACCTTAATATTAACATTCTAATTTCTGTATCTTCCCCCAAAACAAGACAACCATGAACAGTAGATATGCATCGTCAATTCGAGATATCAAGGCAACCAGAACAGTACAACTAAAGACGCTCGTGAAGAGGGACTCCTATAACCACTTAAGAAAGTAGCAAGAACAGTAGAATAAGTAGATTTAAAGCAAGGAGGAATATTTTAAGATCGATTAATTAAAATGCATCTTCTACTGTAAGAATCTTTCTACGTAAACATTATTTTGTCTTATTGACCTCTTTTATCTTTTGTCATTATTTAATGCCCATCCCATCTCTTTATACTTCTTTTGGCTTAAGGTCTATCTTACCTGAGTGGTGGTTATTCCTATTTTCTTTTAGATTCCATTTTCACAAAATATTTTTTCTATCCTTTCACTTTCAATCTATGTGAGGTGAAGTGAGTCTCTTCTAAGCAGCACATATTTGAGACTTAGTTCTCATCAACTCAGTTACTCTGTCTTTTGTTTGGAGAATTAATATCTTTCACTCTTATCAATAGGTGAAGTCTTACTACTGCCAGGTTGTTTTCAATTTTTTGTAGTTCCTTTCTTTCTTTATCACTCTCTTATTGTCTTTCTTTGTCATTAAATGATTTGTTTTTCTCTAGTAGTCATATTTTTATTTCTTTCTATTTTGGTTATCTATTATAGATATTTGCTCTGTATTTACTATGAGGCTTACAAAAATAGTTTTATTATAACAAGCTATTTTGAAATTATAACAACTCAATATTGATTGTAAAAGAAGAAAAATTAAAAATAGAGAATATAGTCATTAAAACGCTTCAGTTTATTCCTCTTAACAATTTAAATGGTCCCATTTTACATTTTTGCCTATCTGTAACATATTAAGATTGTGGGTCATATTGTTATTTTTTACTGTTTTATTATTTTAGACTACATTACTGACAGTATGAATGGTTTGTGTCTCATATTTACAATATTAGTATGCTATAAATTCTTGTAATTGTTTTCTGGAAAAGAATTTTATACTTTTTGATGTGATGTATTCTACCTACCCATTAGCATCTCTTTCTTGCAATTTAAAGAATCTTGATAGTATTTCTTATATATGTCTTATAATAATAAATTCTTTGAACTTTTGTCTGTCTTGGTAGGATTATATCTCTCTCTTACTACTACAGGATAGCTTTGCTGGGCACAGTACTCATTTTTGACAGGGCAGTTTTTTATTCTTTATGATAATTATGTCAGCCTACTTTCACTTGACATTTGAAGTTTCTACTGAGAAGTCCATTGTCAGGCAAATTAGGATACCTTTATTTATTTATTTTCTCTATTGCTTTAAGAAGCACTCTTCTCTTTGTAACATTTTGAGGCCCAATTATAAGATGTCTTTCAGTAGACCTGGTGGAGAAGAATCCGACTGGACCTTACCATACCTGAATATTGGTACCCTTCTCTGGGTTTAGTACTTTTTGTTATTTATTTGAACAAGCTTTCTATGACTTTAGCAACTTTACTTCCCTTTTGGACCTCCATAATCTGAATATTTACTCTTTAAATTTGCTCCAAAGTCCCCATAAGCTTATTCAGCTGTCTTCATTTTTTATTTTTTCCTCTGTATAAAAATAGCCTGTTTCTGAGCCCACTTGTTCTGTTGGTTCTAGTCTTTTATTTATGCTTTCCATAATATTTTTATTTCACTTAGTGGACTCTTCAGCTCAAGGATTTCTGATTTATTTTTAATTATTTCCACCTCTAACTTTCACTGATGAAGTACTGAATTACTTTGTACTATCTCCACACTCACTGGATTTCCTTAAAACCGCCATTGTGAACTCTCTGTTCAAGAGTTTCTAAATATTGGTTTACATATGGTTAGGTTTTGATGTCTTGGTTTGTCCATAGATAAAGTTAGCTGCAAGTTCCTATGAAAGTTCTTAATGGTTATTAGGGTATGATGATATCTGTAGAATGTAGAAATAAATATCCACTTCTGTGCTCATATTCTGAGTTAGTTTGTACATGTACCTTTAGAAATTCTAAGCAGGCCACTTATTTTCTCTCACCCAGTGTTCACTGCTGCTATTTTAGCACTAGGTGGCCTTCTAAGTCCAGTTTACTTCTAACTTATTGTTTGTGTCTTTTCAATTTCAGCACAAGAGTGCCCATTTCTCTTCCCCATGCCATGTTTGTCACAAATCTGCAGCTGGTATAGTGCTCAAAATTGCCTTGGAAAGTGCTAGAAAGGGATAGCTCATTTCCATAGGCCTTTGTCTAGGTTTGAGCATATCCAGATGCTTCATCCACAGTTGGAAGTCTATGATCAAGTGATAAAGGATCTCACCTGGCTTTGAGCCTTACTTCAAAGAGACCAGGCCCAGACTCCTGTACAACATGTTGACAGCTACTTCCCTTCTTCTCCCACTTCGGGCACTTTTCTCTGTGATTGCTACCTGGAATTGGAGAGAGAAAGAGGTGGTCAGTTCTGTGATTATCACTGCCACAATTCTGGGTTTTACCTGAAGCCCACAGTCCACTTAAACTAGTACAGCAAAAGAGAGAGGCCAACACACATAATGCCATGGCCTGCTGACTGTTAGAGTCTACTTTTGGCCCAAGACTACTGGGTCATCTTTGAGTACTGTCAGCTGTAATACAAGCTTGTTCAACTGGAGCTGCAGGTCTCCATTTGGCATCAAGGAAGAACAAGCGTTTCCACTTACTGGGCTTGGTGCTGAGTTTCACTGGCTCAATGCAAGGTCCCTTATGTTTTTTTTTCCCTGTCCTACCCCTAGATGTAGTCTGTCTCCATACTTTTCTAGTAGGTTTGGGAGAAAGGCAAATCTAAGATTTTGCAACATTAAATTTTATTTTCAAAACACAAGAAAAATAAACGATAAAAGTTTATTAAGGTGAGAAGTATATATTGTTTATTCAAATGTAACACAAACCACCCACCTCAACCTAGCCAGCTTAGTTTGGCACTTATACCTGATTTCTTTTTGCCACAATGCTGCCTTTTTGAGTGATATCTCACTTCCAGAGAACTCTTTGCCCAAAGCATTGCTAGCTTCCGGATCTTGTTCATCAACTCCAAGATGTTGCTCATTAGAATTAACCTTTGACCTCGAAGCTTCTGGGCTCCCTTGATTTCTGGCTTGGTCTTCTAATCCCACCTCTACCCTCTGCAATTAGAAAAGCATTGTCTTATCTTAAAATTAAGCTTCAGACTTCTCTGCAGTTACAATTTTTTTTTCCCTACCTGGAGTAAAGCTCTCAAACTTCTAACACTTCCACAACCCATTCTTGTGTGTTGTTTGCCACCAACGGGATGTCTCTGACTGAGTGGCTCCCACAGCTAGTTATAACTTTTAGTGAAGACCAAAATTACCTACATATCCTAATTCAGATTATTCTTATGGCTTATCTAAAGATTCTATGCCCCATATATTTATTGTTTTTTGGAGCCAATATGGCTCCAAAATATGGCTTTTTCAGCTTTTTTTTTTACCCCATCCCCAACACACACCCTATACTGATTCCCATCTTCAAGCCTTAGAAGAAGCCTTCTTAATGATTCTTTCATTCCTTCAGTCCTGCAGCCATCCCCTGGTTCTCGGGGTATTCGCAGGTGAGTGATTTACATAGCTTGTTTATGTAAGATTTTATCCCATACCTACTAGTGTGATAAGTACTATGCTTTAAGAATGTTCTGAAATGAAAGAGCAATGAGAAAAACCCTTTCTCTCTTCAAGGAAATGTCAGTCCGTTGGAGAACCAGTAGGCATACAAATTACACAAGGAAGTAGACCAAATGGTCAGTGAAGTATGAGACAGAGCCTCCAAAAAATGTCTATCTTCGGTGCAGAGGATTTGTGGGCACTATACTTTTAAGGCTCCTGAGGGCAAAGATTAAATGTTGCTTATTATTCTACTTTAACTTCTAGCAAACACTTCAGTAAAGAGCTGGTTACCAATAAATAACTATTAAATTAATAATTGTTTTGCTTACAATTGACAAGTGATCAGATTTAAATTATTCAGGTATCGCAGAACCAGAATAAGTAAATAAAAACACTCTTAAGTTTTGTCCTGGCAGCATGAGTCATGGGAAAGAATTCCAATGTCAGGCTGACCCTGGAATCAGTGAAGCAACCCAACCCTCTAGGCAGCTTCACCTGGCCCAAGGCTTATCGCTACGAAAAATCTTATAAACTGTCAGACGGGCACTCAAGAATGTATGCAGCCTGTATGAAAACACCCAGATACAGAAAACTCACTCCCCATGACTCTCAACACAGTTCCTAATCTGGACATCCTTCTTCGCAATGAGATTAAAAAAAAAAAAAAAAGTTTTCCTGAAAGCTCCACCCATTCGCCTTGGCTTTGACCCTTTACACCACAGAAAAGAAACACAGCATGTCTTCCAAAGATACCTTCTCAGATATTTGCAGTTTGAAACTCACTACATCCTTTTGGAAGTTACCTGAAGGTCTATGGTCATAATAAATTTATACCCCAGTCATAGCGCACTCTGATTTAGTTTGTTTTTACTTTCAACTATTTTTTCACACGTTTCTAAGTTAGATCTTCCCTTTTGGGGTCATTATGCAGTATCCCCATTTTAGGGGCCCAGAGACAGATTTTTCCATTTCTAGTAAATTTAACAGGTTCAGCTTATAATTCCAACAAATGTTTTTAAATACTCTGTCATTGAAAAACTTCAATAGTCCCCCCCCCAGGTTATCCGTTTTGATCAAAATTTATAATTTTTGCATGTTCACTAGGTGCTAGATTTTGTCCTAAGAATTGGGGATTTGGCAGTGAAAGGAGCAAAGTTCTGCTCTAAGGAATTCATATGCAAGAGTAGTAAGAGCTTGGGTAGGAGGAGGACTGGGAGAGGGACACTGTACCCAGAAGTTTCAGCAATGCCATCCTTTGTGTTCTCCTGATACCCTAGTGAGATGAGCGTGCCTTCTACATGTTAGGCCTTTGACAAGGGTTAAATTGATCTCTCTGCAAGTTGACAAAAGCATTGTGCTTGTGTTCCCACAGCCAATTAAACTTCTTAGATGTCAACAGGAATGCACGCTGAGAACGTGGCGTAAATTATCTGTTGCAATTCCTTGGTGTTCATCCAAGTAATCACTCAGGTTCCTTAAGACAAACTTTCATAATCCTCTTTGGAAAATAACTGGTCTGACTCACTTCACCAGTCTGAAGTACAAACACATTCATATCTGTTCTATTTTTCTAATGTGGCCATCAAATCTCAAGTAGTTTTCCTTCCGTAAGAAGGGAACACAGAGCAAGGCTGCTTTTATAAAGAATCTTTGTGATCCTTTCCTTAAAATCTTGGACTTTTCTGTTCTCATAACTAACTAAACTAAACTAACAAACATAATTAAATGTTCTCATAACTGAATCATAACTTCTGATTCTTTAATGAAGTGTAAAATTGTGATCCAAGTATTCTTTGCTCTCTCCACCTACCTCTCTAGAAAAGGAGAAAAAGGTAGAATATTAATTTTTAAACTATACTACGTCAGATTGCAGCTAGAAGAGGTGATTACTTCTTTACAGTAGAACATAAATAGTAAAGGTTTTAAGTGTTCCCAAGAATAAGTTTTTAAATCCACGTCTTATATAAATGATAAAGATGAGAAAGATAAAGATGAGAGAACTAAAAATATGCTCTACATCTCCAGAAGGGGAAAATGGAAAATGTTCTTTTCCTATGATTGAGAAGAGACCTGCCGCACCAAGCTGGAATAGACAGCAGAAATTGAGTTCAAGAAGACAGCCTGGAATATAAAGTATTTTGAACTTACAACCTTCCAAACCAGTTCAGACATTTCACCTCTGCATTGACAGCCTGTCCCACAGCCACAGCTACAGGCAGACTGCCAGGGAATTTTAGTGACACACCAACCATTCACCTGCCCCCAGCAAGGTACTCTCCCACACCCACCCACCTCCATCTCACCAGCCTGGTCCTGCAGGTGCTCAGGGTTGGCACTTCATGAGAGTGTTCCTCCTAACACGCTCAGTTTTCACCAGTGAGCCTAAGCCCTAGATTCCCCTTCCCACCCACCTGAAGCACTAAGACATCTGTATGCTTTGTCTAATCCTAGTTACAAAACTCTGGATGAAAAGAGAGAGAGAGAGACTACATTTACCTACTCCAGAGGAAAGCATTTGTCAACCAAAATACATGCCAGAAGTAAAATACAAATAGCTCCATGCTGATTTCATGTCGTCTAGTCATCAAGAATGAAAACTGCAAGACACCAACAATACTTCACTAAACACACCTGCACCTCTTTGTCAGCTCAGCAAGTGACTTGAAACAATGGTACAGTGCTTGTGTTAGCTTTCTGTCACCATAACAAACATCTATGGCAAGTCAACTTATAAAAAGAAAGTTTGCTCTTGTTCATAGGCTTGGAGGCTTCAGTCCAGGATTGATTGACACCATTGCTTTTCGGCTGTGGTAAGACAGCACATCCGGGAGAGGGCACATGACAGAAGAAAGCTTTTCACTTCCTGGCCAGGAATTGAAAAAAATAAAAAATAAAAGAGGAAGGAATCAAGTTTTCACTGTCCCCTTCAAGAGCACACCTCCAATGACCCAAAGACTTCCTCTGAGACCCCATGTCTTAAAAGCTTCGTTACCTCCTAGCTACACCATGGCTGTGAACAAAACCTTTAGCACCTCTTCTTTGGAAAAGTACCCAATCAAAATAGAGACATCACCTAAGAGAAAATAAGACTTAATCAGAGAATTTTCCATCCCTGCTGAAAAATACAAGGACTTCTGGTACATATGATAATAATATTAATAGTAACTGAAATCACAGTAGCTAATTTACCACTTACGATAGTTTTATATATGTTATTTCTCATATGCAAAAGTTGTGTGAGAAATAACAGTATTGTCACAATTTCACAAGATCAGTAGTTTCTATTTTAACTAGCCCTTTAAGAAACAATGACCTTCTCAGAGTTCTGATCTTAGAAAAGGAAACACAGTACTTCGGAGCTAGGAAGATTCAGTAGGGTAAGCAGGCCCTCTTCTCCACAGGCCCCGCCCCCAGGTGGTTGCCTTCCCTTACCTGTAGCAGCCAGGTCTCATTGCATCCTGCAGGGTCAACGGAATGATTTCATACAGCTTTCGCAACTGCATGAAGAAGCACAGGATCTAAACATCCTGTTATCCTCATCTCTCAACAACTCCCACAATATTGCATTTATATAATTCTCCACTAGAACAAGGTTTCTTTGACTTAAACTTTCCTAATAGGTACCAACTCAAACACATTGGTTTCGTGATCTTCTCAGAATAATCCACTACAATCACAGGTATGTATTAAAACAAAGACCCTGTTGTCTGGTGATAAAAAGCTGAAGCAGTATCAGCATTTAGTCTCTAGGGAACCAACAGGATAACTGTGAGCACGTATCCACAAGTGAAGTGCTGCACATAACACTCTCTTGTCAAACTTTTTCATGAGTTAGCAACTCTCAAGAGAAGCCAGCCAACAATGTTTTATTATTGTTTGTGTTTCTCTGTGTGAATCTGAATTATGACTAATACTCTGCCAATGCAAGGAACTTACTATTTATTGCCTAATAGGAGAGTTCATGATATGAAGCACAGAAAAAATAAATGAATAAAAATAGGGCAGTGGGCATATCTTTTCAGGAAAAGTATTTGTCTTGAGTCGCATCTTTCCCAAAATTTGATTTCTGCTTCTGTCTCCTTATAAATGTTTAATTTTAAAAACCTTTAAGGCACAGTAAGTTTAAGAGCTACTCCACCACTCGTCTTGGCCCCAAGAGGTAGGCATCTGCAAGGTGAGGTGTTTTCACTCAGCCTTTGGCAATCACCAACTGTTCAGAGATGAGAACTGTATCCATCTTTCGCATTTCTAGGCCTTGCACAGTGCCTGACACTCAGAGGGTGATGGTTCAGTTAACTTACTTGTGTCACAATTCACACATCCAACCATATCTCTTCCTTGCTTCATTTTCTCTTGCAATTGATCAATCTCATGTATTTTTAAGGTCAGCACAGCCCTGGAAAAATGGACATACAATATATACCATACTATAAATTACTATATGTTTTATTCATAATATTAAACATATGAATGCTAAATACATTATAGTCTATTTACAAAGTCAACTATAATGTCTACATATATTATATAACATTTGAAAAAATGACAAATTTGCCTAACAATGCATTCTCAGCATGTTTCCCGTCACTAAGCGGTATCAGACTGTAAATTCAAGCTGCCATATCTGGATCAAGGGAAGGTTAGCAGTTTCTTTTGCTGTGGAGCCTGGATTATTATAAATGGCCAATGTGAATACATGAGGTCAAAAAGTCAATTTTTGTTACTAAATTTTTCAAAACTAGCTCCCACAAACCAGTAAGTTCTCTCTGAAATAGTGTTTTCTCAGCCGAAGATCCTAGTCTTTGAGTGGTTTTATTTCAGTTTTTACGTGAAGGAAATCAATTTTCATCTTTACAACGTTCATAGAAATGACAGCTGAAGCAAGCAACAGTATTGGGAAAAATTTCCCTCCACAGACCTCTCACTTTTGCTGAACATAAGAGCATATATTTGACATATATTACTTCAACCTTAAATTTGGAATGTATGAGAGTTTTTCTCACTCTAACACTCAAACAAAGATGGAAACTGGTTCGTTTGCTCCCCGTATTTAACCTGATTTTGTTACTATTTGCAAACCCAGGTCCTCATCACCTCACTGGAACAAGAATTCTGAATGTCTCCTGTTTCTTTCCAAGCTGCTCCCACTGCGGCTGGGATATAATTTTCTTAAGGGTAGGCACCATTTTTATTCGTTTGTATTCTAAGTGCCTTGTGCAGCGTCTGATATACAAGATTTCTTAAGCATCTAATGACCAAATGCATGACTAGCCAACTGAACTTCTAATATTCTCATTTGAACTTCCCTAATATTTTTCATTGCATCTTTGCCTGCCTAGATCCCATTCAAGGCTGGCTAGCAACTATCTTCTTGAAATACACAGATTTCATATTTGAGAACTTGCTTTTCAATAAAATTTATTTATGATCCCAACATCAACATTCAGATGCTTTCAAAAGTCATTTGTTAACACATGGAATACAGCAAAAACTGAGTCATCCAAATGTACGCTCTTATCTGAAGTCAAGAAAGGCTAACCTCCCTTCTTATTTCAATATTCACTGATTAAAATCGTCCCCCCAAATGCTGCAGAAATGCTGGTCAGTGTCCGTAACTGAAATATGGCTGTGATGTTCCTCAGGGGAAAACTGTTCTAAATAAGCCCCATCCAGGCATAAGCTGCAAGGATGCTGAGCAAGAATTCGATAATAATTTTCAACAATCTGTATTAAATAAGGTGCCTTTAAACAGAAACACTCATAAAACAAGAGTATTTACTAATGAATTGAAGAACATTTTGTGACCTCAGGGTATTATAACATAATCTTTTATTTTCCCTACAAGGAATGGTTCTGTTTTTATTAATTCAGTGTTTTGGTGACTCAGAGGAAAATAATTAGCATGAATAAATAAATAAATTCCCCTGCAAATTGTCCCTCATTGCTTCTGAAGGACTTCAATAATCTGACCATGGGGTGCCTGCTACCTTAGTCCTTCTGTACCTCCCAGGATGTCCCCACTACAGTCGCCTTCCCATGACAAAACCATGCTGTCGTGGCCTGTCCCTTCCTTCCTATTTAATATCAGAGGCTTCTCTGGATTGCACCTTCTCCACAAAAATCTTCACACAGTGGCTCCCCATTTAATTTGACTTATATTTAACCTTTTGAAGTAAAGGAGACCCTGTCTGTGTCATGGAACTCAATATTTAATTATTTGCTACTTAATTTCCTACTTAATATGATGTTACCCGGTTTGATTATAATCACCTTGAAAGCAACTTTTCACCTCATATTTATATCAATTCCACTTACTTATATAGATTTATAAATATCTTTTCTAGCTATTTTAGCCTGTGTGGTTTTGGAGTGTACCCCAAAAGCCTCGTGCTCCTATGGACACTATGTAGGCTTGGGAGGTGGGGCCTGGCTGAAAGGGGGGATGCTTGGGCCTGACCCGGAGAAGCGTGAGCTGGTTCCGCCCTTCCTCCCAGTCTCACTCTGTACCAGGATGTTGTGAGGATATGAGGATCTCTGCCGCTGGAGCTCTGGCCCTACCCCTGCTCCGGCCCTACCGTGTGCTCCCGGCATTTTCCAGCCACCCACTCAGGAACAGACTGCGACCCTCTGAAACTGTCAGCTACAATCAATCTTTCCTTCCTAAGTTGTGGATGTCGGGTGTTGAGTGGCAGTGATGAAAAAGTAACTAAGACAATGCCAGATGCCTCTTTTCATGTTAATGTAGAGCAGAAGAGCTATCAGGGGTCTTATGACTTCTCTGGACCATTTTGTGTTCTTAAAAATAAGGACATCAAGACCTGGCAAGTGATTTGCCATAAAAATGTCACTTTGATGTCAGAAACAGAAGTAGAGACTCTGACTCCCAACGCTGTTGACAGCTATGTTTACATCGTTTCTCTATACCTACATTTGTGAATATAAAAAATAAGTAAATGCGTGCTGAATCCTGTCTCACTTTAGAAGCTGATCCTATTCCTGTAAGGATGTATAAACAAACTGAGGAAAGTGTAAGCAGCTACTTGTGCCATGAGAGATGCCTTTTCAATAAAATTTTATATAAAAGACTACTTTAAATTATTTTTCGTTTGATCATTTGTGTACTATTTTGAATTTTTATAATGTCTGAAATTCATCTGAAGATATTTCAATATACACAGTAGGCTTGGCTTGTTCAAAATCAGTTTGAGTTTTAATTACAGAAGCCGGAGGCTCTAGTGGAGCCATCAGTTAGTGCACAGTATTTATAATTCTAGAAGTCGGTTACCTATTTCAGATGCATGTAGTACAAAGATGGTCAGATGTTGATGGCAAGAGAAATACACAACCCACATACAGCCCAGAGATGCTCTGTTATCCATGCCTCTGCTTGAGGCTTTGTAAGTGAATATTGAGAGTATCCAAAAGAGGTTTCATTGAATGTAAATAATGGTTTGTTCATCAGCATAATGGATATTTTTTAAAAATTTCATCTCTGATATAGTTAAAGGAATTTGAGGTATGTGATTTATATAGAGATAATTTAGAAATGTTTCTATGTTTTATAAGCAATGTATGCAGTATGGTATGGATCTGGAATATCCCCCAAAAGCCTCAAGTATTTGTATGTTGTGATTGTGTGTGGATTTCATGTGCTGTTGGGAGGTGGGGCCCGGGGAAGGAGGAGGGGATCTCTGAGGTGTGGTAGATCACTGAAGGTGTAGCTGGAAGGACATACTCCTGCCCTGGCTTCTCCCCAAGCCCTGATCCTTTCTCTTGCAATTCCATGAACAACTTTTTCCATCTAAGCTTTCACTAGACCCTGTTGTTATTACAGGTCACCCATGAATGAACGGTGAGCTAAAATAAACCTTCCTTCCCTTAAGCTGTAGTGTAGGGTGTTCCATTCCAACAATGAGAAAATAACTAGAACAGTGTAGAAATCCAGAAAAACCTGTATTCTGCACCCTTAGGGATGGTTCCTCTCTAAGGGCATTTTTGCTGCTCTAACAAGATATTAAGAATGTCTGACTTATAAAGAACAAAACTTTTTTTCAGAAGTCTAGAGGCCACAAAGCCCAAGATCAAGGCACTGACACAGTGTGTGTTAAGGCTTTCCTGCTGCCTCCTCTGTGTGGAAGAAATAGCATGTCCTCACTTGTCTGATGGCAAAATGACAGAAGAGGCAAACTTGCGTAAAATTGAGACAGGAAGATCTTAAGTTCAAGCTCAATCTTGGCAACTAAGAGAGACCTTGTCTCAAAATAAAATTTTTTAAAGTGTTGGGGATATAGTTCAGTACAAAGGCTCTGGGTTCAATTACCAGTACCACAAATTGCCTCTGTCAAGGGTTTTTATATAGGCACCTAATTCCATTCACAAAGTAGGAATCCTTGAGACCTAATTACTTTCTACGGCCCCACCTCTCAATACTATTACATTGGCTATTGAGTCTCAGTGGATGAACTTTGGAGGGGACGCTTTCAAACCACTGTTACACTCCATGTTCGATTTCCTGCATCTTGATTCTGAGACTGGTTGAGCAGGAATGCTAGATGGATGGATTACTCATTAATATTATGCCTCTCTGGAATGTGGTCAGCCTAAGAGAATCTTTCACACAAGGTATAGTTAAAGCACAAAAAAAAAAAATGCTACTGTATTATTGAGTTTACAGAACATGTTGAAAAGCTGAGATGAAGCTGTTTTGCTAGCAAATGTTTGTTGAATCAATCTTTATGGTGGCAAAATTTTACATGAGGCGGGTAATGGCTGTCATCCCTTTCAATCGTGCACTTACCCCTGACAAATCCATTGGTATTTAGGTACACGATGCTTTATCAGCTTGCCGTAGGTCTGTTAGCTGAATGGATAATGGAGAGAACAGAGCTGCTGGAGTATCCCAACTCCATCGTAATAACTGGAAGAATAATGCCTCATTTTAATTTAAAATACCACCATGTACAGCACACTAACAATTTTACTTGCAGCTATTTAGATATACAATGGAAACTTGTAAGATTCAGCTACAAAATAAATGAAATACATAGCTTGTTGGCAGCTTTTAAGTGGTAGGTTGTGAAATTAACCACCATTGCTCTAAGCTGCCGGCAGTACTAATTTGACTAAGGACCCCTAAATTATTACCGCTCCCTTACCCAACATCCCCTACTGCTCCTGTGCCTGCCCAGTAGCACGTCCATCTACACGCGTCAGTGGGTTTTCCCACTTGCAGGATAGCTTACTTAAAGCTCTCCCAGCCTTCTGGAGTAACAGTAAAAGAAAATCTACCTAAAAATTATTACGGTAATACAGCTGCACAGAACCTGCAGAGACATGAGAATGGTGGTAGGGAGAGTTCTCCGGGGAATCGGGGCCTGCCTGTCATATGAAGCCTGCACCCAGTGAGCAGGCTTGTGCGCTTACAATAATCCCTTTCTTTACAGGTCCCTTTACAAAAGCCACGTTATACTCAGCTGAGCAGAACTGTTGACATTAAGACTCAGATAGAAGACGCAGGTTTTCTGCAAGGTAAGACCACAAGTTAATAAAGGGGCGTGAAGCCCCTCCAAGCAGGTAGTGCAGAATATTAGTGCAAGCTCAGGGCTTCTTTTCTCAGGCATAGACCCTGGCTTTGCAGGTGACAAAAACACTTGGAATACTATCTTTAAAGTATAAAATTATCAAGAAATGAATAAAATAAAGAGATAATAGAAAACTGGAAGATAAATTCTAGAAATGGGGAAGGCTATCAGAGAGGGAGAAACAGGGAGAAGATGATAAATGGATTAAAAATAATCAAGACTTCTCATATGCACATACCAATCTTCCAAAATAAACACTACTATTCTGTATTGCAAACATTCACAAATAAAAAAAAAGAAAGAGCACTAAACTGAAAAACATAAAATAAAAACAAAACTATACACTTGCCTAACTTAAAGGCGTCTAACTTTCAGGCTGACACACACAGTGTTTTGTGATCTGGCCCTGCCTTCGTCTCTAGTCTCACCTTCGAAGCAGTCCGGTCATCCCCACCGACCACCAGGTTTCCAGATGTGTCTGGCTGTCGCCCTGCTTTTGCGACTAAACGAATACTAATGCATCTCCCTGAGAGACCGTCCTATGACTTCTCCTGCCCGCCCAGGTCATCTTCCATGAAGTCACAGTTTAAGCACCGACTCCCAAACTTCAAATCTTTACCTTTTTCCTTCTGTGCCCCAGAGCAATCCAAGGGCATCGCTCACCACATTGTGCTTCCTTCACTAAAGAGAACGCTCTGTAAGCTGCCAGCGGGCGAGCGAAGGACGGACATGCTAGAGACAGATCAAAGAATAAAAGAAGAAATAAATTAATAGATAAGTGAACAGCTAATAGTTATGTGCTTGGTATGTGCAGGGCTCTGTATTGTAATAATCTGATTTAATCCTCATAACAACTCTGTAATGGAAATTAAAATATTTGTCTTCATTTCAGGGATGAGGAAATCAGAGTTTAGGAAGAATTTGTCACTTATGCAAGACCACACAGAGCTAGTAAGTGGTAGGCCCGGTTCTTAAGCACTTCTGGTCTGTTCTGACAAGGTGCAAGGCACCAGTGCGTGGTTGAAGCCCTGTCAGGTGAGATGGGGACCAGGCATGAGGAGTACCAATTGATTCTCTCACCCTTCTCCCCTGCCTCTTTCAATCTCTACCCTGCTTCTTTTGTTGCTACAATATTTTGTGTCTGAACTCCTCTCTTTTTCCTCTATTTTAATTTCCATTATGGAGTTGTTATGAGGATTAAATCAGATTATCATAATACAGTGCCCAGCACATACTAAGCACATAATTATTAACTGAAAATACATTTCTAGCTCATGTTGAAGAGTGTGGGAAAACATTTTGTCTCTGCCTGCTTTAAAACTCACTGCTTACACAGACTAGAACATTGGCCACTCTGACATGAGGTAATTTTCTGATCCAGGGCATTTCAACCCAGTGCTGAACCCATCAGAGCAAATACAAATCAGTGATGGTATCATATATTTGCATCTTCCATTGGAGGATGACAGCGATTCTACGCCTGAATTGGGGTCAAAAATATGTTGATGCCACGTTATCAATATGATTCTCGATTCAACCTATAGAAGAAAACAAACAAACAAAAATCATATAAGGTTGCTACATGAAGCAGCAACAAAGGACCTAGTCCCCAACAAAAGAATGCTTACTGGACAGAGCTTAGCCTTTTCAAACCTCCTGGGGTCCCCAAGAAATTCTTCTCAAATGAACAGAAGCATAGCATTCGCCTGTTGACCCAATAATGAGGTTGAACTTGGAAGTTACATATTATCCAGTTGGATTAATGATTATTTCACTAAATCCTCTAAATAGACTTTTTTTTTTTGGTTGGTGACTTATTAACGATCATTGTCTTGACATTCTAAGCATGCTGCCTGCTTAGCAGTTACTGGCAGCAGTGCCTGATAAGCGTTACTGGAATCCCTGTTTACTGGGTGGTTACATAAGATCTCCACCTAGTTGCACATGTGTCATAATATTTCATGGTGTCTGGCCTGAAAAGAACGGTGAGTTCACCAGATGTCATTCTACTAATGTCATTCTACTAATGTCATTCTACTAATGTCATTCTACTACACCACACTTTTATTTTCTCACTTTTGGGCATTTGCTCATGCTCCTCCTTCCTCAGTGGACTTTCTTCCTCTTCAGTTGTTCAAATTCTACAAGTCTTTTGACGTCCAAGTTAAATGCCCTTTTCATCAACAGTCAATTCAAGTACAAGATAATTCCCTTACTGTCTTTTCTATGTGCGCTTTGAACACAGTGGGCACTAAATGCTAATTAGGAAACAAGAGACCCAGCAACACTTAAGGGACTTGAAAAATGTAAACAAATGTGTCATCTTTATGAACAGAAACCACTTACTCCCTCTGAGGAAATTCTCCTTTGCCATCAACAGCCAAGTTCGCTTCCTGCTGTATGCCTTCTAAAAGGGCTCGGGAAGCTCTGATTAGTCTGAATAAATTCCAGACTCTCATCTCTGGCTTATCACAAAAGTAGCTCTCGCTTCTTGGGCACTGAACTCACTTTTGGGTCTAAACTACTTGCAGCAGAGTCAGATTTTGAGTAAGTTGGAAATCAAGGCTATGTGTTAGAGCTCTGAACTGGAGAAAAAGCGGAGACACTCTCCACCCACCCCACGTGGATATACTCACTCCTGGAAATGAGGGTCCTAGGTGGTTACAGATGAGTCCGGGTAAAACTTGGAGGGACACCAGAGGACATCTATATTATCTGAACATTAGATGGCATTAAGGAATTATTGTCATTTTTCAAAATGAGCAATGGCATGCTTTATGAAAGAGGAAAGTCCCATCAGTTAGAGATGCACGCTGCAAGAAAACATGACCCATGGTGCTTGCTTTGAAATAAGAGAAAAAGAAGAAGAGAAATACCAAGAACGACTCTCATTATGCTGTTCTTTTTTGGACACTAAGACACATCTACACTAAAAAGTTAAAATAGTCTTTTAAGGCAATATATATCCTTAGCTATGAAAATGAAAGTTTTGATTTCAAAGAGTCCTGATCTCCAAAGCAAAATTTTGTTTGAAATGACAGGGAAGGAAGAGCTTTTCTGTCTGGGATTCCAGCCTGCACTCTGTGATTCAACCCAGAGGACTCGAAATCACTGACACAACAGCCTCGGTTTTCATATTCCTTGGTACGTTCGGAAATTGTGGCCGTGAGAAATCCTTCTAAAAAGTCATCTAATTCAGCATTTTCTTTATTTTTTATAAAACTGAGATATTATTTTTAGTATGTAATCTTTTAAAAGGTTTTGACTGATGTATACTATTTGTAACATGTTTATGAAGTACACTACAATAATTCAACACACATACACAATGGATGAAGATCAAATCAGAGTAATTAGCATTTCTATATCCTGAGACATGCCTCATTTCTATTTTCAGATTCTCGTAGCTATTTTGAAATATGTAATAAATCATGCATAACACAATTCTGTAATGTAATATGTAAAACACTAGAATTAATTTCTTTTATTTAGCTATAATTTGGCAGTTGTTACCCAACCTCTGTCTCCTTCCTACCTATCCAACCTCTCTCTATCCTCTTCCACAATTATTAAGCATTAACTGAACAAGGACTTCAAGGTAAAATGCCAGTGGGAAATTCTGAGTAAAACTAAGTTCAAATGTAGCTTTACTTTGAGATTTTCTAGAGTCTATCATATTTTATTAGATATTTTTAATCTTTAAAAGGGAAAATGTTTTAAGAGCAGAGAAATGTTCTGAGATCATCTCGCAGAACTCATGTTCCAAAAAATACACTAATGACTTGTGATCTGAAATATGCCAACAACATTCACACACAAGTATTAACATATCTGAAAACATTTCCTTCTGTGAAAAAGTCGAAAATCGTGTATCACTGGGCTGAGAACATTTCTCTTCCAAACAGAGACCTAGGTTTTCAGAGACCATCAGTGTTTGGATTCCAGGCAACTAGTTCCTCGCTAATCTAAAGTTACCAAATCTAGGAATCAAAAAAACAAGAAATAACGTAGAAGCCCTTCTTGCTGCTTTCAGATACTGAATATTTATTACCAGCTCCAACTGTATATAATGCTCAGAAACCAGTGAATCAATTGCTTTTTTTCCCATTCCTTATTAAAGTGAGTATCTCTTAACTACTTTATAGGGCACAGCTGTCTATTCAAAGAGACTTCAGTGAGTTTATACTGTAGCAATGACCATAATTGCCAAATGATACTTAATACTGAGATGGTTTTAGCTGACTTAACATATTGACAAAAAATTCTACTCCAAAGATTACTCAATTTTAATATTAACAAGAGCAATAGTAATGATTGAGACATTGACCTCTACTGACATTTGACCTGGGTGACTCATTTATTCAGCTGTTACTTCTAGTCACACGTTTCATTTCCATTTTTATTGTAGTTGTTGTTGTTAGAATGGAAAATTAAAACATGTCGATTTATCCTTGGGACTCCGCGCCCAGAGCTCATTTGCTCTGCCGAGTCAAGAAAAGGCAAATGCAAATTGCCACTATAGTGTAGACCCCTGACTTATGTCAATGATTCATTTTATTGTATTCCATAACAGAAACAAGAAGAAGCATGATGCAGGAAAAAGAACTGAAAACGTATGATTATCTTAAATTTTAAAGCTTTTTTTTTTACTTCTTGTATTTCTTATTAAATATGAATATTTGCTGTAGAGTAATACATGTATACCACGATCACTTCCTGAGTTTTATTGTATGGTCATGCATCACTTAATGACAGGTATACGTCCTGAGAAATGTGCTGTTAGACAATTGTGTCATTGTGTAAACATCATAGAGTTCACTTACACAAACCTAGATGGTACGGGTCAACCACTCGTGACTTCATGATGCAGTCAAAAAAATTACAGTAAACAGAAGATGGGCATGGCTGCTGCAGACATCATGCAGCATGCTATTCTACAGTGAGCTTCCTTATAAATACAAAACAGTACATTAAAAATAATAAAAACTATAGTATAGTAAATACACAGTCCAGCAACAGCCATTTATCATTATTTTCAAAGATTATATACTGCACATTATCGTTCACATGAGCATCTCTGCAAATATGTAAATGCATTTGGTTACAACCTTACGACAGCCACATTACCAGGTGGCAGGAATTGATCAGTGTCATTTCATTAATAGATCACCACTAAATAAAATGCTATTGTTGGATGAGACGTCATTATGCAATGTGTGGCTGTGCGTGTGTATATTCTCTTGGTTATATTCACAGGTTCTGAATAAGAAAAAAAAATCCTCAAAACGATCTTTTAAATGTGTCAAGTAAATTATTTTCTTTTAGGAAAAAGGCAATAAAATATTAGCTGTATTGAAATTTCTCAGATGTTGCCACAATTTATTTTAGGGATAACCACCCTTTTTGCCAAGGATCCTATTTCCAAATATCTTCAAGGGTTTCACTAAAGCAATCAATGCTCTGTGACTCTCTGGGGAAAAGTGAGTTCTCACTTGAGGCCTCAGAATGCAGAAAGGGAGTAGACATCAAGAAAAAAAAATGTTAAGTAACTTCTTAGCTACTTATCTATTGCTGGGACAAAATAACTGACATCCACAACTTAATAGAAGAAAGTCTTATTTAGCTCACTGTTTCAGAAGGTTTCACACAGTCTGCTCATAGGCAGTCAGCAACAGTGGAAGCACATGGCAGGGCCTGGAGAGCTGCTCAAGCATTGCAGACAGAAGTCAAATGAAGCCTTAGCCAAATGAGTCTGGAGACTGAGGCAAGACCAAAGCTTTCCCAAGAAGAAGCTGTGACAAGGTTTCTTCTTCCTTCTTTTACTTAGTTCAAGAAGCAAGTCCAAGCTCCCATTCCGGGATGGGTGCCCCTCCCTCACTTCCTGGCTCACAAGTCAATACCAAACACTTTGCAAACTCTACCCTGTCCCTCTCCCCTCAACAGGTTGACAAGATCTCTCCAGGTCAAACCCCAGGCATCTGTTCCTGCCATCCAGGCCCTGCCTCTACCTCCCCATAACACACTGTTTCACAAGTCAGCCCACTACATCCAAATACATGAGGATTTGCAGACATATTCTACCCTTAACAGTAACTAAGGGTGGGGTCAGTAGAATATCCAGAAGATTCTACAAAGGAAGGCAGAATGAATATAGATTTTTAACAATCTCAAGTTATTTCTAATATATATAACTACAGATAAATTAGAACTAAGTAAAGAGAGACAGTATGCTCAGTATTCCTTAGTATAAGGTACAGGGGCAAACAATGGGGGCAAAAATCTCAATATGCCACCATTAGCAAAGTTTCATTTGTCCTCATGTGAATGAATCACAATTTTTGTTTTTAAAAAATGTGTCTTAGCACTCCAAGACTTTAACAAATATCTGAGGTAATCAGATTATAAAGAGAAAAGGCTTATTTTAGCTAACAGTTCTGGAGGCTGCTCCCTGATTAGTTGGTTCTATTGCTTTTAGATCTATGGTGAAGGGGCATATCTTTGAGGTAAACAACAGGAAACTATTAACCTAGAACTCAAAGAGAAAGAAAGAGAAAAAGAAGGGGTGGAGCTTCCAAGGTCGTGACTCGAAAGACCTAACTTCCTCCCACTAATTCCTACCTCTTAGACTTTTCACCCCTTCCCAATAACACTAAGCTTGGGACTAAACCTGTAAAACCTGAGTCTTTGGGGAACATTTCAAATATGAAAAATTTTTAAAAAGTCAAAATTGTGTACACTCTAAACGTGAGCTATCTCCATTCCATTCAGCAACAAACTTTACCAACTAACCTGGAGACTATTTAAACAGCCCAATAATATATAAGCACTGCCACTCGTACAAGGAGGAGGTCAAGGATGGTTACCAGTTACTAAATGGACATCCTGGGTAGAAAAAGAATTTGGTTGTTTTTATTCTTTTTTCTTTTGAAACATAGATCTAGCCTTTATATGCATTGTTTGAATTTGCGCCAAAAACATCAAGATTTTTTAAAAAGAATAACATGAATAATGTTTCATTTATGAATAATATATAGCTATCAACTTCCAACTAATTAATAGAAATTTAGCATTTTTCATTTCATTAAGAGAAAAGTTACTTCAATAGATTATATAAAAACAAAATTCTTATGTTCTCACCCCAGAATGCCCTCCATGTTCTTCTTTTAGTTTTTCTGTTATATAAAGGAAAGAAGATTTCAGTAGAGAGCTATGGAGGAAGACAATCAAAAATATTTCTAATTCTGAACGGATGTGTAATATCAGCCCTATGAAATTACAATGGCCTTTAACACTAAATTAATGTGAATGAGCCAAGACCGTGCACTAATTTTATGAAAGGATTTCAGGAAAGTGCAAAGAAAAATTCAATCAAAACTAAGAGTAAAACCAAGGTTAAATAAGCTGTTTCCTCGACATTATAAATTAATAACAAAGGCACAAAATTTCAAAACCAACAAGAATCCAATGAGAGCTCAATTAATAAGTAATTTAAGCTCCTGGAAATAGACTGACTTCACAAATCAAAAATGCTAAACAGTGTTTCAGATATTATGACCCTTCCAGAGATTAAGTAGTAGTCAGACCTGGCCAGGGGAAAGGCACGATCAGCTGACACATGCAGACACGAATGGGCAATTCTGCATCATCTCAATGGCGGGGTGGACAGGTACATTCGCAGAAAGTCACTGGTGGCCACTAAACCCCTTCACATGCATGATTATTTTTCTTCTTCATAGTCACATAGTGCCTCATGGATCTTCATGCTTTATTCTGCCTTTTTAAAATTTTATCTCTCCTCTATGCTGCCAACCCCCATGCTGCGTGGACAGCCCGCTGGATCTGGTGCCAGCCCCAGCTGTTTGTGCAGCTCCTGAGGGGGAGTTGAGGAGGACGTGCCTTGGTGATGGCAAGCAGAACATGAAATACAGTGCTACGGCTGAAAGGTGAGGGCGGGCTTTAATGCAACCACATATAAGGCCTGGAAACAATCAGCACGTGTGGAGGGAATGGGTTTGGGGAAGAGACAAGAAGCAGCAGCATCTTCAAGAACAATCCCAAAACTTGATTTATTATTTCACATGAAGCGAGCCGGTACAAACAGCAGCTTGTCTGCAGTGTTATTTTTCAACACAGTGTTAGAACCCTGGCAGAGTCGGACTGTCCCATTGTGAAGCCAGTAGTCCCTGGGCCACTTTCGGGGCCTGGCTGCTTCGCTTTGTGGTCACGTCTTATTCTTATACCTGTAAGAATCTAATTCAACTGGAGTTCTTGCACGCAACCTTTGTTTACTTAGTATAGATTACATCAAAATACGTGTTGAAAGAATGAGTAATCAAATTAATGTGTAACTTGAATAGCATTTTTCCTTTTCCCACCTCCTTCCTCCTTTTATCCATTTTAAAGTGTTTGACCACTTAGTGCCCTCCAGAATTTGAGAGAACTGCTATTCGTGCATAGGAAGCCATTTTGGTCGATGGTGATGGATATTTTCTATATTGTGTTCTGGGTACCATGATGCAGGCTTTGTTTGTGCCTTTTGTATTATCCTTATTCATTGAAAACCCCAAACATATAGCTCTTTCTATTTCTACACTTGTTAATCAAATCTGACAAACTTTTCTTTATCAGTCCCTCTCTTTCTCTGTCCTTGTGTAAGTTTGGAAACCACAATAGTTGTCTACATGTTGTCTTAATACGCACTCTTTAAAGAGGACTCACTAGGACTCATTTTTCAGGTATGCGTCTTCAATATGACTGCATTGTTTTAGTAAGTCTATCGAACTACACAGAAAAATATAAGAAGATTCATATTATCTGAAACATAGCCTCCAAAGCTCCAACGTTAGCCTTTGCCTACATGCACACCCCAATGTACCTGTATATCTAAAGACACATATGAAAATGAACATATGATTTTACATGAAGGGGATCTCTACCCAAGATATTTGAAATATCATTTTTGCACAAAACTTACTCAACCAGAAATTATAAAATTTACAGAGACCACTCTGCTCAAAACAGAATAAAGTTTTCCTACAATAAAATAGCTGAGCATTTCTTTATTCTACACTTTTACATTCCCAAATAGTATTTTGGATTTACCTATCTAGGGATGACTTGAAGAAGCACTAGCTTTGCCCAAAAGAAAAACTGAATCTTGACCCAAAGATAAGCATCCCTCCACTCTTAGAGCAGCAGAGAAACCCAATGAAGGCTCTAAAATCGTAATCTGATCGTTTGGGTGAAAGAACTAGATCTACAATATGGAGAGGTCAGCAAAGTACGAGAAGGTAGCAGATTAGGGTAGTGTGAAATAGTTTATACTGCTATGTTTAAATAAAGACATACAGACATAGTAAATACATAGAAAAGTGAAACTGGGTACTCTTCATCCTTCTTAAAATAGTGGATGTCTCCAGGGAAAGAAGAAAGAATAGGATTTGGAACATGACATAATGGAACTTTAATTCTATAACATTGCATTCTTAAAGAAAAATTTAAAAATCAAACCATCAATTGGCGACAGTTCATAAATCTAGGTATCAGATACACGAATGAAAAAATATATTTTGTTGTTCCAGTTCAGGTATTTGTAGAGTAACTTGTAGCAGCTAACCCCTCCCACATATCACGATCTTAAACTGTCATAGAGCATAGAAACTGTCCGGAACCACTGCAGATTGGAAGGCAGCAGCGGCAACATATATTCTCAATTTGTGTGACTCACCTATAATTCAAAGAGAAAGGTGTAAGATTGTTGTTTGAATTGAAGAATCAGGTGGAAAATAATAGCTAGAAGATTGTTTTTTTTTTAAATATAAATACACACTGTTGCAGTCTGTGAGTGAAAAAAGGAGTGTATGGCCTAGAGGAAGGGCTTCTTTAATGTTTTAAGCTTCCCATCCACTCTCCCAAACAAAACTGAAAAGCAATCTTCTGCCTAATAAACTTAAAGTCAAATTTCAGTTAGTAATCCAGTAATTTAATCACCTGCTATGTTACAATGTATTACACTCTTGAATGACGTGTTCAAAGATCCTGGATTCTATTATCATCCTCTCTTGATTTGCTTTTCTAACAAGTCATTAAATTAAAGTCTAAAAAAGCATTGCAACTTCCAGGGCATCCGAGAGTGGTGGTGGTGGTAACGAAAGCCATAGCTGAGCAAAAGGAAGGAACCCTTCTTTCTGGCCAGTGCCCTGGGTTTGGGTGATGCTGAGAATGTGTAAGACGTCCCGTTGCTTTTTTGTTTTTTCTGTTGTACTGCTTCTTAGCAACCAGAAGGCAGAGGCAGTTGCAGGAAAGACTACGCCCTGGTTTATTTGCCAGAGAAATTAAAAATGAGTAGGATGCAGACTGGAAGCCAGAACGTATCAGGATGTGTGCGGAAAAGACAGAGCTGAAGCAAATTCCTAACGAAGTTCTATGTGAACTTCTGGACTCATTTTAAAGGTAGGAACGCATCGATCTAACTCCCAATAACAAGGCTGAGCTGCATATACATTCACACTGACACTTACCATTCCGTATACCTTCCACCACTCTCGGAGGATTCCTAAAACTACAGGTAGTACTCAACGCTATATATACTATTTTCCCCAAGATAAACATACCTATGATATTAAGCAGTTTAATACATAAAGTGGAGTAAGACATAAATAATAGCTAAAAATAAGACAGAACAGTCGTAATGCCGCACCATGATGAAGTCACGTGCATGTCCTCTCTGTGCGTTTGTCTTGGTCTGTCTTTGCCTGCATTTCAGAGCCATCATTAAGTTAAAAACAGGAGTAACTCGAACACAAGCACCGAAATGCCACAACAGTCCACGTGATAACGATGACTAAGACGAGTGCTAAGTGACAGAACAGTGGCTGACACACAGCGTGGACAGGCCAGTCAAAGGAATGATTCACGTCCCGGGCAAAAAAGAGCAGGGCAGCCCGAGATTTCATCACATCGCTCACAGAAACGTGCAACGTAAAACTTAATAAATTGTTTATTTTGGGAAATTTTCACGTGATCTTTTGAGGCTGTGATTGATGATAAGTGAACAAAGTAACAGAAAGTGAAATCACAGATAAAGAGAGATCACAGTACAAAGTAAATCCCCGGCCAGATTTTAGTCTGTGGAGGACAGAGAGAATGCTCGATAAGCACACTGCGGAGGCCTTGAAAACCCGGTTGGACAGATCTGTAATCCAGGCAAGGCGAGTAGAACCTGAAACTAACCTGCTTAATGTTTAGCTGAAAGGAAAAAAGAAAACGTAAGATTCAAATAAGACCTAAAGTCACAGAACAGAGTTTTCAAAAGACCTGTCCTAAATTATCCTAAATTATTTAATACACAAAATGCATAAAAATTCAGATTTTTACAAAGGAAAAGACAATTAACAGATATTAAACGAAAGATGATCTAGATATTGAAATGTGAACTGTTCAGATACCTAAAAAGTAGCTATTATAATCATACTTGAAAAAATAAAGGTATTCAGGAAACAAACAGAAATGGAAAATTTCAGCATAAATAAACAAAATGTTTAAAAGACTCAAATTAAAAATATACAACTGCAAGTTACCTGAAGAACAAAGTTAGGAAAATTTTTTTAAATATTAGAAATTTAGGGAAAATAATATAAAGAAGTTTAAAATTTATGTCATTGAAATCCCAAATGAAGAGGATAAAGTACACAGGGTAAAGAAAAAACATCTGAATGAATAATAACTAAAAATAATTTAAATTTGGCAAAAGTTATAAATTTATACGTTCAAGTTCAGTATATCCTAAAAGAGGTATAAACTTAAAAAAAATACATCTGAACACAGAATCAACTTTTGAAAACTTAACACACATGCAAACAAGCACACAGAGAGAGACTGAGGATCGAACCCAAGGCCCTATAGCAATAAACACTCAATAGATAAAAAAAGATTATTGAATAATATTCAAATGTCACAAAAAAGCAATATTTGAATAAATAATAACAAAAAAAGTAGAAAGTAGAGGACTAAAATTCAGAGAGAATCAAGAAAAAGGTAATAAAATGATAAACCTAAGTTAAATCACACAATTATATAAGTAAATGTTGTAAATATAGCAATTTTAAAACAGAAGACTATATGCTACAATAAATCAATTTTAAATATAATTATATAACACTGTGGGAGGGCAAGGGAGAAGGATTATAATTTTAAACCCAGAATGAGCAACTTTAGCAAGACTCTACCACAACAGGTGGCATTACAGTACCAGACAAGTTATACCATATCATTGTAAAAACAACATAGTACTGGCACAAAAACAGACAGATTAGACCAGTGGAACAAAATTGAGGAAGCAGAGACAAGTGCCCTCAGATACCTAATCTTCGATAAAGGAGCCAAAATCATACACTGGAAAAAGGACAGCCTCTTTAACAAATGATGCTGGAAAAATCGGACAGCCACATGCAAAAGAATGAATATAGACACATACCTGTCACCATGTACCAAGATTAAATCAAAGTGGATTAAAGAGCTAGATATTAAAACTGAAACACTGAACCTTCTGGTAGACAAATTAGGCAAATATCTAAAAGACATAGGTGTAGGCAAGGACTTTCTTAATAAAACACCAAAAGCAAAAGAAATAGCCCCCAGAATTAACAAATGGGATTATGTCAAATTAAAAAGTTTCTGCACAGCAAAGAAAATTATCAATAGTTTAAAAAGAGAACCAGCAAAGTGGGAAAAAATATTCACCACCAATACCTCAGATAGAAGGCTCATGACCAGAATATAGAGGGAAATGAAAAAATGTAAGCCTCTTGAATCAAAGATCTTACTGAAAAATGGGCAAAAGAAATGAAGAGGCAGTTCTCAGCTGAGGAAGTTCAAATGGCCAATAAATACACGAAAAGATGTTCAACATTTCCAGCCATAAAAGAAATGCAAATCAAAAGATCACTAAGACACCATCAAACTGCAGAGAGACTGGCATATATGAAGAACACAAACACGTAGGTGCACAAAATGCTAAAGTTCATTGTAAACCTTATATTTTGCACTTATACATATCAATAAAATGGGGGTGGGGAGGAACACAAACATCAATCAGTGCTGGTGAGGCTGTGGGGAGAAAGGAGCCCTCCTGCACTGCTGGTGGAAATGTAAACTGGTATAACCGCTATGGAAAGCAGTATGGAAGTCTCTCAAAAGATTGGAAATAAATATTCCCTTAAATCTAGCAAGACCTCTTCTGGGAATTTTCCCAAAGGAGGTAAGAGCAACATATATCAGAGACATATGTAAACCATGCTCATAGCAGCACAACTAACAACAGCTAAAATGTGGAAGACACCAAAATACCTATTAACAGACCAATGGATACATAAATCGGGGTATTTATTCACAACGTAATACAGATACTACTTATCTATAAATACAGATAGGTTAACAGGTCTTTATATAGGTAAATAGGTGTAAATTGAGACCATCATGCTTAGTGAAGTAAGTCAGAAACAGAAGATGAAATGTTGAATGGTTTCTCTGATAAGAAACCAGATCACAACTGTATTATACAAATTATTGTGGGGAATAATGGGAACTGGAGGGAGGGTAAGGGAGTGGAAGGGGTGAAGAGGGAGAGGGGTAGAATTTGTAATTTTGCCACAATATGTATATTCACAAAATACTCAAGATCAATGTAAACTTCATGTTTTGCACTTATACATATCAATAAAATGGGAGAAAAAAGATTCTGCCTCAAAATCAAAACTAAAACATAAGACTGAGGATGTAGTTCAATGTGAAGAGCTTTAGCCCCAGAATCCCCCAAAACTGTTACAAAATAGAAATAAGTGAATAGAAAAAAATGTAATTTAAATACTATTTAAGACAAAGCAGAGTTTGGCTGTATATTACACCAGCTTTCAGAAAAGAAGATAGCTTAAAGCTTGTGATTTTTTTTAATTTTTATATAATATACTAGGTAAAATATTAATACAGAATATTATAATGAAAGCTAATTTGCTAAATAAAACTTATAATAATTTTTCCCATTTTATTGATATGTATAAGTGCAAAATTTAAGGCTTACAATGAAGTTGAGCATTTTGTGCACCTACGTATCTTGTCAAGGTGACAAGGACTTTCTCACTTTCCTTTTGTCCCTCCCCCTACCCGCCTTTCCCTCCCTCCCCACCCTACCCCCCTGTTTCACTTTGTTTTTTGTTTTAAGTTCCATGAGAAAGTTGTGATCTGGGTCTCTCATATCAGAGAGACCATTCGATGTTTCACCTTCTGCTTCTGACTCACTTCACTAAGCATGATGTTCTCAAGTTTCTTCCATTTGCCTATAAAAGCCTCCACGCTGTTGGACTTTATAGATGCATAGTATTCCATTGTGTGTAAATACCACAGTCTGTGTATCCATTGGTCTGTTGATGGGTATTTTGATAACTTCAAAATTGTAGCTACTGTTAGTTGTGCTGCTATGAGCATGGGTATACATATATCTCTGCTGTGTGTTGTTTTGGCCTCTTTTGGATATATTCCCAGGAGGGGTGTCACTGGATCAAAGAGGATATTTATTTCTAGTCTTTTGAGAGCTCTCCATACAACCACTTTGTAAAACTTATAATTTATAAATTATTTCTTTCCCAAAATATAGTTATACCATACAAAAGTGTGAATTAAGTAAAGCATATTTTGGTTCCCCCACACCTTGAGTCATCTGTGATTCTTTTTTCTAATATCCATATTCTTTAACCAGAAATGTGGCTAATAAGTGTGAGAAACAGGACTCTTAAGCGACATGTGCCGAGTCTTAATTCAAATTAAGTAAAAATAAACAATTCCAGTTTCTCAAACACATTAGCCACATTTCAAGAACTCCGTAGTCACAGGTGCCTAACAGTTACTGCATTGAACCATGCAGACATAGAGTATTTTCATCTGGGCACGAACTTCTGAAGCACAAAACTAGTCCAGACTCAGAGTCTCTTTGCTTCAGTCTATCTCTCCAGGGTTCTCCCTACCCAGGCTGTGCCTTCCCGTGCATCTCGTTATGCTTAGCAGACACTAACCTAAAGGTGACCTGGATGAGATATTTTCAGATACCTAAAAAGTATCCTGTGCGTGTCTTCAGCTTCCCTTCCTCCCACTTCCCTTGTCCTCATCCCTTCCCTAAGCCTGCCTATCACGCCTCGTGAAAGTACTGTGTCATAATTCCTTCCTTCAAGATCTTCCTCTCAACTTAACTTGATAAATTAGTTTATGCTTAGGTAACTTGTCAGTGCACAGAGGTGTCTTGGAACACCTTTCAGGTCACATTATCCTGCCCCGGCCCAAGGTCACTATGCCCATCTGTTTCCCAGAAGCACTGGATACCTAAATTACCACAAGTCACATGGCATTCATGCATCTGATAAGATGTGTGTTACTAGTGGGTCAAAAGAAAGATTTGTTTTGTTTCAACTATGAAAACTTGTTAACTTGGCATGGTTTCTTGTGTTACAGTCCATTTAGTGTTTGTTCCTGGGCTTCCTGCCAAGGCAACACACCAGATACCAATTAATAATAAAATAAAAAATAATGTAAGACTCTTAGTAACAGCTTGAAAAATATTCTTCTGTCCCCAGCATAAGACTCTAATAAAAATAGACTGGCAAATGGAATTTAGGCCTTGAGATGTTTTTAAAAACTAATTCTCAATCCCTAAGTAAGAGAGGATTACACAGGCAAACAAAATGTGGTTTTCTCTGTGGTCAATTCACTGGATCTGAGAGAGGTGATAGGCTGCTGAGGCCCCAGGAACAACCCTACCTTGTCTGCTTGTGCAGCAAGAAATTAAAGAATTCCTGCCTCCTTAGCAAGTTTCACTCTCTACATGTCCAACAATTAAGATGAAAAAGGAAAAAAACGCCATGTCTGCCTCAGAGAGAAAGTCACATGGTGTATACAATGTTCCACATGATGCAGCTTGTTTTTTCCCTATAATGTCACTTCCTTAATCTCCTATGTATAAAAAAATTATGTGGCTGAATTAGACTGTATCGTCACAAGAAAAACAAGCATATCAGTGACATCTGTCTGGTGTAATTTCATTTTCTGGATTTAATGTTTTTACTGTTCAAAGTAATCTAGACAGATAGTTTAAACATTTAACTTGTACTAATAGATATAAAACAAAAGAGAAATTCTCTGGCCTCCTTCTGGCCTTGTCTTCCTCAGTGGCTACCACTTTCATCTCTGTTTAGTTGGGGTTTTTTGGTAATTACCTGAATAGACTCATATAAATATGTGAATATGCATACATACACACATCTATGAACAGGGTATGATCTTAGCTACTTTTGTGCTATTGGGATAGAATATCCAACATCTACTAACTAAGGGAGGAAAGATTTATATTGGTTCATGGTTTCAGGTCTTAGTCCGTGCATGGGAAGCCAGCAATGGTAGAGGCACACGGCAGAGGTCTAGCAGGAGAGCTGCTCACGGCATGGCACACAGAAGCAAGAAAGAGTGGAACGGGTGGATAATATCCTTCTGGGTCCTGTCCCGGTAGCCTGCTCCTTCTGGGTACAGCCCCAGGGAACCTCCCCTTCCAGGACGCATGCCCAGTAATGTGCCATATGCCCATAATCTACTACAGTCATCTACTCCACCACATATCTCTAATCTACTCTCCTGATCCGGTCCCACCTCTTAATAGCACATGGTTTCATAGACATTCCATAACATTCAAATACATGAGGCTTTGGAGGAACATTTCAGATCCAAACCATAACCAACAGGAGTGGTAAACACTGATATACCCACCCCCTTTATATCGCTGTCACCTTAAAAATAAAACATTTTGTAATGGAAATTCTCAATCACATAAAAAAGTCGGAGAATAATGTGACAAAGCCCCACTCAAGATACCCGTCAGCTTCAGACTACGCCTCACCAAACAATCCCATTGAGTTCCAGGGGACCGACAGCAACAAGTCCTCCAGCCCCGTTGAGCTAATGCCACCAAGAGAAGGTAGAAGCTCCTATGAGGCTCTACCCAAATTATAGGTTCAAAAATAGGTATACATTTGCTCTTATATTAGGCCAATAAATTTTAAACCATTTTAGGAAGCAATGAATTCCTATATTTTTCACTGTTATTCTTTCCAGTTTTTTGATTAGTCTTCAGCCTTCTTCACACAAAATTCAACTATGTTGTCAATGGCAAAGTCAATATAGAATGAATTTGAGGAGAAAGTTGTTATTCTTACTATATCTCCTTCCAAGAAAATATAGTAAGACATTGGTTATATCTTTCATTTAAGGTTTATACTGTAATTAGCTATCTATAGGCATTTTCTAGCTTCTTTTTCTCATAAAACATGGATATTTTTTCTATCAATTACATAGAACTGAGTAACAAAATCACTCAAAATTTAGTGGTTTAATACGACCCTTTATTTCTTTAACATGCTGTTGGCTGTAAACTTGGACTAACCTGAAGAAGAGGATACCTTTCTGTGCTCACTTGATCACACACATCACTGTAGTCACTGGTGATTGCCCTTGGATGACTCTGTCTACGACAGTTTATTCACTTTTCGAGCAGTTGGTTCTATTTATAAGCTGGTTAGTTCAACCATTACAAACTGGGTCAACTCCTCTCTGTTCCACAAAATCTCTGTCCTCCATTTCTTGGCATAAAATCATGTAATTTGAGAATAGTGATAACTAACTTTCTTTTTCTTCATTTCTAAAATTATTTCTTTTGTATTTTCTGGCTTCCATGCTAGACTATCTAATAATGTTTTGACAATGAAATAGCTTCATCTTATTCCAGACACTGTGAGAGTATCTTCAAGTTTTCATACAATTTTTTACATTGGTTTCTAATGTTTCCTCTGTATTCACAACCTAGGACACAAAATTCAACTAACCAAAACTCTTGGCTCAGGACGTGCTTCTCATAACTGATGCATGAACAGTCCTCTTTTCTGTTAAATTTGATAAATCTGTGTCTTCTACTCTTATTTTACCAAAGGTTTAACAGTAGATATTAACTAAATAAAGTTCTTCTATATTTATTAAAAGGACTCTCTTCAATCGATTATTGAATTACTTTTTGTTGTGCTATATTCCTGAACTAAATCTTACTTGGTCTTTTGGTACTATGTGTCAGAATATTCTTTTGCAACTGATTTGTGTATATTTTATTGTATTTTACATTAACAATTTTACATGAAATCCATTGCCTTTTCATGGCTTTTATTGGGCTTTGTTACTTTTTGAAGAGATCCTGACAAGTTGTATCTTTACAATTAGTTGCTGAACTACTTACTAATGCCTCTAATTCTAAATCTTTATCCATGGAAATCTTTTAAAAGTACAAGATAATCTTCATGTTGAATGTTTTAAAAGTAATGAATACAGCCTTCAAATAGAGATTAATCTTCAAATTACGTTTGACTACTCAAGGAAGTTTTGCTCCATTAATGAGCCATACTTCTGTCAATGTCAGATCAAGTTGTCCTAAGCAAGGTAGAGACTATGAATTAGATAATTCAGCAGCCAAAATAGCTCACATGGGAGGGTTAACTAGAACTATGATATACATTTATTTATTGTTATTGTACAACTTAGGTTCATGAAACTAACAATATTCTTCATTCCTTAAAGAAAATAATATTTTTCAACCAAATCCAGGTTTATGGAGTTGCTTAGAAGTTACTTCTTTTGAGCCAATATTTTCCTGCCAGGAATGTCTGTACCACTTTCCTTCACAATTAATGACAAGAATGCAGAAAAACTACAGCTTGTCTCCTTGATGTTTTCTCATACTATTATATATACTAAAAACACCAACTATATACAGTTTCTGTTTCTGTCTTTACTAATATTAGCAAGTCTGTTAAATCTCAGCTCTTCTATTACCTATGTTCACATTGGAATCATGATATACGGGAAAGTGTATTGAATTTTGACTATAGAGATTGAGTTCCACTTTCTGAGTTTCTACTAATAAGCTAAGCAAGTCATTTAATCTGTCCTACCTCCAAATGTCATAATAACATCGATTTACTTACTTATAAAGGTACAGTTGTCTTAAAAAGCAGATGTGGTTAGATGTATGGATGTTCTTGTAAAAATATTAAGCAAAAGGGCTAGGCATTGTTTCGGTAAGTAAAAACCTAAAATGATGACTAACCTTATTGAACCCTTACTCACACATGAGGTTTTATACTAAGCTTTTTGTGTATCATCTCATTTAATTGTCTCAATAAATGGAAAGGTCAGTATTCATTTGGGAGACTGATAGAACTATAGGATTAACATTAATAATTTTATTAAATAAACATGGCTATAGAATAAAACCAGAATTTAAATTCAGCTTTATCTAAATTCTTAGCCTTTGCTCTTTGAGAGAATAATGCTACTTAGTGTGCTTAAAATTTAAACTTAATGACCAGTAATTTCTTTCTTGAATTCTCAGAGTTACTCCACATCAATTAGAGGATTATGTCTCAGTTCCTTCTTTTGTGCTCTTCTCCTTTTGGGTACAGCATGTGTTACTCACTTCCGCGAAGAGATTCCTCATCTTATTTCAAAACTGGGAACGCTGGACTGTGCGCACAATATCACTGCTCTCCCCTGTTCTCTGATCTACATGGGCTCAGCCAACAGACATTACAGCCAACATATTTGTATTTCACATGAATATACAAAAATATTCACTAAACTACACTTAAATTTATAAAACGTCCAGAAGTCACAGAGCCAACCTCCTCCTTTCCGATTTTCCATGATTTTTATTATGGTCTCACTTCAAATCTTATACTTTTAGAAATGTACCTAGGCAGAAGAAACAAATTATGATACTTTTTAAAATACCTATAACACTGAGCCTAGTTTTCAATCACAGCTTTGATTATTAAATGATTACTTTTGAAATCTGGGCTCAGTTGTTTTTAGAGATATGGTTTAACTATAAATGCAATTAAAGAATTGTATAGTTTGCTACCATAACATGTATAGTAAATAAATAGAGACATAGTTTAATCTTACCTGGCCAAATCGACATTGTCTGTGAACTCAGTCTTAATAGGGCGCAGACAAGCCAGAGAAAAGGAACCAAATAATTGTAAAATAAAATATATTGTATGAAGTAGTTCTGAATGGCAGAATTTTAAGTGGTAACAGGAGAAAGGGTGTCTTCAGTCTTGAAAGACAAGAACAGAAATATTAGAAGAAAATTCTTTCCTCTATGTAGTCAAAGAAGTATAATAAGAGCTTTCTAGGTAACAAATGAGGAGGGGTGGATGCATTTTCAGCTCAATACAAGCATGATTTGAATTCAAGCCTAACACCATTAGAATTCAGATCTGCCTGATACAATGAAAGGGCTTATCTTCTTTGATTTGCAAGAGAGATTAAGGATGTCTGGATTTCATCTCACTGTAAGTGAAAAGGACAGTGAATACACAGGCACTCTTGATCCAAGAACAAGGCTTTCTTTAGCACAAGGGAGAGTGGACTCTGACCACTGATGCTGTCTCCTGACCCAGTCCCCCGATGAACTCGTGACTGGGTAGTAGAGAAGAGAGATGGGTAGTGGATGTGTGACTACCGCAAGCAACAACCAAAAGTTCCAGTTTTCATTAGTAGTTCAGTAAGATCCAGGAGAAAAGCAGCCCTTCTTGCAGCCATTGTAACCAAGAGATGTTTAAAGGCGAAAACATTTTTACTATTAACTCACACAAGAGAAGGGAGCTACCGGACAAGGAACAAACAGGCTGCTTTACGATAACTGAAAGTCACTCATGGGCCCTGCTTATAAGCACCCTGTATACACAGCAACACTGGGAGTTGAGGCACAAGTTATGGTTCGTGGACTCCTGGCCTGCCAGGTGAGGCAAGGAAATGTCAAACTCTTGTTACTTAAAGAAAACCCCTTCTACCAGCATGAAGTATCAAAACATGAACAAACTGCCTCGCAAATACTGTCTCTGATATGAAGAGGGACGTGGCCTCCTACCTAACCCACACCAAAAGATAGTGGACGCTATTGTTCCCTGAATCCAAAATCTTCCTGCCTTATTAAAATTTTTTCCATTTCCAAAATCTGAGGAAGTACATAGGGAACATTTAATTTGTCATTCTGTTATTTTTGACTCAATTCCAATCAACAACAAAGAACTGCTTAGTCATCAGAAGTGACAGCAACATGTCAGAAAGTGGTGAGCATTCCTTGGAGAATCAGTTGCTTCAAGGACTGAAGAAAGAAAAATACAAGAACAGCCTGCAGTATCTTGTATTCCTGGAAAATTAAGGAAGTTCTCAAAAATAAAGATAAGCATGTGGAGAAGTCACAGGAGCCTGAAAGCCACTCAATAGCTGAAGCTGAACAATCTTTAATAATAAGTTAAATAACTTTCATACTCTATTATAACCTCATATTAAAATTAACACATATATCTTAACATATAGACAAGTGACTATGTAAGTACATAACTGGAGAAAAATATGTAATTCTTACTTACAGAAGCATTTCAAAAAATAAATGAAAAATAACCATTACACTACCATACCAGTGATTATTGTTACAGGCATGGTCCATCAACAAATAATAAAATCAACAGAAAGAAATTTTAGGTAGAAACAGGATACTTGCACTTTCTGAAAGTATTTCCCCCTAAAATATTGAATAATAAAAAGTAAGTAATAGTAACTTTATAATGGAGATGCTAGTAAACATCTTTGGAAAATGATCAAAGCTAACATCACCAGTAGTGCATGTAGTAAAGATGTACACTCTGAAAACACACACCACATACAAGGGCACATCCCATCTGTGAAATCTTTCCAAAAAAACAAAACCTCAACCTAATCAGGAGAAAAGATCAGACAAACCCAAATGGAGGACATGCTACCTACTTGATCAGTAGTGTTCTAAGTTGTCAAAGTCAAAAAAGACAAGGAAAAATCAAGGAAATGCCACAAATTGGAATAAATAAGGAATTTTACTACTGTAAAAGACAGAAAAATCAAATCATTTTCTCCACTTTTACACACTCAGCACTCACCTCACAATACAACACATGAAATTTCTAAAACCAGACGTGTGGGAGCTTTTTCCAAGTATTTCTCCAGTAAAAATCAACCGCATATTCTCTAATTCAATTAGATTCTGACATAATTTATGTGTAATTAGAATCTAATCCACAGGCTTAGTCCCCAAATACTGTCTCTACCACAGATGAGAATCCCAAGTAGTAGGTTGTCACCTATACTTCTGAATGACCAGCTATAAACTGGAGTATCTATGACCCTTCTCAGATTTAATTAATTTGCTAAGGTGTCTTACTGTTTCACCACTAAATGAATTAGGCAATCCTAGAGAAAAAAATTAGTTAAGTCCATAAAATACTATAATTGATTAAGGGCTATTAGTAACTTACTTTAAAGTCAATTTATTTTGGCTTTTAAAATTATTATAGTATGGTTATGTAAGATGTTAACAAAGGATCTGTGGAACTTGATGGGCTATTTTTGTAACTTTTCTGTGTGTCCAAATGTTCTCAAAGGAGTTTTTCAAAAATACAATGAGTATGTCTTGGAATTCTTAGAACAGGAGGAGTAGAACACTATACTAGACAAAAATCAACACACACTCACTAATCATTAGAAAAACAGTCTCAAAGGAGTCCAGAGAAAACACAGTCATGATCTCAGGTCCTGAGATCCTCAAGGGAAAGTCATTTAAGATGAAGAGTAAACAGTAATAAAAACAACAAATCAGTTTCCACATCAGCTTTCTGCCTCCTTATTTTTCCATAGCCTATCAATCATCTAATCTTACCAATGCCAGCCCCTCCTTTGTCTTACTTTGCACTGTATTAGCTGAGACTGTCATCGTCCTCTTGACATATAATTGCTCCTCCACAAGTTCTCTGAAGTCTAACTCATTCTATCTTGATGTCACCAGAGTAATTTATATAAATCAGGAAACTAAGCATTTCCTTCCTCTGCTCCAGAGCTTTCAAACCTATTTTGTTTGGTATAAACCCAAATTCCTCAGCAAAGCACACAAATCTCCAAGAAGTGTTCCACACTCTAGATTCAAGGCTAGTTATGAAATCTAGAATATATTATTCATCCCGGCCTCTGTTTGCATTATTCATTCTACAAAGGACAACATGTTACCTGGTTCCTCTGGTCTCAAACTCTTAGTCATTTTTGCTGAAACCTTACTTCTGTTCCAGACACACTTCTATGATTCTTCATAATCCCCCTACTCTATTCAACATTCCTGCAATAATTATGTACGTGTTTCTTGGTGTATGGCCTATAATCTTGACTTATTGGTCATGAGTATGTTTAATTCACCTAGGAGTCCCCAGCTCTGGCTCAAGACCTGGCTCTTAAGGGTCAATCAACACCACTGATTCAACTGAATTAAGGGAAAATATAATCAGATTTGAGTTCCAAGACATGTAAAATGAGCAGCAGTTAAAGAAAATGTGTGTCTGTGCATTCCCTATTGAGCTCACATTTTTAAAAGCCATAAAAACAATGAGATGAAGGGATAAAAAGCCAGTGATAATAGACAGACATAAGAAAATGATACAGAACTCCAAGCATACAATATAAGTGTTAATAATAATGAAAATGATACAGCTTGAAAGCAAAAATGACATTGGCCACAGAAAGAGGCCCCCTGACTATATCAACCTCAAGAAGAATACATTTGGAAAAGATAATAATTATGTCAAAGATGAAAGATAAAAACAAAATTGTTCTTCCCTTTATCTCATATTTTTCTATCAAGGAGAATTATGTAAAGGAGAATGACATTCAGAAAAGAAAGAAAAATCTTATGAAAGGAAAGGAAGCCAGTTTTCTTTTAAAGAATTTATATCACCAAATTCAGGTATTCCAGGGTATGAGAACAACTTGCCCAAACCAACAACTTACATAAAATTACTGCGAGCCATTTACCAGGAACAATTAAGGACAACATTTTGCAAGAGTTTGAAAACAGAAATATTATCATTAAAAACAGTGAAGGAAAGAAAAGCATCTAAAAGAGAGATACATATTGCTTGCAAGAACCAAAAGCCTCTTATTTAAAATTGAATTTCAGTTAAATCATAAAATAGTAATTTGACAAATTTTTGTCATATCTTGTAAAACTGTACTGCCTAATATGGTACCTGTGAGTTCCATTTAGTTATTTAAATTTATTTTAAATTTAAAACTTGCCATATTTGCAGGGCTCAGTGCACATATATATATATATAAAACAAGCAGTTGTTATACTGGGCAGCTTATATCATAAAAAATTTCCATCACTGTAGAAATATTCATTGGGAAATACTGTTAAAGAAAGCAGTGATTAATCAGGCATGGAAGCCACATGTCTATAATTCCAGCACTCTGGGAGGCTGAGACAAGAGGATCACAATCTGACTGGCTACTTAGAAACTTAGCAAGATCCTTTCCTCAAAATAAAAAATAAAAGTATCTGGGAATGTAACTCAGTGCAATTGTAACTCCCACTATCACACTCATTTGGTTCTATAAAATGCCTGTGTTCTGGGTTTTCCACATCACAGAAACCATGCAATATTTAACATATCTAATCTTCTGCATCTGACTCACTTTACCCACTCAAGTCACTACTTAGTAGCTCAGTTTCTCACCCCTAGGATGGGCTGCAGTGGCCATATCTTGTTGCCTCTTCTCTGAATCCAGTAGGGCCCTTTATTGAGGTGATTTGTCAAAAGTTCTTTTTTCCATATCTTACTTTTTATCTTTGTTGAGCTTCTTTAATGTGGCCTCACCCATCAGTCCACATAGGAACCATTTTTGTTGTCTTTCTTCAGCTCCCGTCTGCTTTCTAAAACCCTACCATAAGGATGCTCCTTTATTTTATGAATAATTTTTTGAATAAAGAGCTATGCATATATAACTGATGAAAGAACAAACATTCAAAAGGAAGAAAACACAAGTCAATAAACTATTAACAAGGGCTTACAAATCCTAAGAAGCCTTAAAGGCATATGTAGAAAGTCTAGCTTCAAAAAGTCCTCTCACAAATGTCTTAGAGAGAAGTGGCCTAACGGTAACTTTACCAAGGTAAACACACATTTTTAATGAATTGAATAATACCATTTCCAAAAACTGAAATTGCATTTACGGGATATTTTGCCCAGAACAGAGAAAGTAAAAGTGTGCCTGGGCTGAGGCCAATCCTGCTTTATCGGCTCACTGTCGCCTTGCTTTACACAGTGGAGATTTCCCAGAAGTGAGTAGTCCAAAAGCTGACTGGACTGGAAGTTTTAAATCATAAGTGAAATTGGCAGAAGTGGTACACTTTACGCTAAAATAGAAAAGTCGTAAGAATCCTTTGACTGCTTGTCTACACACACTAAGGGAGCAACAAGAAGCTCAGTTTACTAATGCGAAAAAGGTGGTGAGATTTCCCGTTAGCACAACAAGTACAGCGAGTGAAACATCGAAAGGTATAGCCAGAACACACAGTGAATATTCAGACTTAACGATGTGTTACTGCAGAGGACACATTGTAGTGAGTCCCCCTGAAAACGCTGCCTCTTACTTCAGACACAGTATTATGGTTTGCATCTGGAATGTACCCCAAAAGTCTCATTTATTTGGATGTTACAGACTATCATGGAACCATGCGCTGTTAGGAGATGGGGACCCAGTCTGGAAGGGTGATTTATGGTCCTGTGGTGGTTGGGGTGTGGTTGGGGTGTGTGGTGGAAGACAGGAGTGCCATAGATTATAGATTACGTGCATGAGGTGAATTTGGACTTACACCTGGAAGGGGTGGGACACTAAGACTGGATCTGGAAGGGGGCAGACCCCCGGAACAGGACCTGGAAGGGTACATCCTACTTCCACCCTTCCATCTGAGACATGGCTTCAACTTTGCAATACCGTGAGGCACTGCCTCCATGTCTGACTTTACCATGTACTTCACAGGTGCCAGCCTTCGGAAATTGTGAGCTGATATAAACTTTTCCTTCCCTAACTTGTGTATGTCGGGTATTTTGTCGCAGTAATGAAAGAATAACTAAGGCAGAGTTACCTCATCATTCTTGGCACTTTTTGAAGTAGTTCTTTTTTGAATGTCTTCTTGAGACATAATCAAAAATTCAGTGAAAGTTGTTGCTGAATGTCATTAAAAAGAAAGGCAGGTTCTTAAGGAGATTACGGTCCATCCCCATCCACCCTAACTCACCAGATCAGCACCATGCAACTGCTGGCTCTTCCCCAAAACCAAAAGGACCATGAAAGGTAGACATTTTGAATCAGTTAAGTACATCGAGGTAGCCACAACAGTGCAACTACAGACACTCACAGAAGAGGACTTCAGAACTGCTTCAGAAAGTGGCAAGAACAAAAGGATACATGTATTCAAAGTAGGGGACATGTTGAGGGGATTAATGGCAATGTGTGCTTTACTGCAGTAATTTTTCCCACTATTTTTATGAGTATACATATGTAATACATAGTGTTTTCAGTGAATTTCGGTATTTCGTGCACATATGCATCATATCAACTTTACAGTCCCTTCCCACTTTTGGCCCTCCCACCCCCTCCCTATCCCTTCTCCCAACTCCAGCTATCACTTCATGTGGTTCTATAGAATGCCTGTGTTCTGGGTTTTCCAAGTCAGAAAAACTGTATAGTACTTAACATATTAATCTTCCACACCTAAATCATTTCACTTAAGTCACCACTCTAACTCAGCTTCCTATTCCTCGAGTGGGTCACAGTAGTTAAATCTTGATGCCTCTCCTCTGAATCCAACCAATCCCCTTATTGGGATATTTACCAAAAGTTTTTTTTTTATTTAATCTAACACTACCCTATGTTTTACCACTTCTATACATCAATTTCATAATGTGAGATTGAGCATTTTTTACACACTTGTATTGAGTTACTATACTGTATCCAATAAGGGTGTACAAATATTATATCTCAATTAAAAATTAAGTTAAAATCAAATAAAATACAGTAAACTTATAAAAACTTGTACATGAATGTTTATTGTAGCTTTATTCATAACAGGCCAAACTCAAACAAATAAAAATGACCTTCAATAGGTAAATGAATAAATAAATTGTAGTATGTCTAAAGAAAAGAATATTATTCAGTGCTAAAAATAAATGTGTTATGGGAGAAGGTTAAACACATACTGTGAAATGAAAAATTCTAATCTGAAATTTTAGGGACTGTAATATTCTGGCTATGTGTATGACATTCTGAAAAAGACAAAATCATGGATACAGTAAAGAGATTGGTGATTGCCAGATACGTGCAGAGAGGGACGAATTGATAGATGGATCACAGAGGATTGAGGGGACAGTGGAAATACTCTGTGTGCTATTATAATAGTATATCATTATACATTTGTCCCATAGCTTTACAACACAAAGAAGTGAGCTTAACGTAAGCTAAGAAGTTTAGTTGTTAAATAGTGTCGATATGGCGTCATTGATTAAAACAGAGGTGTACTCTGGGGTGAGATACTGATAGTGTTTTTGTTTAGATCTAAAATGTCCTCTAAAAGTCCCAATGATGTAGAAAGGTGTATTCCCTACCCCAGCTTCTCCCTTCTCTCCCTGATGACTGCTGTGGTATGAGCAGCTGTCTTCCACCCATGCTTCTCAGTCATGCCCTTTCTGCCTTTTGGAAGAGTCAAGGCTGAGGAAACAGCTACCAAGAACACTGAAGAAGGAATTTTTAATCGTACAAAGAATTGTGTTACTAATATACATTACCTCCCATCTTGAATTATTTATTCATTCAGCAAATATTTCTCAAAACCTTTCTATGGTTATTTTTTGAACTGATGTATGTGTGTCCCCCGGAAGGTATGATAGTGGACCAGCCAATCTCTACACTGGATAAACAATGGTGCATGTTTCAAGAGCACTGATCCTATTTGATTTTTTAAAAATAAAACACAAAAATACATGATTATTTAGAACACAATGTACAAATAAATCTTACAGACAAAATAGCAGACAAACGGTGTAAGTGTGCGAAATGCTTCTAAAGTTGCCTTCAGATCTCTCCAACAATCAACTTTTTGCCTTTAGAATGTGTTAGTGGAAGAGTTCAAAACATTGAATTCCTTCAGAAAGTACTGGTCTGTCTGATCCCCATTATGCTAAGAACTATACATCTTGGGGGGACGATTTGTAGATGAATAAAGCACAGCTGACCCTCACGGAGATGACCAATTAAACAAATGACAGATCAAGGACCTTCAGAGCAGAAAAAAAAGTGCATGATGAAAGAGGAACTTGATGAGATCCCTAAACTATGACAAACGTAGGATATGCTCCTAAATGTGGAAGTAGCCACTATTCAACTATCCTGTGCAACCCAGGGACTGTAAGTTTATAAATTGTCCATGTAGGTAGAAGTAACCCTAGGTCTATTTTCTAATGGGAAATTCTGCAGTTTATCTTAATATCTTACGGAGAAAGAAAATTTAAGCTAAAGTTTCTTGTTTTTGTTTGTTTTGCTTTGCATTGCTTTGCTTTGTTTTGTTTTGTTTTGTTTTGTTTCGCAACAGGGTCTGGTGATGTAACCCAGGCTGGACTAAACTCACTAAGTAGCCCAGGCTGGCCAAAAATTCATGACCGTCCTCTTGCCTCAGCCTGCCAAGTGCTAGGATTAAAGCATGCGCTGCCACCCCTGGCTTATGTGGTACTGAGGAATCAAACGCAGGGCCTGGAGTGTTCTGAGCAAGCATTCGAACTGCTGAGCTACGCTCTCAGCTCTCTACAGCTTCTTTGCTCGCTGAAATTTTGCACCTGATAAGCAGCCTGTAACCGAACGAATGCTTTGCTTAATGTCCTCTCTCCGTTTCCCACTCTGAAGTACACTCGCAGTCACACAGTGTGTGCCAGAGAGAACAGCTAGAACATTTCTACTGTTGAAAACTTCAATAGATTTTGTATGTCAATATGAACAGTAAAAGCAAAGAGAGAACAGCAGATGGAGTGAGCATGTGAGCAAATTAGCCAAACATAAAAATAATTAAACATATGTTGAAAACATGCAATGTTTTGAAATATTCCTATTGTTGCATTCCTATTACCAATGAGCTGAACCTAGTTGTGCAACTGTACAGTGTGTGTCAGGCCAGGGAATGCAGGCATCGAGACAAACTCACAAACTGGCTGGACCAATCAGTACCTCTGAGGTGTCTTTATATCACCCATTACAGATACATGTTGCCTCCATCCTCTGTGTTTAATCAACAACGCAATAGCTCTCCCTTCCACCTACTAAGTGAGTCTGAGAAACCTTTCCCAAGTGAGAACGTGCCAATGGCTTGAGCACTGTTTCCAGATAAATGCAGTCATTTGTTCAATTCGCTCAAAAAAAACTCAATTGTGCTCCTATTACATGCCATGCACTGTAGGACTCTTTTTCTACCGAGACCTTCTTCTAAGATCTACTTACTCTTCCTAAAACACCAGTTCCTCTAGTTGCTCCCATATTGCTGGTCAGAAACCATCTTCATCATCACACATGTGCAAAGGAATCAGGGAACTTACAACTCAACACAAAAAGCCAATGGTTTCAGTTCTGAAACATGATTTACAACTCCAGGGGAAGGGGACACGCTTGAGGGGGAAGTTGTACCAGCTCGAGGTCAGCCCTCCTTCCAGGAGGCTCTGCTTTCTATAAGTGTACCTACTTTATGTCCATTGGAAAAAATCCTGAAAGTCATTTTCAAGAGAAAATCACTCTGGCACATCAAAAACTAGACTCGATATTTTCACAGTACTATAGAAAGGTAAGTACGAAAATATCTAGAGAATGTTCTCGGCACCCCCTGTGAATATTTGAAGTCTGCATTTTCCTTTTATTCAAATTACAGAGAAGAAGGGTTTGTTTTCTCTTGGTGCCATAGTAGCAGTTTACCAACAGGAAATCTTGTAAAAGATGGGACAGCACTTCTGCCTAATGAGTAAGCCAGATAATAAGGACACTTCTGCCACAAGTTTTGTTCCTGTGATGGTGAAGGACTACGACTGCACCGATATTTTACTGTTGATGGGTTTCATTTGGTTCATTTTTGTTAGTCTAGGATGGGTAAAGCTTTAATTAGGAAAAATGAGGCCAGGAGTAAAGTTTGTCTAGTCTATACAGAGACGAGATTAGAAGCCAGAGTAGCAAAATCCTCCCTCAGGCTAACTGCAAGCACACAGAGCCTCTCACCGAGAAAGATATCCCAGGCAAGATAAGATGAATATTGTTGTGGCGGCGCCTCTTTCACTGAAACATCAGAAAGAGTTTATGTCATGAAGATTCTGACATAAAGAAACTCAAGCCCATTGCCCTCCAACCTAAGCCCAGTCAGTGCCTACCTGTTTGGAGATCTCAACAACTTCCTGGGGGAAGGCAGGATTTGCATGTTACACTAAGATCAGTCTGATCAACGAACAGCAGGTACACCGTAGATCATTCGAGTCTCTAGGTGTCAGGAGTAGCTGGTTCTCAGAGAGCTGGCAAAGTTGTTTTTTAATTGATTTTGACAAATACTTATTTAGCAACTTCTGTGTTTCTGGCACTCTCCTTTCCAACTACACAGCAAAGAGCAATGTCCTTTTCTTCCGGGGAGCTTGCATTCTCATAGCGAAAGTGGGGAAGAAGAAGAAAAAAAGGAGGGACAACCAGTAGCTACTGGGAAAATGTCCCAATAGAAAGCACTAGATGCTATCCTCTCCTTCGGAGTCCATCATTCCCCAGATTCCAGTTTACAGAATGCCTGTGTACTGAGTGAAAGGCTCAAAATAGATGTTTGAGGGGTAAAGAGTATTTTCCATCAGCAGCACTCTGAAATTTAGGTTGCCATTGTGAGTACTCCTGTGCAGCACTAGTCCTGATGCCTGCACTTTCAGGGCTGTTCATGTGCATGTCTCTACTACCCAGGTTCCTGGGCAGGAGTGAACGTAGTGGTAACTGCGTGAACTTTAGAGCCGTATCTGCTGAAACATTTGAAGATTGGGATCTTGGATGGGTTACTTAGTCTGAATTTAGTCATATGTAAAAGGTGGAAAACACCTACATGTCTATGTGAAGATAAAATGAGATAATCTACATAACGTCCCCACTAAAGTGTTTGGAATACACCAACTGCTTTCAAAATACAGCTACTATTACAACAATGAAGACTTGTCATTTCCTCCTCAATTACCTGACAACTGGTCAGGTAATGGCAAGAAATGTGTGTGGGCCCATGCTAATCCCAGGTGAGGGGAAAGAGCTATGAAAATCACCTCGAAGGGACTGTTGGAACTCATGGGTCTAAGAGTGCTCACATAGAAGGGATGATTAAAAATATGGTGAATTTTTTGGGTTTTTTTAATTACTATAGTAAAAACACGTTGTCAAGAATGATGAGATAATTGTGCTTGAAGTGAAAGGGAGTATTTTATCTTGAGGAAAATTAATGGCTTCTACTGTAGCACATTTTTAAAGTTTAAACATTCATCATATTTTTATCACACCTACCTAGTACACCCTTAGAAGTTCTATATAAGTACATAAGTTTTAATGATGCCCAAGAATTAAAAAGTATTGCAAAATTCTTCCCAAATAGAGAAGTTAACATAGAAGTTTATTTGTAAGCACTCTTCTAAGAACACAGAATTTGTAAAACATCATATGCTTCCTCAAAGAAGCAATATCCTATTCTTGGTAAGCATGGCTGGTGTATTGGTCACACAGAAAACAATAATAGGACATAGATTGTGTGTGTGTTTGTGTGTGTGTGTGTGTGTGTAGGTAGGTAGGTAGAGAAGTAGGTAGGTAGGGAGGTAGAAACTTATTACGATAATTAGCTTAATGGACGCTGAGTTGCCCCACACTCGGCCATCTGAATCCCCTGTTCAATCAGTAGAAAGTTCAGTCCAGGTCTGAAGACCTGAGAATAAGCAGAGCCATGATATAGTGCTCATGTTGAGACTGAAAGTCTGGGAGTTCCAAGACTCTGCTGATACAAGTCCCAGAGCTCAAAATCCTAAGTACCTGAAATTTTTGTATCCAAGAAGCTGGGCCCAGCAATCCCAGCACTCTAGAAAGCAAAGGCAGAAGAATCCTGTGACTGATAGAGAAATAATGTGAACTTGAGGCAATCAGGAACCACACCTGGATTAGGATTTAGGAACCACACCAGATTAGGCAATTAGGAACCAGCCTGGATTAGGCAGTTAGGAATCAGCATGGATAATAGTGTGAGTGATTTGTAAGCCAACGTATGAGGGAAGAACACCCATCAGATGTGGGAGGCCCAACTGAGAACTCGAACTATATACAAGGAAGGAAGAAGAAATATTGTTCCAGCTTTACCTTTGGGGAGAGACTGGACTTGATGGGGATTGGCTTCCTGTTTGTGATGCCGTGAGGAGCTGCCTCCACCTCTATCTCTGTCATGTACTTCCACTGCTGCTGGCCACTCCTGAGTGTACTGTGACCCTCTGAAACTGTGAGGGAAGTAAACTTTTCCTCCCCTAAATTTGTGGATGTTGAGTATAAGTCATACCAACGAAAAGGTAACTAAGACAGATTCCCAAGTTCAAGCCCAACCTGGGCAACTTAGCAACTTGATGAGACCCTATCTCAACAAAAAAATAAAAAAGGACTGGGGATATAGCTCAACATGAATGCTCTGGACTCATTACTCATTCCCAGTAGCACACACACACACACACACACACACACACACACACACACACACATCTTTGATATTCAAGGGCAGGAGAAGGATGAAAGGATGACTCACATCAGGAGAAAGAAAATAAGAATTTTCCCCTTTCCCACCTTCTTGCTGAAGTGTCCAGCCATTTAGATGATGCTCTTCTATACAATCCATGGACTTACATGCCTATCTCCTCTAGCAACACCCTCATAGAACTCTCAGAAACACAGCCTATTGGTTTATCCAGGTATCCCTCAACCCACTCACATTAATATCCAGGATTAGCTATCACAGCTGAGTTAATCAAATAAGAGCTTCCTGGTAATCGGTTGACACCCAGGATATGTCATGGGCAGACAGCAACACACTGCACAAGTTCTCAGGTATACACTAGGGTGGGGTGAACTTTTCTCTTTTTAAACAACTAGATGTATAGAAGTAGAAAGTGAGCAAAAACAGGAAGGTAAACTGGGGCTGGCTAGGGATTTGAGAACATCTAAAACTTAAGATGCTCTCACAAATGTCTCTGTCACTACCTCCTAATACCAAGCACATTTAAATTGTTGTTAGAAAGCATAGAGAAGACTTGGTTGCCTTTATAAATTCCATAAAGATTCAGTTGTCGGAGGAAGCTTATAGTTTTGTTGAGGAGAAACAGGATTAAAAGAGAAAAGAAGGAGACCAGAAGCAAGTAGGTAAGACAGAATAAAATTAAAGAATTGAGAAGGGTCTCTGGAGCAAAATTCTTCTTTTATTCACAGTAAAAATCTTTCAAAGGGACAGAAAAGATTACCTAATGAGGCTATATAGTCACAGGGAGGTGAAGAGATTGTAGACATCTCTGATTTTTGTCTTTAAAAAAGTACAAGTTGCCAGAATCACAGAAAAAAAAATCATTCTTAACTTTGTAGAACCAGCAGATGAGAATGTGGTTCTGAAATCTAAGGCCCTCTGCAAAAGATTGAAAGACTTGAGGATGACATTCTTTTCTTCCTTGAAAAGAAGCCTTGATGCTTGGTGAACCAAATGTACTTGAAATGTTTATTTCCAGGTTGGGAAGAAAAGCAGAACAGACTGATGATTACAAATGTGAAAGGAAAGCAAAAAAATGATGGAGTGCTCACTACCTTGTCTTGGCTTGAGCAGATCCAAGGCAGAAGGCTGCAAGAATTGCTTTCTCCAGTAGTCTGAGAGGAGTCTGTGGTTGTCTAGATACAAGGAAAGCAGGATCTGTGGAAACTAGAGACAGCTCGTGGGATGATAGTATTGCGGGTTTTGGGAACATTCAGTATGTTTGTTGTTCTTGTTTCATTTATTTCTCTTTGTTTGATTACTTGTTACATATACTCACTGATTGGTGGTATTTAAGAAAATATGTGAAAAAGATCCTTTTGCACAAAAAAAGAAAAAAACAGAAAAAAAAATGTGTAGCCAACCTCAAACTCACTTCCCACGATAATATTTGAAGGAGCTTCTTAGATTTCTACTAGAGGCCGTTGTTTCATATACAGATGCAAAAGTCATGTAAGAAAACTCACATAGAGCCTATGAAATGGGCTTAAACAGTGATGGGAATATAAAATGAAATCAAGGCAGTGCTATAAAAACATACGTAATAGAGATATGTGCCCATGCTCATGAGCTAGGGAGCTATCTGTGGGAACTTGTCATGTCTCATAGGACAACTCTAAGGATTGAGACAGTCCTAACCGTGTTTGGGAAACTGGAAAACGGGTTTAACTCTTTTTTAAGAAAAGACTTAAAGATCAGAAAACAAAAAGAGACACAGAAAAATTCTGTTTTGACGCGCCCCTTGGTTGTGAGGTTGACACAGAAAAAGGATGTTAATGTTAGCCTGTCTAGATTCTGGGTGCACCGCTGGGACGGTGTCAGCAAGGAGTGGCTCTCCTCACACAGCCTGCACACAGAGGCCTCTCTGGGGATGAAATCATAGTAGAGAAGAAATCAACTACAACTCTTTTTTTGTGTCTGGAAACAATTCATTGAACAAACATAAATATAGATCCCTACAGAGTAAAAGATAACCTTAAAAATGTAATTAGTACAGTACCCATTTTGGGGATCAGACATCTTGATATATCACCAATATCCTATATCACTCAGAAGTGGTCATCAATTGTTATAGAAGCCATATTTGAAGGTAACTATATTACTATTTGAATGAGGATTGCAGGCTACTACACAAGCAATTTGTTGATAATGATCAGCACTAGTTGGAAACTGTTGAACTGGTAAAGGTGATTTACAGTTTTACCAATATGAGGGCTGGTGTTGTATCTCAGTGGTTAAAGAGCTTGCCGAACGTGTGTGAGGCACAAGGTCTGACCCCAGCACTGCACAAAAATTAGCCAAGCTTGATAGTGCACACCTGTAAACCTAGCACTTCAGAACTTGAGGCAGAACTGCCATGAATTTAAGGCTAGCATGGACTACATAGTGAGTTCATGACCAGCCTGGAATACATAGCGTGTTCAGGACCAGCCTGGACAATAGAGTGAGAAAAATCTGTCTCAAAAAAAAAAATTGTGTGTGTGTGTGTGTGTGTGTGTGTGTGTGTGTGTGTGTGTGTGTGTGTATTTCTTCAAACTGGAAATAGGCACTATTATTTAGGTTTTGAAAAAAATAAATCTTGAATATAGGAAACAGCTGCATTTGAAGAATGTGATCATACAGGCTTAGGGGCTAGAGAAGACCCATGATAGTGAAGACATGTAAATTCTCACTGCATTTTCATGTAGAATGAATTTCATGCACAAGCACATTTCCCAAAGATTCTGGATTCAAAATTCAAATCAAATGCTGTCAAACGTGAATAGAGAGAGATTTTTAATTCAGCATGTCAGCAACCCCACCAGACTCTCTCTCTGCCTGTCCATTTGCGCCATATGAGACTACCATCCTCCGTCCTCCATGAAATACGTGGAGGAACATGACAGGACCCATCATGGCTGGATTCTACTCTGGTTTCTCTGTCTCTGGTGGCAGCTCATTTCTCTTAGACTCGGCATCCTGAGGCCTGAGTCAACTTTGACTCCCGTCACTGCCTTCTCTCTCATCTTCTTCTCTTACATCCCCTCAGTAGCCAAATTCTGAACCTTCTTTCAAGATACAGCTCGGTGTGAATTTCTGATATTTCCTTCGTAACTTTTTACCTGCACTACTATAATGCCCACATGAGCTCTTCTGGCTCCCGTCACAATCACAACTGCCTAGAAGCCCAGCTTTCCAAAAGGAGAAGGTGAATTTTCTTTCCACCTTGGTAGAGGAAGTGGAGGAGCTACTTACTGATGTACAGAGTAAAATAAGGCAACGTCTCACTGTGACCTTGAAAGACCCACACACGGTGCCCGTCTCTTCATGTCGTATTCCTCATCTTCCCCAGTGCACTGTGTTGTTCACATCCCTGTGTCTCTCGGAATAGCCTCATGAAATGCTGCCAAGCAGCCGACTCAAGATGAGTAATACCATAGTGACTCAAACAAGAACAAGACGTCCCTGAGTAAAACAAGAGCCTGCTGTAAGCACAGGAAACCAGTAAAAGAAATCACCAACAGCCAGAGGCAATCTTGAAGCAAAACAGCCACAAACTACCAAAAAATGTTCCCGAGTTGTGAGTTTTACTTAACTAGTGACTATTCTCTGAATAAAGACTCCTTGGCCTCTTTGGGTAAAGCTAGTTTTTGAGATATACTGTGTAAAGATGGTGTTGGAGCAGGAATTCCCTTAGCATCTTCATACAGTTTAGATCTGATATGCACCCCAAATGCTTCATGTATTCAGTGCTGTGGATTATCTATGGATTTCAGGTACTATTAGGAGGAGGATCCAGGTCAGGAGGGGGGTTTATGGGCATGTGGTGGATTGCAGGCATGTGGCCTGAAAAGATATGACCTCTTGCCCCAGCTCCTTCTAGAGGTCCCTGACTTTCCTCTTGCAATACTGTGAGCAGCTGTTCTCCACTAAACCCCTCTTGCCATTGCCAGCCACCCGTAAAAGGACAGAGATCTTCTGAAATTGCGAACTAAAATAAATTTTTCCTCCCTTAAATTTTGAATATCAGGTATTGTGTCTGAGCAACAAAAAAAGTAACTAGCACACATCTGTTTTGCTGTGTGAAAGCACAGCACACCTCTTGAGGGCATATGGATATGAACTTTTGTTCAGCTTGTGGAATGTAGTTGTGATGCATACTTCTAACAGAATGCACATTGCAGAGGTCACACTCATATCTTCAGAGAGAGCACACATCTCCCAGTTTTTCTTATAGACTCCAATAGACATATGCACACAGCTCTGACCAACTAAATGTAAGCAGAAGTCGTGGATAGTTCTCTAAGAAAAGACTTCAAAAGACTCACCTGGCACACACCGTTTTGATTTATTTTTTCCACCTAGAACATGAGTGTGATGGTCAGGAAATACAATGATAGCCCCATTTTGCAACCATGAAAAATGCAAGAGAATCATGACAATCTCAGCCCAAGTAGCCTCAAGATTCTGAACCAACACTAGCAAGCATCTACCTGTGTCCTTTTTGTTTTATGAGAAAATGGATTAATATTTGAACAATTACTAACATTTGTGTTTTAGTGTAAACAATTTTTAAAAGATCTAATATAGTAGCTGATGTGAGAAATAAACACAGTAACTAACACACTGTCTGTGATCTATGGTGCACCTTTCTTTTTTTCTTTTTTATGTACACATTGTGTACATGTGGTATGCATACACACCCAGAGGTGTAAGATATTAACTGTCAAAGTTATGTTCTAAATGCACAAGTTAAAGCTCTAATCCCCAATGTAATGGTCCTTGCAGATGGGATAGTAAAGAGATAATTGGCTATACGAGGTCAAAAGAATGAATTGGATAGGATAGGATAGGACAGGATAGGACAGGATAGGACAGAATTCGTGCCTTAATAAGAAGAGATACAATTGAAGTCTCTCTCTCTCTCTCTCTCTCTCTCTCTCTCTCTCCACACACACACACACACACACACACACACACACACACACATTTGCACAAAGAGATTGTGTAAGTATATCATGAGTTGGCAGCCACTAGAAGCAGAAGTCTCAGAAGGAAACCTATAAAGATCATGACATTCCCAGCCTCTAAAACTTTGAAAAATAAATTGTTGTTGAAACCATAAAGAATGCAGCAGAAGCCAACTAAGAACAATGATATCTGTGTTCGAAAAATGATCATTATTATGTCTTTGGCCCCAACAGCACCAACCTAGGCCTACTTAACTCATCTTCTTATGCCAATATCGACAGAGACAGAGCACTAACTATGAATTCAGAATACCCAAAGTAAGTCATGATTTTTTTTTTTGAGTCAGAGTATTCCTCTGTAGCCCAGTTTGGTCCTGATCTCAATGTGGAGCTCAGGCTGCCCTCAAGCACATGGCAATCCTCCTGCCTCAGGCTCCCAAGTGCAGGGACTACAGGAGTACACCACCGCGCCTGCTTTGTGTAGTGGTGGGGAATCAAACTCAGGGCTTTTGGCTTGCTAGGCAAGAGTTTTAACCACTGCGCTATTTCCTCAACCTATTGTGTCTCTATGGCCGTGATCTCTGGTGGGTGACTGTACTGGGAGGTCACACCACTTAGCTCATGTGACTCCCTCCAGCTCATCTGACACATCCGAGCTGTAAACCAGCACTGTCACTAAGAAGGTCCTTGGGGTTCTTCAGCAAATTCCTCCTTGAGGAGAGGGGGAAGCTCACATTTGCACTGGGGCTGTCCCCTGTGTGTAGTCCCCCCTCGGTGGCCCAGGTGAGCCGAGCATCAGCTTCTCAGATGAGAACACTGGATCAAGTGTGTGTGACTCATGTGAGGTAAAAACCAATACATAAAATAGACATTCTTTGAGTTCTTGTTAAAATGGAAGCAGTAATTCTCTTTCTGTGGTGTTGTGCCCACCTGGGCTTGCAGGACTCACGTGTCATGTTCAGTGTGGACTCCGCTTTGAGTTTTGACAGCGCCCGAGTCCCTCCTGCAAAGAGCTGAGACCTTTATTAGTAGGAAGGCCACTGGAGGTGTAGCTTCCGGGGGTGGAAAGAATGCAGAAACACAGCCACCTGAGCCTCACTGGGAGAAACAAGACAAAACAAGGGGCACACGGGAGTTGGTCTGTTCTGAGCACTACACGCACTAGCATAACCCTGACCATGCCAATGAAGTTACACCATGGGAAGTGTGCCAGGGCCGTGGCCAGGCTCAGCCCACCAGGGCGCAGCGTGGTAACCAGGTGTTAGGAGCAGGCAGAGAACTCTCCTCGCAGGAGGCACCTCGTGGCAGGCCCTATCAGCCACATCTCAGCTGTGAGGACCCTGAGGCACATAGCCATCAAGGCGCAGAGATGCCCTGTGGCTCCATGGGTGACCAAAAGCGCGACTTTTGCTCTCTTAATAAATGGCACAGCTGCTCTACATACTGGTCCTTTTCGGGTGGGTTGCAATGACTGCATTACCTGCCTTCCCAAAGGAGCACACACCCAACTCTTAACTTCCTTGTAGCTTAAACAAATGTATTTCACTTCTGAATCTTTACTTTTCTGACTCAAATTAGGAATACTGGTGCTACTTCTTATAGTTATTGTAGATTAAATGCAATATTTAAAAGTCTCTTGGAGAATAAATGTTCAACAATAGCTGGTATTATTACACCTGTTGTTGCTGCTGCTAATGAAGATGATGACTTGATCCCTAAACTTGTTAAATCTAGTGATGGAAATGATACTCATGTGAATGCCTAGCAGTGAACATATTTCATGATTTGTATAATAATAAGGGAAAGTAAATATTATTAAGAGTGTATTTCTCCCCCTGAAAGCAATAATAGGCTTGTGAATAACCATAAGGTTGAACCAGCGAGGAAAGAAAACACAGATGGCACCAATGACATAGGAGCTTCCTTATTTACCAAATGGTTTAAAGAGAATCATTGTACCTTAATAGACTCAAAAACAAAAATTACTTGGTCTCTGTATTAGGAATTTTCAATGACAGACAGTGGGTTAAAGCCAAGGCCTATGGAATTAGACCAGTTTAAAGTTCATATTCAACAATTGTTAGTAAATTGTTAACCTCTTTCATAAAAATACCAAAAAAAAAAAAAAACCAACGGTAATGGGGGGGGACGGGGTAGATGAAAACTTGCAGGCAAAGAACACAGTCTGCATAAAAAATTCCATTAATGTAGCTAGTATTGTATATTGAGTTTTGAATAATTTACTAAATTTATGGCACATTACTAAGGTTCCTAGCACCCTGTCTTCTACCTGTTATTTCACTTTAGCTCAAACTGGTGAAAAATAGTGGTTCTTTGTGTCGTTTCCCAAAAGTAGCCTCATTGAAATAACTTATGAAATGTGATCTTACTTCAGGACAGGTTCTCAATAACACAAGTACCACGGACACCTGACGTTAACCCACAACTCCTCCTTGTCTCACTAAGCTGCAAATACTAAAGCAATAATAGATCCTTAGCCATCAAAATAAACCCCCAAGAGGCACCCTGAGCATGGTGAACTCAGGCTGAGACAACTCATTAAGGACCAGGCTCTACCTCTAGCTTAGACATGTCTAACAATCACAGAAAATTTAAAAAGCGATATCTCTTGTTGAGTTAATAAAAATTCAAGTAAGAAGTACAGTTTGAAGATGTATTTAAAATTCAGGCCAGCCTGATCAATTTAGAGAGATTGTACTAAAATAAACAATAAAAGGGACTGGGGATATAGCTCAGTGGGGCACCCCTAGGTTTAATCCTCAGTACTGCCAGAAGAAAAGAGGGGAAGAGAGGGGCTGGAAGATTGGCTCAGCGGTTAAAGCATTTGCCTAGCACATGCTACCTCAAGGACTAAGTACCCAACCAAGTTTGATTCCCCAGCATAAGCCAGGCCTGGTGGCACACACATGTAATCCCAGCACTCAGGAGACTGAGGCAGGACTGCCATGAGTCCAGGGCCAGCCTGAGCTCCGTAGTGAGTTCAGGACCAGCCTGCACTACTCTGTTTCAAAAGAAAGAAAGAGAAAGAGAGAAAAGAAGAAAGAAAGAAAGAAAGAAAGGAAGGAAGGAAGAAAGAAAGAAAGAAAAAAGAGAAGGAAGAGAAAGAAAAGGAGGAAGAGGAAAGAATAAATTAAGAAAGTAAATTATACAAATTTTAAAATGAATTAAATTCATTCTAGATTAATTAAAAACTCCACATTCTACATACAACACCTCAACAACACTATTCACATTGTTTTCATGGAGATAAGAGTGGTCTATGATTTCTGATCAGTGACATACAGGAAGTTCTCCATATCTCTGGCATGGTTTATTTGAGGAGTTTATTACCTCTGAGTTAGACCCATTAATTAGAACATTGAACTTTGGTCTTGTGTTTAAGGTGTTATCATTTTAATCTTGTGGGCCAAAAAGTACACAGATTATAATTTTAAATCATTATTATTTTAAATCATGGCCTGTGATAAACAGAAGCACATGAGCTATCACCAAACTATAGAATTCTAGCTGGGGAAAACAAAAATGACTCTGCCTCTTCTCCTCTCTTCTCTGGACCCCTAGGAATTTGCGTTCTTTTTATTAAACTGGTGCTCACACTTTCATTTGGGACACAGTGACTTAATTGTGAGTCACATCACTAACATTGAGTCAGCATTTGCTTTGTTTTGGCTACTAAGTGACATTTGTTTTTCATTCAATATGCCCAATACAATGTGTTTGTCTTCAGTTTCATCACTGAATGTGTTACACTAAGCTTCTTACATTTGTAAACACATCACTTAAAATGCCCCGGGTCTGCTTTTGAATGTCTTAATTTTGAAGTTTAACATGAGGTTGTTTTGTAACCATTTACCAAATGAAAATTAAAACTGTTGGTATGAAAAGTATCAGGTGTCAACAAAGTGACAGAGAGGAGTCTCCAACACTCACTTCCTCCTCTAATATTAATTTTAATACAATGTGAATGAAAGTTCAAATGATTTGAAGGATCTTCACAAGAGGTAAGCAATCCAGGTGAGAGATTACGGCACCGTAATGAAGAATTACATTAACTGAATTAATTAGCTGAAGAAGGTAAAGACAATTTTTCTAACTGATGCAGGCCAAATTCTGCCAAAATCAATCCGCAAACACTTGAAGATGTGTATATATCTTCAATTGCGCAACGCCACAGAACCATAAATAATCTGGGAAACATTGACATCATCAATGGAGAAAAAAGCAGCCCTGGAGAAATGGAGATTTATAAATTAGCAGACAAGGAACTCAACAGTAACTATCTAAAAAGCAGTTCACTGATTTACGATGATGCATGGACCTTCAATTCCAGCACTCGGGAGGCTGAGGCAGTAGGGTATCCAGTTCAAGCTCGGGTGGGCCACCTAGCAACCTAGTGAGACTTTGTCTCAAAATGGGCTAGAGGTGTAACTCAGTCTGAAGATCTTGGGCTTTAGCCCCAGTATATGTATATTTTAAAAAAGGCTCATTGAACTATAAGAAAACACAAGTAAATACAATTAGAAAATCCACACCTGAAAAAATAAAAAGTTCAGAAAAAGAAATTCTAAAAAAGAATTGGACAGAAATTCTAAAGCTGAAGAAGTAACTCACTGAAGATTTTCATAGCCTTCTTCAATACTAATGTGTTCAAGTAGAAAAGTCAAAGTATGTGAAGCCAGGTCACTTGAAATTGCGCTAAAGAACAGTGAGAAAAAATGAGAAAACAGAAGAACTGCGGGAAAGAAAGCCCACGGGACTCATGAAAGTCAGTCAATGAAGCATATGAACAGCTTAAACAAAAGGAAACTTACAAGCAAGTCCTTAGCAAGAGATAAGGGTGATTTTGAGATGAAAAGAGGAGTAGGGCTGAGCGATACAGAGGTGAGGTTCTGGTGCTTTGGGGGGGATGTTGGATGCTTGCTCAGAGCTCCTTCCAAGCACAAGGGGCTTAGCCGAGTAGGGTGTGCAAATGTGGTGGTGTGCGGCAGAACCAGGAGCCAAGGTGCCCCAGGAGCACACACATTATTCAGAAAGCTAGAACCCTGGAGTTACAGTAGCCAGAAGAGGTTGAAGGGAGCAAGACTAAAAAACTCTAAACAGGGAGGGACGTCCCACAGGCCTCGGTGAGTTCAATCTCCAGCAGGGCAGAAAAACATTAACTTTGCATTACGTAAAAAGTGATCTCTCTCCTTGTCCATGACTGAATAGGATTAGAGAAGGAGAGAACACAAGCTGTGTCGGCTTTTGAAACACGCGCTCTCTTCCCACCCAGAGCACAGCGGGAGAACTGGACAGGCACTGAATTAATTAATTAATTTGTAGGCATGGCTGGTGATATAGCATAGTGTAAAGACTCTGGATACTATGCCCCCATGACAGGCAGACAGACAGATAACAGACATTCGCAGACCCCACAGAAAGTTAATCTTTCAGTACATTATGTACTTACTAATGCAGGAGGGTCAGTATAACTTTCTCCCATTTCTCAAAAGACAGGATGGCCCTGGAAGAGCGTTAAAGATGGAGAGGGTCATGATAAAGGATGCAGCTTTTGTCCAAAATGTGCTCCAAACACAGACTGGCTAACAGTTCTTATTTTTAACGAAAGCAACAAGCCATCCTTATATCACACTGAAAGTAAAATCCACTTCTTACTTGTCAGACTTTGTTGTTTCACAGAATAAGTCGAGCTTTAGCCTTTTTTACACTCACCTCAAGTTCACCTTCGAAGCATTTGAAATACCACAAAGCATCGTGACAGACTTCTGGTGTTTCCTGGAACTTCTTAACCTCATTTCTGCATTTTCTCAGGCCTCACTTCTGTCTTGATCAGAGTGCAGATCTGAGCCCTTAGCTGCTGACAGAAAACACATCTTCTCAAAAGGTGAGAAATAAGGAAGTTACTGTTCTGAGAAGAAAAATCAAAACTGTAATATCTTACCAGAGAAATATCTCTTCTTTATAGGACCCAGTATTTTTAGAATTAAACTACAATAAAAACATTGTTTACTCTCTAGAAATTATCAAGATTGAGTGATGTTCTAGTGTTTACTGAGTTTCTAGAACAGCTTTCAGAACTATTATCTTTCAAGATATTTGTGTTCAGTGAAAATTTCTTCAAATCCAAACCATTATTCTTTGGTCTCCAACAAGAAAAAACATTTACCAGAAAGATCTAGTCTCTCTGAGTCTCAAGTCCTCAGTCTTATAATTCGTAAAATAGAAATGCTCAATAACAGTCACTGAGCCAAACATGAAGATGGCAGAAGTTGATTCTCAGAAGACTAGACCTCATTCCCAGAGGGGCCATGCTGTTGCCTCAGGAAGGCACCAGGTGTCTCCTCTGTGGTCCAGTGAAGAAGTGCGCAGTGCCCAACAGTCTTCCTGAGGGGAGGTTTTCCAGGCAGCTTTGTAAAAGCCAGCAACTTGAATATTCATTCAGTGATTCATAGGAAATTTAACTGAGCAGCTCACCCGGTGAGGATATAATGCTAAGAAATACTTTTTGTCCTGATAACCCTGCTGGGTATCCTTACACCCCTGTCTGCCCTATAGTCACTGGTAGGCATTTATTCAGTTACAGCTCATCCACTCACTATCCATCATTTAACTTCTCTATGCTTCATTCTTCTTTGCCTGAAAAGGAAATAATTGGGCTTATTTCATTGGAATGTTAGAAAGATTATGGCACATTCCTCCCAAATTTGTCAGCATAGTACATGACCCGCGGGATGTCTCAGCACACATTAACTTCACCACCTCTGTCAACCTTGAAAAGTGGAGACTCACTGCTTAAAAATCTCTTCTCGTGACTTAAGGATGTCAATCACTTCTCTCCTGGTTGTCAGGTATCAGCACTCACAAATCATTCCAAAGAGCAGACTCACACCCAGGAAGAAACACTGACTCGGCCTTCTGACCATGCCATGCTCAGTACGAGGAAGTTCTCGCTCCCGCTGCTTTTCAGGTTCTGCCCCGCTCCTTGTGTTGGTCCACTTGTTTGTATTTTTCTTAAATGAGAGCAATGTCATTTGTACCACACGCTCTTCACATGTGTGGCCTGTTAGAGTGGACAAATAACATCTGAAGTCGGTTATTGGATAACTCACCTAAAATCAACGAGCAGCCTTTAATTCGGATCACTGTAAGCCTCCCTCACAGGCACCATTTATTTCAAGACAACTCTTCCAGTCTGCTCCGAAGTTGAAATAATTAACTAACAATACATTTTTATGCTGCTGGCCTCAGAGCCCTGGTAGCCTTCCTTTTCCTTCTCCCTAGGAGCCCTTCCCCCATTCCAGCCCCAGCCTGACCTACTCTAGCTCGGTGTACACAGGTAGGAATGCAGCTGTGCACTCACACTCAAGCCAATGGATGCAGTTAAATGTGCGCTCTTTTAGTGAAGCCCACACCTCAGAGAATTGCTTTTCTAAAAATTTCTTTTGACCTGAGTAACTGCAGTGCCTCCTCAGGGAAACAAGAATGAGAATCTCATTTATACCTACATTAAAATCTTAATGAGAAAAATAAATATTTTTTTAAATCTAAGTTTTCTTTTTCTACCCATTCCAGCATTTCATAATGCACTGAAATTGAAATTGGGTTTCAGGTTCAAGGTAATTCTATTTCATACTGTTAGCAAAATTTAAAAAGGCATGATAAAGGGAAGTGTAAGCAATGTTTCTATTCAGCCATTGTTTGACTTACTGTTCCCCCGTGTCCCCTGAACTCTCAAACTTTGTCACTCCAACTGTCAAAGTGGCAGGGTGAACTAGTTTTGTTAGTTTGGGGTTGTACTCTGTTCCACTGTCTTCAACACCACAAGAAATGCCTTCAGGACAAATCATAGAAAACATGGGATGAACAGGCAGTTGCAGGTGAAAACCAGAGAGCACAGACACATCATCTACTTTCAACAATGTCTTCCCAGGATGACTAAACTCACACACGAAAAAAGTGTTTAAATCTACTACAGGTATGTGAAAATAGAATTCCTCTGGTTCAATAGACAATAATCTCAACATTTGTAGCTCCTTTAGCTAAACTTCTAAGAATAAAAAACTTGCTTTTACTTGAATTACTCATAAGGTTATATCTTTCAGAAAGTGACAGTTTCCTATGTAACCCTCAAAATTATAGGAATTTTTAAATGCTTCATCCAAGATTACACTCAATGGGTGACAGAAGGAGAGAAAGAGAGAATAGGGATTATCTCAATGTCTTACCGCTTTTCGTCTTTTCTCTTGTAACTACTGTATTGTCAAGAGTGGCAAGTTCTCTAACCAGACTCTATGCTTTGTTTATGAAATGCCAGGCCCATAAAACACAGTCCACGTGTGCTAATGTCTTTCTTCATACAGCCCCATCCAACCTGTGCAGGTTGGACTACAGGAGTGCACCACCGCGCCTGGTTTGTGTCGGGGTGGGGAATTGGACTCAGGGCCTGTGCTTTCTAGGCAAGCACTTTAAACTCTGTGCCATTCCTCCAGCCATATATGGTTCTTTTAACAAAAAAAAATTTAAATATGGATTACATACTTGTCTGGCTTCATCCTACAAAACATCTGAAGAAATTTCAAACACTTTAGATTATTCAGAATCTTCTCTGTGACTCACACCTGTTGTAAAACAGTGATGTTCTCTGTGACTCTCAGTGGAAGAAATTTGTGGGTCCCCACACCAAATACCTCACATTGTTATCTTTAAAGTTATTTTCTCAATTTTGATTACTTTATCTTTTTGCAGGCCTGTGGTCATTTGTACCTCCCATTTTAATATGGTTGGCTCTTGCATTATCTTTCCAGTTTGCTACTTTTAAATGATTGCCTGTCATAAAAACAGTAATGTTCATTCCCTTTACTTGTAAGTAAAGTGAAAGAAAATGGTCTCCGAAAGCATCTCAAAGAGCTCCCTTTCATGCAGAACGTAGAGTTTAAAGGAAGAATATTGCACAACCTATTTGGGTTACTTAGAATCTCTGCTTCCTCTCTGGTTCTCATCAATGTTTCTGACAATTATGTGATGGAAAAAAAAGTCCTAGCACCCACTAAAGAAAAAGAGAAGAAGGGCATTGTTTGACACTGTGGAAAACTACTAGTTAAGTAGAAAACCTCTTAGCTCTCTCTCAAAGGTTACTGAGTTTAACAGTATAAAACAGTTGTTTTCCCTCACACCCTCATGGTCCCAAGGCTGCAGATGCCTAATCCACAGCCAATGCCACTGAAATCCTTCCCAAAACGTAGGTTTATGACTGTTGATCAAAAAATAAAGTTAACCTAGCCAAGAACAAATAAAATTACATTTATTTGGGACTAATTGTGATTGCAATCCAGGGAAACTTAGATTCAAGAAATCTTTAAGATATTCTCCAAGGGGTAAGAAAATGGTGTGTGTGTTTATAGCTTTAAACTGGAAACTACATGACATGCTAGGAATTATGATTGATATTGGCACAGATTAAGCTGTCTCCTAAGACAGGAATGGATGTGACTCAGTCTCTGAGGACTTTAGGGGTCAGCAGAAGTTAACAATGTTTCCAGAAACTGTGGGCTTGGCACAAGCCAAAGGTCAGGTTAGCCAAAGGTGGGTGTGTCTGCAACCCAAAGGTTAAGCTACAAATAGACTGGACAGGAAGACTCTCAGTTTTGATTAACAGTAGCCTCTCTACTCTCATTTTCAATGCTGGGAAACAATAGTACCACATTTTTATTTGTTTTTCTTTACCTTTAATAGATCTATGCAATTCTTTAGCCAAAAATCTGGAAACACAAGAATACTATTTGGATAAAGTAGAAATAAAGCAGAATTTATCTTCTGCTTTGCCTGATTCAGAACAGAAATAAATTATTCAGCAAACATTTGTGTGCCACATCTTCTAAGCAATGTGTATACACATATATAGTCGATACATACTCCTTATATATTTTATACAGGCTCAACTGCATATATGGTCTATATACAGTCAATATTGCAGTTTGGATCTGAAATGTCCCCCAAAAGTCTCATGTATTTGAATGTTATGGATTATCTATGGAACCGTGTGCTGTTAGGAGACTGGAGCCAGGTCTGGAGGGGTGGATTATAGATGTACAGTGGAAGACAGGCATGTGGCAGATTATAGATTACAGGCATCTGGATTATAGGTACAGGTATGTGGTGGAGGCTTAAATTTGGAAGGGGCAGAACAATGAGGTGGCACACAGAAGGGGCAGATTGCTGGAACGGGACCTGGAAGGATCTGTGCTACTACCTGGGACTTGATTTGTTTGCAGTGCCATGAGGAGCTGCCTCCACCTCCAACACTTCATCCATTTTCCAGCTGCCCACCCATGAATGGACTTGTGATCTTCTGAAACTGTGAGCTAAAATAAACTTTTCTTCCTATGACTTGTGCATGTTGAGTATTGAGTCACAGCGATAAAAAAATAACTAAGACACTCAATATATACTCATTATATATTGTGTATACTCCATATGTTTATAGTACGTATAGTATCTACATACATGCATTTAGTATACAGCCACAAAACTGAAAATTAAATACAGACTTTAGATGTACAACTACTTGTGATACCATGTAGCTACAGATCCTGAACAAGCACTAACCCTAACGGTCCTCTGTTGAAGCTCCTGCAAAACCACCTTACAAAGGAAACCTCAAGACCTGAAGCTGCAGTCAGGACTCTGGTTTCTGCCTCTTAGTAAAGTCATTCTCCCTCAACCACATTTTAGAGATTTACAGTTTTTCAAAGTTAGAAGAAACATTATTTTATGCAAATAGTTCTCTAGGGGTGTCCACATCTATATAAGTGACACTTCCACAATAACGGAAGTAATGTATGTTTACTCCTCCTCTCTCTCTTTTTACTACAGAAGAACTCACTTGGAAGTCTGCTTGCCACAGATGAAGACTCCTCAGCTGGACCACACACCTTTGCCCCTCTCCTATTCCTCTAGGAGAGAACAAATGAGCCCACCCTTTTACTGCCCACAGTAATTCCAAGCTGATTTTCATTTTTCATTCAGAGTCACAGAAATTATCAGTGGTCTCAGAGAGACCATCCAGGAGCCAAAGCTGAAAAACAGAGGAAGACACTCACCTAGATGCTGTTCTCTGGAATCTTCTGGAGGCTGGGGTTTTAGGTGACAGAAATGGCTGTGATCTAGTGCCCCTCTGGCAAAAGCTCTCATGGGCCTTCAAAGTGTAGGAATCCTTATTTTGTCAGTCTTGTACTCTCTAGCCTGAAACTATGAAGAGCGAATGAAGACACATGATCTTGTTGTTCTGCCATGTGTGGTAGACACTGATTAGCAAAGGCCCGGGCTGGCATCTTTGATATTTTTCCATTCATTGTTACTAATAACCACATAAATGCAAAGATATTCGCACAGGTACAAAACAAGAGAAACTCCCTTTCTTGGATATTAATGTGCTTTATAACTATCTTTGCGTTTTTAGTCTAATTGGCTTTATAAAACACTAGCAGGCATAAATCACCTTGAAAAAAAAAAAACTCACCTAGAAAGATATCTCACTAACCACAAAACATTTTGATTAAAAACTACATTGTCTTCTGAAGTAACTTTAAAGAATAAAATAACACCCAATCTGGTGACCTTGTTAAAGATAGAACCCATATAAAAAAGTTCTCTGCCAAAGTTTGGTGAACTTCAGTAATCAGACATAAAAACCTTTTTCATTAGAAAAAACGCACACACGCACATATATGGATTCATCCAGGAAGTATGTTATGTAGCTGTAATGACTATTTGCAGCTGTCAGCTTGACTAAGGAAAGCTCCGGTAGCTGGTGAGGCATTTTCCTGGGTGTGTCTGTGAGAACATCCCACGAAGAAACTGACCCTGGGGTCACTGGCCTGGGTAAACAAGATCCAGCTTCTCTTAGTGGGGTGTGCACCACCCCGCCAGCTGAGGCCCAAACAGAGCAAACGAGGGAGGAGAGGCAAATCCTCTTATCGTGTCTTACAGAGCTAGCACACGTCTAACTGGAAAGCAGGACTCCAGGTTCTCGGATCGACCGTCGGAGTCGGGAACTTACCCCAGCAGCATACTGGGTTTCTGGGCCATCGATAGGTTTATACTATTGGCTTTCCAGTGCTGGCCTTGGACTGAACTATGCTACTGCTGTCCCTAATTATCAGCCTCCATAATCACATGAGCCAATTCCCCTGGTAAATCATATTTCACATTTCTATACCTACCAATCAATCTAGTCACCGCTCTATTTATTGATTTTTTTTCAATTATCTCTCTATAAATAGACGGATCTATTGATTCTGTCTCTCTGCAGAACCCTCACCAGTATGCCAGGAATGGATTCAGTGCAAGGAATTAGATGCTTAATAAGACTGTTAGATTAGAAGAACACAAGCCAGGGAGAGGTGTCATGTGCTTCCAACGTGTGGTCACAAGAGAAAGAAGGCTGCTGCCACCAAGAAACAGGATCCCATGGGAGTAGTAACTGCCAAATGCCAACTTCCCAGCTGTTCCCAGCTCCGACATGGGTGAAGTAAAACCCACTTACATCTAGGAAGCCTTGTCACTCACTCAATCACCATCACCAAGAGACTCAAAAAGAAAAAAGGTGTGACACTCTTTCCCATTCCCAGTCCCATGGGATGAGAGCACCCCTTTGAAAAAAACCCTGGCAATTTGGATCTCTGTCACAAAGGTGTCCAAGAAACAGTTTCCTAGCTTCCAGCTGGGCAATCCAGAGGAGACCTAGACAGGGTGTGTGCACACAAGTGCCAGCAGACAGCTGCCATCAGAATTGCTCCAGACAGAAAGCAAACATCCAAAGCCCATCCTTATCACATAAAAACCCAAGAAAATGACTGTTTTGTCACTAACACAGCCGTAAGATAACACACTGCTTTTCAAACACATTCGGTTCATCTTCCCAGATCTTTTGTGACTCTGAAAGATGAAGTAATCTCTATAGACAGTGACAGAGAAAATATTTAAAACCAACATTAACCATGACACATCGGGCCCACCACTAACACCTTGTCAGGGCAATTTAGATGATAATGGAACGTTACCTTCAACAACAAAACTCTCTGAAAAGCAAGACGAAAAAAGGATCCTCTCCTAAAAATACTAGATTCATTCTCCTCAAAACTCTTATGTGCACTTAGGATTTTTGTTTCTACACAGACTTGAGGGTTATTTCTCTGTCTGTCTGTCTGCCAGTCTCTCTCTCTCTCTCTCTCTCTCTCTCTCTCTCTCTCTCTTCTTTCAGTTTCAGCTAAAAGTGACCTTTGACTGGGAATTTCCACACGTGATTCTTTCTCAGGAATAAGAGCCAAAATTTTTCCATTTATACCAAGTAATGAAAGGGTTTTGTGTTCTCTAAAGAAATTCTAAAATAGTATTCTAAATTGCTGCTTTTCAGTTCTTTCTTATGCTTACTTTCTTAAATAAAAAAGGAAAAATATAAAGATTTTAGTTGCAATAAATTGCATTTTAATATCTTATTAACTGTATCCTTGATATGACCCTGGAGAACCTTTGAAAAGATGTGATAATAGGTGCACCCCCTGGGTCTCATAGTGCATCTTTTCCCGAAGAAAATAATGATTCTGCCTCCACACCTTGCTAATAATTACAAATGTATTTTACCAGGGAATACATCACACATTGTGAAATCTCACACAGAATTCCTGTAGGGAGAAAGGAAAGTTGCAGGAGTTGGAGCAATTGTGTACACTGGTGCCACCCAAAGTTCTAGGGCACATAATTCAGAATCATATACACCACAAGGCTCACACCTTTTCCTGTCGTCAGATTTTGGATTATGAACAGGTGTCTCACCCTTGCACCTGTCTACTGCAATCACAGATAATGGCAGACATCTTTTCAGAAAGTCATACAACCAAAGGCATCTTGGGCTCCTGTAGCCCAAACTGCCCATTAAACTGAGCAGACAATGGTCTGCTGCAATCATAAATACTGGCAAAAAACCCTTTCAGAAAGTTATACTAGAACAAAGGGCAACCTGGACTCCTGCAGGAAACAAGGCCATTAAACTGAGCAGACAACAGCACTTCTGGATACAGAACTCCAGTTCAGGGTTGGGCAGACCGGACTGATTGCCTCTGCACTTTGCAGGCCAACAGGTGAGAAGGGCAGCCATGACCAGATGGCTACCTAACACTGACTTGCTCAGTCCACCAGGGGCAGAACATGGGCAGGGTCAGTTTTAGCTGCCAACTATCCTTACTGACCACTGGGTACCAAGGTCTGGAGGAAATCTGACCCCGTGTGAAAGAAATCAATGACTAGGTTTTTCCATCACCGTTTTTAAGTATAGTGAAGTCATTAACTGTGCTTACTTTAACATGGGGTCACCTGAAGCCATACTGCTTATGTTTTGAACTCATTCTGCTATTTACAGCTGTGTGATTATGTGAAAATTAAAAACTTTTCTAAGTCTATTTTTCACCTGAAAAATTCAAGACAATAGCAACAACACGCATTTCTTACATAGATGAGAAGCAAAATGTGTAAAATGTTTAGCAAAGGAGTAGCACAGATCCTGAGAAATAATAAAGTAGTAGCTATCAGTATTTTTGTGAGATAGAAGTATTTGTGCTTTTTCTTTAAAGATGCAAAGCTATTGTTACATTGGTGTCTGTGTATATATTAATATATTCACACAAAAACCAACATGAGAAGCATTTATAGAGATAAGCTGTTTCCCTGATTACGAGACCAACACTGAGAGGAAGTAAGTAATCATCAGCCTGGGGTATGTAATATCAGAGTAGACTTTTATTAAGATACAGCCAGTCAAATTTGATAAATATAAAATTTTCTGGACTTAACAAAAGTGTTAATGTTTAAGTCCTATTATCTAACAATTCATACTGTGTGTAAGTACTATCTGTTATCAGAAATTGGTGCTGGATTAATCAGGATTTAACTGCATGTACTAGTAATTGGCTATGACATCCTGAGGTCCAGACTCTTACAGTAATGGCAGGATCATTTGGGCACACTGAATTAGGAGACCTACCTGGAAATTCTGTTGGTTCTTTGAGATCCCAGGTCTGCCTCTCCCGTGCTCTGAGCTGCAGAGGCCGACTTGCTGGGTGGTAGCATCCACAGGCCTGCCAGGCTCTGGCTCCTGGGTGGGCTCAGTGGGATGTGAGGAATTGGTATCTGGTAGACAGAGATAGGTGCTCAGGCCCCGGAGAGGTAACTAGCTCTCCTTCTGTCCTATTTCCCTTGTGCTCTAGATAACTGCAATCTCTTCTGCGTTTCCTTTTCTCTGACCATAACTTTCTAAATACTTCCTTTATTAAATTCTCCATAGATTATGCTGTATAAGAGGGTCATCTGTCCATGAGCTTGACAAGTTGTTGGTACTTTCTTTTTTTAAATAACAATTGGGACACGTGGACTTGTCCATTAACACATGAAATTTAGAATTCACGTGAATTTTTTAAATGCCCAAATATGCCTGGCCTGGTCTAACAATTTATGACATACAATTATAGGCTTCAGACAACTTAGGACATAAGGATATAGGTCTCAAACAACTTGGTTAACTCTCTAAATCCTACCCTTTTCCGGGTCTAGTTACTTGAGGAAAAAAAATTAACATTAAGTATAATATAAGCACATGTAAGAGAAACGATAATCATGGTTAGTATCAGACTATGTGTTCCAAAGATACAAAACTGACTTTGCCATCTTCATTGGATAGGAATTTACTTTCTTAAAGTTGTGGATTTCGTAATTTTTAATTTTTTTATCTTATAAACTTCTTTAAAAAGTAATGCAGAGCCTAGGGAAGGTGTACCTTAGTGATAGACCACTTGCCTAGTATATGTGAGTCCCTGAGGTCAATTCCCAGTACTGCAAAAATGAAAGAAATATAGAAAGGAAGAGAGAGAGAGAATTCACCCGAGTTGTTTCGTCACAGTGGTGCTGGGTTTGTCCTGACTCATGCTCTCTGCTTGGGTTTTCCTGTTAATAGTGGCCAAATGTGTAAGTATTCATGTGGCTTTGCACTCTGGTGTCATACGGACTTTTTAAAGATAGTTTCTATTGTACAAAATTTAATGACTGAAGTAGAAGTCAAATTTGTGTGATTAGCTTTTTTGTCACTGTGCTTGGGTCAAACAGGGTAAAGCTGTAAAATCCAACACACCAATGAGCGAGCCTACAGTAACTTACACATTTATAATAATACCAGAATTAGTAGTAATTACCCTTAAGTAAATGTCCTGTATGTACCAGATGTTGCCCACCTGATTGAGTCCTCAGAACCGCCCTGAATAGCACCATGGTGGACATCTAAAGCAAAAAAGGCTGCCATCTCCATTTTACAGGGGGCCAAAAGTAACACTTAGAGATCCTAAACGTCTTCCTCAGTGTCGTGTGGCTGGTACATTCTACATGCTCCTAACACGCCCCTTGCTCAGTACACACCACCTTTCTTCTCCAAATTAAGTGCCAAGGCACTTAATGAAATGTTTAATCATTTCTTTTCCTACTTAAAAAAAAAATCACTTAAAAGAGTGGGGGATTTTTGCCATGTCATAGCTGCTTCTCTATTAAAAACAGATGGTAACAGTTAACAATGACTCTGTGAGTCAAAGATTGATGCTATTAAATACATCAGCCATGCCTTTAGGATCTAAAAATACCCCAAACAACAAACTACATAATGTTTTGATGTCAATAGAAGTCACAGTCACCAACTGAGATTGCTCTTCCATTTTCCCTCAAGTCCTTCACAAATAAGCCTGTGCTGTGATCGTGTATACTATCGCCATAAAAATATCTTCGGACTTCATGACAGTCACCCATTAACTACACGATACACTAAATCCTTGAGACCTATGGAGTCATCAGACCATCCATGTATAACTTACATAATCTCATGATTCAAACATGAATTATGTAAGAGACCTAGAGAGAAGTTTCCCTTGTCTTTTAAATAATTAATTTTGCATTAGTTATTTTTAAGAAATTTACATTTGAACCAAGGCTACCAAAAAATAATCTCCAAATTCAGACGTTTCTGCCATTTTGTAAAAATTAAATTTGTTCAATTGTTTGACCTTGTAGTTGACTCTATCCGATTTAACTTGGGCTCCAAATTTTTTTCTGAAAGTCATTTTGCATAGCTTGATGGCACTAACCTTTCACCTAGAAATTAACAACCACTACAAAAAAAGTATTGATTCCTCTTCTTCACTTCAGAAAGCACTTGCCTTGCAGGCTTTCTCCTCTTTCTTGTTATAAACAAGTAAGACCCTTGTGCAAAAGTGGTTTAGTGACAAAGGAAAACCAAGCTCTGATTTTTGTACGTAACTGGCCTCTAAAACTGTAAACCTACACTTGAATCTATAAAACCCACGTTACCATCACCTGTGGCACACAGCTGCAGATCACAGATCTGAGATCTCATTGCACCATACTCCACTGAAGTCCTATACAAAGGACAAATACTGAAAAAACATTTTATTTTTGTGTGTGAGCAGAATTATAGCTCAATAACTCAACAGCTGTGTAGCAGAGCCATAATTCATGGTATTCCGCTGATACAAACAACCACAAAGACATGCTATTATTTTCACCAAGCAGCACTAGGTATAGAAAAAATAGAAATGTTAATCCACCTGGCATCATTGTACTGCAGTATATTCAGTTTATATACCATGTAGAATGGAACATTTCTTTAAAATGCTTTTAAGATATCAAAATAAATTGTGCAGACTGGTAGTGAATCGGGTTATACGTGGGGATTAGGAGTCTTAAGAAAGGACAACACATAATAAAGTGAATTTACAAGTTTGAGAAATTGCTTAACCTAACTTCTGGGGAGCGAGTGGATGTATGACACAGGTCAGTGAATTTAGGCATATGAACGGTAGACTGGACATAAAAGGGAATCACGTTCAGAACTAGACAGGCAAAATGTATTAGAGCATTGCTAATTTTCAGGTAACATAGTCATGCCCTTCTTAATCCAAGGCCATTGGCCTGCATCCACCAAGTTGAGTAAAGTCTATGTGAGAAAGTTCTCTTCAAAAGACTGATCTCAGGAGGTGCCTGTGTGGGTGCACCAGAAGTAACATGGATAATTACAGCCCTGAGTTTGATTCCCCAGCACCACATAAACTGGTTGTGGTGGCACATACCTGTAATCCCAGCACTTGGGCAACTGAGACAGGATAGCCATGAGTCCAAGGCCAGCCTGGGCACCATAGTGAGCTCACCAGCCTGGATCTCAGAGAGAGACCCTGTCTCAAAAAAAAAAAAAATCTGACAATCTGTAAATTTAATGATTTCTTTTGGTATACAGAAGTCATGAATTAAACATGAAATAAGTTACTATTTTCTACTAATGCCAAAGTTCTACTATAACAACTGCTAACATAGAATCCTTTCTTTTGTTTTGTGTTCATTGGAGCTAGAGTTTTTATACAGAGTTACTTTTGCTGGGAAAATGGAGCAAGAAGTTGAGCCCCATGAGCTGCAGCACTGGGTGGCAATAAAGTTTTGTAGAAACATAAAAGTTGACCTGTAAAACTGAGGGAAAAAATATTGGTAACTACAGGGGAAAATGGAAAGTAGAAGTTAAAAATAAAATGAGAGAAAAGAGTATAATCTAAAAAATAGATTGCCATATAGGATATGACCCTTTATAAGAGTCTAGAAATTTTTAGTCCATAAAGTTACACAGCACTCACTGTTTCCTGAGGCGTCTGCTGCAATTCAGGTATATATAATCATTTCTTAAATAAAAGTTACATTATTCCCATCTATTAAATAAAATGGAAAATTAATGAATACAAGATAATCTCTATAATATACAATGACCTGATTTTATTTTACCTAAGTCAGCATAAAATTAAAGAAATATAAATATTTGTGTCTCAATTATGTAGATTTTTCTGCCATAATTCAATTGTAGCACTCTGTTCACTTCTTCAGAGTTTTACTTGTGATATGTTTTATGTGTGTGTGTTAAAACTGGCCCAGACCTGCAAGCAAGATGGTGGCTGAGTAGGAGTCAATGGCTCAATGGCTCCTCATAGGCTCATTCAAAAAGTTGAGATAAGATTTTAAACTCCCTGCTCACCTTAGCTTGGAGAAGGAGGAGAGCTCCAGGAATTAAAAGGAGGCCACAGTAACATTGGAAACCCCCAAAATGTGTCAGAAGCCAAGAAAAACACCAGCCTGGGAAGTTACCCCAAGCCACCTGGAAGGAGCTGTGAGCCACCAGCAGCCACAGACCAACATAAGCTGGGAGCCTGGAACTGCAGGAATTTCCAGCAGCAGTAGGTAACTCCAGCCTCCAGAAACCAACATGCACACTGCAAATGCGCTGCAAGCCTCCCCTTGAAAAAGCCTCCAGGAGCTTAGCAGATCAACTCAGGAGAAGCCGTTCTGAGTGGCCATACGAGGAAGCGATGTAGGCAGGAGCCATTTTGAAAATAGTCTGTTTAGGGTAAAAGAAACCACAGATAGACCACATTTCAGGGATTTGGAGGGCGCTCTTAATGTGTGCCAGGGAAGAAATTAGCATAACACACAGTTGCAGAGAGGAAAGAAAGGGTATCAGACCAATTTAATCTCTAGAGGTAGAGCCCAATGACCAGTGTTTTTAAAAAGCTCTGCAAGTGAGTTAAATATGCAGCCAGGAGCATAAACTTAGGGCAAATATGCACCAGCATCTTCTAAAATCACTCCGGGAAGTTGTAAGGTGTAGCCAGGACTGAGAGTACTGATCTAAGTCAGTCATGATAGTTCCAACTTCTTTGCCATGTGGTCGAATTCAGCTAGACATGACACACAATTCCGTAAAATGAAAGCTGTTGGGGTGTTCTGGGGAAGGCTGCATTTTTTTTATTTAGAAGAAATACAAGGCAAGATTATTACTGCTTCCAGTATTTGGATTTTGTTAAATTGTAGAGTGATACTCAGAGCTGCTGCAGCCGTCTTATGACTCTGAGGTGACAGGCCTCAAAACAGAAAGCCAAGAGTTATGAGTGGTGGATCAGAAAGATGGATGGAAGAGTCCTTGTTGATAAATAAACTGAGGATTGAAACATTCTTCTTTAAGTCTCTCTAAAATAATAAATGTGCTTATTGTTCAAAAAAAGGAGGGTATCAACCTCCCGATTGATACAGGTGACAGTGAGAACAGGTTGCAGACTTTGTAGAGTGCCCCCCTACCCCACCCCAGGGAAAGAAAGCCAGCACAGAAGGGAGAGCTTCGCTGAGGGGCTAGGTGGACAAAATACCTTAGAAGCCAACAGACTGTTAAGTTCTCTTCTACTAGCACAGAACTGAAGAGACTTTAAGCTTCTTCCACACATACTTATAACATTCAAAGAAATCACTCAGAGAGGCAATTAAGCTGACGTCCTTCAGCAGTAGAATCGTGAGAAGACAAGACATCAAGAAACATGCAGAAGAAATTGACTTCCCAGAAACTAATGTCATGGGCCCTGAAACAGTGAGACTGATAGGAAAGAAAGTCAAAAGTCAAGTAGACTAGATGGTTTATGCTAACAGTCAGTTCAAAAAGACACTCCTAAAGAAATGCAAGCCATGATTAGTGAGCCTAATAATGATCTTAATACAAGTTAACTGAGTTTATAGAAGACACAAATGAAAAGTTGGTTGAGAAAAACAAGGCAATGTGAGGTATGGTAGAGAATGTGGTAGATAATGTGGTAGAGAAGTAGAAAATCTGAAAAGAAATCTATCTGAAGTTCAGAATATGAAAAATTCATTTGAAAGCAGGGAAGTCATCTCAAACACTGCGAGGACAGAATTTCAGACTTCGAGGACAATGTTGAGAAAATTAATGGCATAATCAGGAAAATAATAACAAAATAAGAAGTGAGCAAAGTCCCCACATACAAGAGCAGATAGATGACTGAAAAGAATCAACCTTAGAATTCTGGATGTGGGAGAAAGAGCAGAAGATAATACAGAAGGTATAAAGAATTTATTGACTCGGGCAGGAAATTTTCACAAATCTAAGAAAAGTAATTAATATTCAGGCACAAAAAGTCTACAGAATGCCAAATAACCTTGACCACAAAAGAACCTCACCACAACACATCACAAGCTAAACCTCAGAAATTCAACACAAAAAGAAAGTACTATAGCAGTCAGAAAAAAATAGACATTATTCTACTAACGCAAGCTCATCTAAATTACTGCAATTTGCCACAGTAACCCTAAAGGGCCAGGAGAAGCTGGGGAAAACACTTTTTAAGCCTTTAAAAAAACATGTCAACCAAGTTGTTGTAACCAGCAAAATTATCCATGAAAATTAAAGGACAAGTAAAAAATATTTATGACCAAGAAACCCTAAAGAAATGTGTGACCATTAGTGCATCACCACAGAAAATACTTGGAAAAATCCTAGCAAGAGGCAGAGAGAAGAGCCGCACCAAAGTACACAGGGGAGAGGGTATATCAAAGGGGAAGTGACAAAAAGAAAAAAAAAAGCAACCAAACAAGAGAAGAAAACAATGACATGATTTGGTTAAAAATAATCTTTTCCCCCCATTTTATTGATATGTATTAGTGCAAGATTTAAGGTTTACAGTGAAGTTGAGCATTTTGTGCACATATGTATCTTGTCAAGGTGACAAGGGCTTTCCGGCTCTCTTTTTGTCCCTCCCCCTACCCTACCCTCCCTCCATTCTCCCCACCCTACCCCCTGTTTCACTCTGTTTTTCGTTTTAAGTTCCATAAGAGTTGTGATCTGGGACTCGTAGAGAGACAATTCGATGTTTCACCTTCTGCTTCTGACTCGCTTCACTAAGCATGATGTTCTCAAGTTTCTTCCATTTGCCTGTAAAAGCCTCCACACTGTTGGACTTATCATTATTAACAAATGGGATCTTGTCAAATTAAAAAGTTTCTGCACATCAAAAGAAAATATTAACATTATAAAAAGAGAACCAACACACTGGGAAAAAATATTCACCACCAACATCTCAGATAAGAAGCTCATAACTAGAATATACAGGGAGTTGAAGAAAAGTAAGCCTACCAAAATAAAGGATCCTATTGAAAAGTGGGCAAATGAAATGAAGAGGCAGTTCACTCACGAAGAAGTACAAAAGGCCAATAGATACATGAAAAAAAAATCTTATAATAATTATTCTCAATGTTAATGGTCTTAACGTGCCAATCAAAAGTCACAGACTGGCAGAGGTGATCAAAAAACAAAACCCAACCATTTATTCAAGACACATACCGCACCCACAAAGAAGCACAAAGGCATAGGCAAGGCCTTTCTCACCCATAGAACAGAAGATAACACCAAGAATCAACAAATGGGCTTGTAAATTTTTTAAAAGCTTCTGCATGGCAAAGGAACCAATCAACAAGATGAAAAGTGAATGGACAGATGGGAAAAAATGTTTTCCCAGCTACTCATCAGAGGGCTTCAAGAATATACAGAGAACTGAAAATGATTAAACCTTTAAAAATAAAACCCTAATCAATAGGGGCAAGTGAAATGAACAAACATTTCTCAAAAAAAATCCAAATGGTCAATAAGTACATGAAACCATGTTTCAGCATCTTTAGCCAACAGAGAAATGCAAATCAAAACAACGCTGAGGTTCCATCTAACTCCAGAAAGAAAGCAGAATTAAGAACTCAAAAAATAAATAAATAAAAGGCTGGAGAGGTGGTAAGGATACAGAACCCTCCTACCTTGCTGATGGGACTGTAAATTAGAACAACTGCTGTGGAAAACAGTATGGAGATACCCCAAAAAGCTGACCTAGCTTTACCTCTTCCTCTCTACCTTCCCAAAAGGGCTAAAGTCATCATACAAGAGTGATACACGCATGCCCATGTTTCTAGCAGCCCAATTTATAACAGCCAATTCTTGGAAGAAGCCACTATGTCCAACACCAAATGAATGGACGAAGAAGATGTGGTGTATTTACACACTGGAGTACTACTTAGCCATTAAGAAAGACAAACCTGAGTCCTTTGCAGGAAAATGCATGCACCTTGAGATCATTATGCTTAGTGAAATCTATCAGACACAGAAGGGTAAGTATCGTTTGCTTTCTCTGAGAAAACCCCAAACCATAAAAAAAGTAAAAGAAATATGGAAGAAAGTAAGAAGATAGACTTTGTGGAGAAGGAAAGAGAACGTTTGTCGGGGGGGCGTTGAGGGAGTGAATATTCTATCAGAAACAATTTAACCCATAATCTTATGATTTCACTTTGAAATGGTGTAACTTGATACTTGGCTTAATCCAAAAGTATAAAATTATTTTATTTGTTTCTACATGGGATTGAAAATGGAGAACCTGGTTTACTATACGTTGCTTCATTAGTTGTATAAGGGCTTAAAAAGATGACAACATAAAAATATTTGAAGCGTTTGAGAAAAAAATCAAGATATTCATTCTCTCTGTATTTCTTACTTAATTTTTAAAGAAACTTAACTTACTAAATTTTAATGGGATCAAGTATTTATTAAATGTCTAATTAAACATAGGTAGAAAATTGTTCTTTTTACATAAAAAGTGTTTTATAGATAGAATTCAAATTTGGAGTTTGAAGTCAAAGGCCTAAGGAAATTGAAGTATTAGTTGATTTTTAAAAAATGGAATGCTTCTTTAGCATCCAAATAACCACAGAGTCCCTTCCAAATACAATCTCTGAGAAGCTAAACCACTTTAATAATCCTATAATTATGACTTCCCTCAGGCCAACTCAGAATAGGCAATCTTAAAAGTATTTCTTGTTAATAACAGCAAAACAAAAGAGAGAGCAAAAGTTTCATACCTATGAAACCATGTCAACCAAAAGAGGAGAATATGAAATAAAATGTTTTTATGCAAATAATGAGAAACAAATAATTAGATTAGATTAACAAATAGATTAATCAGATTAATAATTAGATTAATTAGATTAAATAATATCACTGCTATTCTCCTACTGTTAATGGTAGCATAGTGGCTGATATTAATTGTTTTTCACTATGTCAAAAGCTGTCTTGTCTTTAGGTCAAAGTCAATACCATGATTTGTTTTTCCTTCACTGAAAAGTGTTGATCAAGAAATCATTAGAACATTGGACACTAATAGACTCTCAAGCTTAGTATTTGAGAAGATCGAAGATGGCCATAAGCATCAAAATATAGGCAAACTCAAAGAAACACCAAAGACCCACATAATCTAACTAAAAGTATCTTCACAATAGAAACAAAGGAGTGCTTTTGTACAGAAATGGCTTGCATCCTTCAAAAATAGAGCTAGGCCTGGTGGTGCAGGACAGTAATCCCAGCCTTCTGGTAGGCTGAGGCAGGAGGATTGCAAATTTGAGCCCAGCCTGGGCAACTTAGTAAGACCCTGCCTCAAAATTAAATAAATAAATAAATAAATAAATAAATAAATAAATAAATAAACTGGAAATATAGCTCAGTGTGAAGGCCCTGGATTCAATCCCCAGTACCACCACTACCACCAGAAGAAGGAAAAAAAAAGAACTACGATAAATCAAGGCAATAAAATACCTCCAAAAGAACTGCCTAACTCCTCAAAGGAGCTCATACTCCTAGAAGTACAGGAATTTATAGGAGAGGGACTAAAAAAAAATAGTTCTAATGCCTGAGAACCTCAAAGAAAAATGATCCAAATAAGTTTGAAAAATAATGAATGTACTGGTTTTAATTGATAAAAAGTTTAACAGGCTTATAGAAGACACAAGCAAAAAGCTGACTGAAGTAATCAAGACAATTAAGAGTGATATTGATAAAGTAGAAATTCTGAAAAGAACTCAAGCTAAAATTCAGGCTATAAAAATTCAATTGAAAGCATTAGGAAGCCAGTTTGAGTATTGTAAGAGAAAAAGTATTGAACTGTGAAAACAAAAACAAGGTTGATGGAGTAGACCATGTACTCAATGATACCCCCCCAAACAACAAAACAACATAGCTAGGTAAAACAGATGCTAGGTAATTCAAGTAGAACTAATCTCCAAATTATGAGAGTAAAGCAAAAATCAAAGAACAATGAAAAAGGTATGAAGAATTTATTCACTGAAATCATAGTAGAAAATTCCCCAAATCTCAAAATAGAAATTAATATTGAAGTACAAAATGTACATAGAAAACCAAATAACCTACACCAGAAAAGAGCCTCTCCGAATATACCATAATAAAAAATCCCAGAAATTCAATGCAAAGAGAGAATATTAAAAGCCATAAGGGTAACATCAAGTCTAACAGACTATAATTGTGAATTTCTTCATACAAACCTTAAAACCATGAGGGGTTGGAGCAAAAAAATTTTTTTTCTTTTTTATCTCTAAAAGAAAGCAGACTGTTGTGTCTGGAAAAGTTACCTTTCACAATTGAGAAAGAAATAAAAGTTTTCCGTAACAACAGAAAAAAACTAAAACAATTATAATCACTAAACCATAAGTACAGAAAACATCCAAGAAAATTTTAGACAGAGAAAAGGAGGAAAGGATACTTCCAAAGGAGAGAACACTTTAATAAAAGAAAGAAAAAGACTCAATGTAAAAATATAAGGCAACAGCAGAATTCAATAAATATCTCACAGTATTAACTCTCAAATTAATGGCCTTAACTGTCCAATAAAAAGACACAGATTGGCAGATTACATCAAAAAATTGTTTCCCACAAGACACATTCTTCACCCACAAAGTAACACACAGACTAAAAGCAAAAAGATGAAAATCAATATTCCATGCAGTTGGAGCCCAAAAACATGCAGGAATAGAAATACTATTTTCTTATACAGCAGATTTCAAGACAAAACTGATCAAAACAAAAAAAAAAAGAACATTATGTACTGGTACAGAAAACAATCCAATTGGAGTTCATAACTATCAATATACATGAATCTAATATTGGTATACCTAGTTTCATAAAACAAAAACCCCTGGCTGTGACAGACAAATCCCAATATGACTTTTAAAAGAGACTTCAATACACTCCTCTCACAAACAGGTCAACCAGATCCCCCCCCCCAAAAAAAAAAGTCAAAAAAGAATAATCAGAGCTAAACCATACTATGGATGTTCACTTCAGAAGCAGATATACTAAAATTAGAACAAAACAGAGATTGCCATAGATGCTGTGCAAAGATGACATGAAAATTTATGATTTGTTTCACACTTGTAACACAAGGGAAAAACCAAAGCAATCATTACTAAACAAAGAGACAATGATAGGATTTCATAAATATTTTACAATATTAGTTCTGAAAATCAATGGTCTTAACTCTTCAGTCAAAAGACAGACTTGGCATATTGGATCAAAAACAAAACAACCATTTGTCATTTGCAAGAGACACAAAGTATTACAAAGAAATACATTTACTAAGGGCAAAAGGATGGAAAATAATTCTCCATACAACGAAGCCCAAAAGTAAGTAGGAATATCAGTACAATTTTTAGAGGGAACAGATTTTAAGCCAGAGCTGATCGTAATGGTCAAAAATAGATACGATATATGGTCAAGGGAATAATTATATGCATACAATGTTGGCACACTTCGAAACTAAAGTCTATTGAACAAGAAAAGACAGACCATGGTACAATCATGTCTCTCACAAATCAATCTGTCAACAAGACAAAAAGCAACAAAAAAAATTGGAGCTAAAGCTTGTCATGGAACAAATAAATTTATATCTACAGAGCGTTTTCTCCAATATCAAAAAGTCCACTTTTTTCACAACAGCTTTCTGAGAAAGTTATCTCATAAAACTTTTTTCAAAATCAGCCACATCCTAAGCCATAAAGCATACTCAGATTAAAAGCAAAGGGACTAAAATAATTCCCTGTGTACATTCAGATCATAGCAGAACAAAATGAGAAATCAACAACAAAAGAAACTACAAAAACAATAAGAGTACATGGAGATTAAATAACACATTATTGACCAACCAATTGATCTTAGAATAAACCAGAAAAAAATAGAAAGTTTCTAGAGTCAAATGACAATGGAAGCACATCATATTAAAACCTGTAGTTCACAATGAAACAGTACTAAGAGGGACATTTGTAGTTACAAATATACACATTTAAGAAAAAAGCAATCCCCTCCAAAAAATCTAATTATTCCCTTCAAGGTCCTAGAAAAACAAAAACAAAATAAACTCAAAAGCAACATAGGGAAAGAAATTATAAATGCCAGGGCAGAAATTAATAAAATGAAAATAAGTCAAAAGATCAAAAACTTGGCTATTTCAAAGAATAAGTATGATCCATAAACCCCTAGCTAAAGTCACCAAAAGAAAAAAACGAAAAAAACATATGAATGCAATCATAAAAAAGTGACATCATAATGACACTGCTAAAATCCACAAGATTATAAGAAACTATTTTGAAAATATATTTCAATAAATTGGAGAACATAGAATCAACTGATAAATTCCTAGGCACATATGAGATACCATAGTTGAACCAAGAAAATATAAAAACCCATGAATATACTAATGACTAGTAATGGTATTGAGACAATAATGAAAGCTCTACTAATGAAGAAAAGCCCAAAATCTTAAGGACTCACCACATAATCTTTCCAGAAATTTAGATAAGATCGAACACCTAATTTCTCACACTGTCCAATCAAACTGAAAGAGAAGAAACACCGTCAAACTCATTACTGGGAGCTAGAATTACAGTGGTAACAAAATCAGCCAGACTTAACAAAAAGGAAAGTTATAGATCAGTTACTAAACAAACAGAAATTCAAAAATGATCAACAAAGTACAAACATAATGAAACAAACTGTCAAAAAGATCATAAGCCATGACCAACATGTCTTCATCCCAGGGCTCTGAGGATTATTCAACATACATAAATCAGCCAACGTAATACACCACATTAACAGAAGCAAGGTTGAAAATCATACCATCATCTCAATCAGTACAGAAAAATCTTTGACAAAATTTATCACCCATATAAATTTTCCATTTTATTGATATGAATAAGTGCAAAATTTAACGTTTACAATGTAGTTGGGCATTTTGTGCACATACGTATCCTGTCAAGGTGACAAGGACTTTCCCACTCGCCTTTTGTTCCTCCCACTCTCATCCATTCATAATTTTAAAAAATAAACTTATAAAAATGGACCTCCGAGCAAGATGGTGGCCAAGTAGGCGTACTGTTCCACAGCTCATGAAAGGCTGACTCAAAGTCAAGATACGCTTAAAAACTATCTGCTCAAGAAGGTGGGCTCCAGGAACTGAAAGGAGGCCACAGGAAAGTTGGAAACTCTAAAAACGCCTCAGAGGCTGACGACTACACCTTCCCTGGAAGCTTCCTGGAAAGGGCTGTGAGCTGCCGGCATTTGCTGACAGAGCTAAGCCTGGAGCCTAAAGCTGCGGGAACTGACAGCAGCTGGTAGCCTCAGCCTCCGGAAACCAGCCTGTGAGTAGCAAAAACGGCAAATGCATTATAAGCCTCCTGGAGCTTAGAAGAGCAGCTTGGGAGAAGCAGTGCTTGACAGTCGTACCTTAAGTAGCATATGCAAGAGCCATTTTGAACAGAGCCCAATTCTGAGCCACTTAGAGTAAAAGAAGCCACCGCGGAAGGGCCCCACAGCAGGGATTTGGGGAGCACACTTAAGCAGTGTCTAGGAAGGAACTGGCACCAGACTCAGTTGCAGAAAGAAAAGAAAGGCCACAGGTCTCCTGATCAGTTCAGGTGGTAATGAGAACAGGCTACAGAGGGCAAAGAGAGAAGCCGGCACAGAAGGAAGATCATTCCTGAGGAGTCTGGGAGTGAGTGAGACACCCTGGAGGCCATGGCCCTGTTAGGTCCCCCCTCACTGACTGCTCCCAGCACTCACCCTCATGCCCTTCGCTTCACCATCACCCGCCACCCACGAGTGGGCTGAGACCTTCTGATACTCCGAGCTGAAATAAATCTTTCCTCCCTTAAGTTGTGGGGATTGGGTATTATGTCTCCGCAATGAATAAAGTAATAAGACACAGCTGTAAGCCTCAAGTGCAGTGCAGGGTCTCTCACCAAAGGGTCGCCTAAGCAGTGCAGCAGCAGTGACCTGGTAGTGCCATTTGGAGAGCCTTAGTGTGAGCTGTTCCGGGAAACAGGCCATTAACCAGACATACCCCAGGGGCTTTGGAGACTCTCTTGGTCGGTGACTGAGAGGGGCTGCCACAGAGGCAGTAGTGCAAAAGGAAGAACAGGCCGCAGACTCCTGATTCCTGCCTCCTGAGAAGGCTGCGGAGAGCAGAGGTCCCCTCCGCTGCCCCTGCAGCACAGGTGTGAGAGGCCAGGGCAGGTAGGAGTGACTTGCCCGAGGAGCTGAGTGTGGGTCTTTGTGCTGTGGGCTCCAATTCCTGCCTGCTTCCAGCACAGAACCGGTGAGCTTCTGGTTCCCACCAACCTCGTACAAGACGGAAGAAGTGCATCACTGCAGGCTGGGACACAGGAAGCTGATCTCAGCAAGGGAAAAGAAACAAGCTAAGCAGCAGTCCTTTGCAGGGCACAGTTCAGATGCAGCTCTCTCTCTGGTCCGCATATCTTGTGGACAGTGGAGGTCAAAACCATAGAACTTGGAAAGAGACTTCTTATCCAAATAACAGAAAAAAAAAATTTTTTTTTTTGGACTTTGAATTCACCTCTGTCATGGCCAGCATGACATCAACTGCTTGGTTAGTCAGGGGACAGGGTTTGAGTGTACAATTAAAATTTACCCACTCAGGTGGCCTTGGGGAGCCATCTCACGTAGAGAATGGAACAACTTTATTTTTTCCTCTCAGCCTTATATACCCAGGGAAAAACCAGGGCCCTTGCTTAGGGAGAGCATTGTAGCAGATCTCACAGGTGATCTGTGTGGGGCCTTTATGATGGATATAACTTGTCTCCTCTCTCAGGGTACAGCTCCTGTTTGTGGACCTCTGATTTAATTATGTGAAGTTTATGGAATTCAGTCTTTTATGCTGTGGGAGCAGCCGAGAGGCTCTTCCTCTCTGCTCTGAAATTCGTTGCAGTCTTCCACCAGAATTGCAGAACGAAAGACAGTCCCTCTTCCAAGGGGAATAGCCCAAGAAGGAGCTATAATGGGTTTGAATCCCCACACACCTCAGTTTGAATCCCCACACACCTCAGTTGCTCTTTGAGCATGTTGTGGACTCATGCTTTTTTATTGCCATTTTTGTGTTTGTTTGCTTGCTTTGCGCTATTTTTCTTTTGAGTTGTTCTTTCTGCCTGTTTTGAATAGCCTTTTTATAGACGCTAGTGTTATTCCTTCTGTATTCTTTCAACTCTTTCTCTGGTTATTTTTTGTGCTCCTTTTCTAATTATATTTACTTTCTTCTTGTCTTTGGTGAGAGCTTTGCCTTACTCTTCTCTGTCCTCTTTCCTCTTCTGTTTTCTTTTTCATCTCCAGAGCTAATCCTTTGTCTCAGCCCTCCTTTTTCTTACCCCTGTAATTCTTATAAATAGCACTGGTAAGTATTAATAATTTATGCCTGATAGCATAGCCTATTAGGAATTAATTTTTTGCTATTTGTGTATGCATAGCACATCAATGGAGATTTCTACAATTAACAATAGTAGAGTATTCCTTTTAAGAGGTCATGCATGACTAGATGATTTGTATGGATACCTCCATTAATGGCATAGATCACATTTATAATGTTAGGAGTGGAATGGTTATATAATTAAGTGCTTGTTATTGTTAGTGGGTGCAGTAGCAGGCCCAATTCCACTGGGACTCTGTGCCAAGTTTTTACCTGCATGGGCTCCAAGAATAAGTCGGGAAAGATGGGAGGCAGGTTGTGAAGAAAACACTTTATTGGGAAAGTTACGGAAGGGGAAAGGAAGATAGAAAAGAAAGAGGACAAAGCTTCTGCTAGTAAGAAGGGGGACCCAGCAATGTGGGTTGCCCCAGTGGCTCAATGTCTAGGGTTCTTATAGTTGAGCTGGGTGAGGGGCTGTCCTATGTTAAGTTTGGTTGCTAAGGCTGGTTGCTGGGTACTCTTCCCTTAAATTCTTTTACCCTATTGTCTTTTAGCTGCTTAATGTTCATCCACTAAGTAGTTCTGGGAAATATGCCGCTACAAGACTTTTGCAACTTATAGCCTTTCCTATAATCCTGTTCTCTAAGAGATTCTCCACGTGTGGGGACCTTGTATCCCTCACTGCCTACAACCTCACTATCTCCTGTCACATCGTGATATGTCAGTAATTGATTTGTCTCAGAATATATTATTACTGATGATTTCTATTCTGTTATTAATGGTGCCAAAGTGGTTGGAGTCTACCAAAAGTTAGTAACTCTTAGCTGCTTATTTTAATCTAAGCAAGTAGTACAGATTTCCACTTCATTATTGACAGTAGTAGAGTGCTACCTCTAGTAGAGCCTTTTGTTATATTAATGTTGGGCTTATTTAGGCAGCTTCATTGATAGTGGAGACTGCATTTTCTTGGAGGGCCAGAGTCTCACCCTATAGTCCAAGTTGGTCCTAAACTCACTATGTAGCCCAGGTTGGCCTCAAATTCAGTGATCCTCCTGCCTCACCCTCCCAAGTGCTGGGATTATAGGTGTGTGCTATCAAGTGCTGGAGAGTCGAACTCAGGGCCTTACCCTTGCAAAGCAAGCACCTTAACCACTGTGCTATTCTTTCACTACTAATGCAAAGGATAGAATAATTGTATTATTTAACTGGTTATTATGACTTGTTAATAGGTGGCAATTCTTAGATTACAACATTACTTCAGATTTCATTTATATTGTTAATTGTGGTTAGAAGTTGAGCTTGTTTCTCATTGTATGACAATAGCTGGCTTATCTTTGGGTTATCTACATTATTATAGTGCATTTATCCCTCACTGAAAAGTATAGGCAAACAGGAAAACACTAAATTAGTCATAAAGAAGACCCCCAAACTTAATAGCTGAGTAATCTGAAAATGAACATAGATATAAAAATATAAACAACTCAAGGAAAGACGTAAGCTAATGGGAGAAATCCTCACTGCGGAACACAGTTTTTGACATTATCTCATCTACGTTCTTCAACAATGGAATCATGGGAAAATAAGGCAATAAGACACCTGCAAAAATGTCTAATTGCCCAGAAGTTGATATCATAGGTCCTGAAATAGTGCCACCTATAAGAAAGGAAGAAAAAAAATGGACCAAGTACTCGATCAGTTCAAATAACCATGTCTTGTTACTTATTCGTTGCTGTGACAGAATATCCAACATCTATAATTCAAGGGAAGAAAAAAAGGCATATTTTAGCTCACAGTTTCAAAGGGTCTAGGTCTACCCGTGGTCAGCTGGCAGTGTTGAAAGCACGTGGCAGAGGAGCTCCTCGTGGCATCATAAGCAGCTGTTAGATGTCGCAGAAAGAACCAGAATATAGGAATGAAAGAAAAAAAATCGGAAACTGCACAAAATTATAAAGGTCTCGTTCACTAAACTTATAGCAGGAAATTTCCCAACACATATACTTTTTCTTTATACTCTAAAATAATTTAATGTGCCTTCATACCAAACTTTAACAAATTATGTTAAATCTAAAATCATGATTTATTCAGAAAAATGGATGAGTCTCAAGAAAATTGACTACATCTGATTTCTTATTCAAAGTTCAGAGCCAATAAAGCTAGGCAATATCAAGTTTAGAACTTTAGCTGCTAATAACATAAAATCCACATTAAATCAGAGTTTAGGGCAGTGATTAATTCTGAAGAATGTACTAGTAGTAGGTAGGACACAGGGCTCTGGTAAAGTTCTACTTCTCAAGGTGGATAATAGTGATATGCTTTGAGGCTCTTTCATTACTTGTTTTTGACAAGATTGGTTTTTCAGCCTTATGCCCATATTTTACACAAATTTAAGAGCAAAAATATAGGAAAAGATACATTTTATTATAACTTTTTAAAATTTCTTTCTTTCTAAACACTTGGATCATCCTCAGTTACTAATCCTCAGTTTCAAATTTGAAACATGTTTGTCTAAATCACTTTTTTTTCTTTTGGGGTTTATTTCCTGAAGCCGGAAGCCTGAGACTAAAGGTTATGAATATCTTGACAGCTCAAGCTAGTAGCACTTTCAGTGAAACAGCTGTGGTCTCATCATGTGATTTCCTTTCACCAACGAGAGTTTCATTAGTATTAATTTTTTTAAAAAAACCTAGAGTTTCTCTATTGGGAACCATCCCGCTATTGTCTACTGCCCACAGCCACTGCTGAAAACCCGCTGACGTTTCCCTCAAATTCCCTCAGAACTGGGCCCTACAGAAACTTCTACCCGGGAAGAGAGAGCTCCTTCGCTCTTTTTGCGAGCCTCAGCATATTGCTCCGATCCCCAGATCCCTGGATGGCCTGTGTCCAAAATAGATACAGGTGTTGCTCTGCAGACTCCACACCATAGTCTCCAAGCATCCGGTTGCACTTTCAGAAGCAAGAAGCTTAATGATCACCAATACTTTATAAAGGCAGATTTCTAAGGCCCAGAAGCTAAACAGCTCCTTTAGACCCTGTGACTGCACCTATGAGAAGATGCCTCTAAGAGTTCAGGATCCATGACCTCACGGAGAGGATGTAAACAAATTGGAAACTTGGTGAACTGCAGGAAAGAACAAAAAATGGTACAACCGCGGTATAAAACACTATGGCATAAATAATAGAATTGCAATATGATCTAGCAATTCTGCTTCTGGGTATATATAGCAGCATTGGTCACAGTGGCGAAGTGGTAGAAACAACTCAAGTGGCCATCAAGAAACGAATGAATAGGGCTGGGGGAGTGGCTCAGTGGTTAGAGCGTTTGCCTAACAAGTGCCTAAGGAAACACAAAGTACCTCAATTGATTCCCCAGCACCACATAAGCAGGGAATGGTGGGGCACGTCTGTAATCTCAGCACTCGGGAGGCTGACACAGGAGGATTGCTGTGAGTCCACGGATAGCCCTGGGCACCCTAGCGAGCTCAGGACCAACCTGGGCTATAGCGTGAGACCCTGTCTGAAAAAAAGAGAGAGAGATGAATTAATAAACAAAGAGGGTTTGTGCATTGAACAGAATATTGTTCAGTTCAAAAAGGAAGTGAATTGTTACACGTTATAACACACATGAACCTTGAGGGCATCGTGCAAAGTGATATAACCAGTTTAAGGAGATAAATACTGCAGATTCCATCTCTGTGATATATCCAGTCATCAAACACCAAACCAAAGCGTGGAATTGTGGTTGCTAGGGGCTACAGAGAAGGGAGAATGAGGAGTGAAACGGGTGTAGAGTTTCAGTTTTGCAAGACAGAAAAGTTCTGGGAATTGATTGCACAACAATATGAATCTACTTAACCTACTGAGCTATACTAAGTACTTAAAAATTAAGATAGTTATAACATAAATGTTTTATATATGTTTCACCACAATTAAGCTTAATTTTTAAATTTAAAAATCATAATCTGGAAAATAAATCTCCTTGTTGAGTATTTGAATGCATGAGCATCACTCCTTATATAAGCACATTGATCTTGATATATTGAAAATTTTTATAAAAAAGGGAAAATGCAGCATTTATTAGGTCATCTACAGTAGAAATACCACAGGAGCCCAGTGGTCCTTCATATTCTGTGACTCTCATGTTCCTGGGCTGATTGTAGTCTAATGGATCAATAGTCGCTAGGTAGGAAGCGGGGTGGGAAGACTCGCACACCTGAGACATACCATCTAATGTGACAAGTTATCGGTTCACTAGAGAAGGTAAATCTTACCATCTCGCCAAGAAACTGAAACAGAGGGAAAGAAAAGCAGCCCTGGAGGTTCAGTTAGCGACTGACTTACGCCAGTAAAGATGATTCCTTCTCATTCCAGACTGCAGACCCAGTCCAGAGGTAAAGGGGGTTGGTTCAACTCTGACACTTGTGAAGACCTCGGTGCTTTGAGAAAAATTGTTAGCAGTCGCAGAAGCACAAGGTGTCGGGGGCAGATCCATTCAAACACTCCTTCAGAAGTTCCTTTTGCTTTGGTCACAAAAAAAAAAAAAAGCCTGAGGAGCTTATTACATGGCATCGGAGCAAGCTGGAGTTAGCTAGAACAGTCCCACATTCTTAGACACTTACACGGAGGCACGCTGGTCACTAGGAAACTAGACAGATGAGATAGGGGCACAGGGAGAAGAAATCAGCCAGAGGGGACTCTGAATGAGAAAAGTTGGTTTATATATTAATTGTTTTAATCTTCCACTGAAAGCCTGTCTAGCCCAGGCTCCCTCAGCCACTGTAGGCCAGCAACCAATGACGGGAATCAGACTGATCAGTGGGTTTCTGTACTTGATAGTGAGTTTCTGTACCGTAGTGTACCAGTGCACAGCAGTGCACGAGAAACCCTTCCTCCTCTGTACAATGCAAAGTGGACTTCTCCTGACGTCTTTCTTTTTTGAAATATGAGCCCTACTGGTACGTTCAGGAATGTGTCTGCCCCTGACCACCTCCGTATGAATTTGTACGAGCTTCACAGGTAAATTTCTCTCCCTTCCCTTGTTCAGAAGTTCAGAAACAGCACATCATTTTAGACAGCGGTGCTCTCCCGCCTGCAAGCTATATGTAAAAATCTTCCTTCACTCTTTGTGTGCTAGCTATACTTTCTAGAATTGCACCAAGAACTGAATCCATTGCGTTTGTTTATAAAATAAATAATAGATGAGAATAGGTTGTTATTTAAGTGACATATTTTATCTTTCTGAAATAGACTTTCTCATTTGAAGAAATAGAAATAAAAACCATTGAACCCTAGGAGTGCATTGACTTTTAAATGCAGCTAATTAAAATTATCTTATTAGATTGACTAACGCAGAAGAAACAAATGAAAAATACTAACTTTAGGCTGCAAATCATGAAAAAAAATCTGAGATTCAAAGCAAATTTTGCATTGTATCTCATAAAAATATAAAACCAAGCTGGGCCTGGTTACATAGGCCTCTAGTCCCAACACTTGGGAGGCTGAGGCACAGAGAGAGAAAGTAACTTAGCAACTTTGTGTAAGCCAGTACCACATAAAAGAGTAAAGCCAATAAAGAGATTTAAAAATCTTTTAAGAAGTTTTTTAAAAGTAATGGCATCACATGTACACTTAAATAAAAGGAGTGAACAAGACAAGAGAGTAGTGAGGGGATCAGGACTAGCGTGGGAGTGCATGCAGTCCTGCAGGTGGCAGAAGAGGGTGAGCGGGTACAGTGTAACTGGCCAAAAATCAGATAGGTTTTGTTTATTCTCAGTAGGCAAGAATATTCACTGGAGAATGGGAAAGGCCAAATAAATAAATAAATAAATAAATTTAAGAACTGCTTTCTCTATTCCCCGCAATGAATTTTTTTCTACTCCAGTCGCTATAATCAAGCAGCCAGCATTCTATAACAATGGGTGAGAGCAAGAAATAGGAGGGAGCTGTGTGATAGGTCTTTGTACCCCATCTTTATTTCTAAATATAAGCAATACAAGACAGTTACATTGAGCTTGAGAATTTTGTGTGCATATATGTCACCTCTGAGGGTCTTTTGCTATTAAACTCCCCAGAGCTTAAGCTACTGGCACTGCACACGGCTGCACACAATTCCCGACTTACGATGGTTTCACTTAGGGCTTGTTAACTTCTGCTGTTGTAAAAGAGATGCATCTGTAGAAACTGCGCTTTCAATTTTGAATCTTGGTCTTTTCTCAGACTGGTGACTTGTGGAACTTTGCTCTCTCGGGAGACTTGGAGGCTCCATTTGGCCGTGAACCATGAGCAAAACAGCCGAGAGCGTACTGTGCTTGTGAACTCCAATCTTCTGTAGTTAGCTAAATTAGATACATTTGCAACTTTTGGTATTTTCAACGTATGGTGTGCTTATTGGGACATATCCCCATCTTAACTCAGTCAAAGGTTGTCTGTACTTATAGGAATTCATCATTAAGCTAGAAGCTCCTGAATGAATCTTTCACTCCTAGGCAAAAGTAGAAAGTGATTTTAGCTAAACAGTGATTAATTTCATGAGAATATTGTTACTGAATAAGCCGAGGTGTTTGAAAGAGTATTTGTGTAATCCTATTTGAACAAGAGATTTCAACGTATTTTTAGTACTAGCATTCTTTAAGTTAAATCATACCCAGATCCACAATATGTAAAAGGCTAGACTGTCGTCACTAATTTTGAGTGTGTGACATTGGAGGCTGGGGAGTGAATGAGGAGGGACAACCCTGCTGCGCAGCCTCCTCCACTCTCCTTCTGGAAGGCACGCATGCAAGGACAAATAAAGCCTCCACTTCTTCAGACAACTTTTGCAGTTCAGGATTTGAATGATGCTAAATGAAAGTACATATTCAGTTGAAAGAAAGTCACACTAACTAGGTATTCAAGCCACCCCACCTCCCCCCTGTTCTTAGTCTTCTATCCTTTACCCATGAGTCAGATAACAGAATTCCTCAGGGCCAAACCTAACCAAACACAGCCAGAGAACAAAGGATTTTAGTCACTGTGTCTTTGTTGCAGGTATTTCACACTTCACACAAAACTCCTGTAAATTCATGTCATATAAAATAGCTTTGTGACACGTCACTTTTTAAGCATCAAAAACTGAGTCATCAGCATAAAAACAAAAGTTCAGAAAAATTCTTGACTAGTTACTTGAAGAAAGAATAAAAGTTAGGTAATTCGTTAAGAATCTTTTTGGAATCAAAGAAGACATTCTAAGTCTTTGGCCCATTCCTACCCCTTGTTGAGGGGAGCAAAGAGTGAAAAAAGTTCCAAGAGTTTGAGGGGATTCTGGAGGCCCAGTCGAAGGACAAAATGAGCCAAGTGTAGATTTTGATGTGTCCCCCTTACCAGTATGTCCTACAGTTAGTTAATACCTTATAGGAAGAGGGAGTGCATGACTGTTTCTGTCTCTGTGGAAGTGGCGGAAGATGACAAATTCAGGCCATGGAGTATGTACTGTGCTTAGCTACTTACTCATTGCTGGGACAGAATACCCGGTACTCAACTTAAGGGAAGGACTATTTATTTCAGCTCACAGTTTCAGGCCTCAGTTCATTCATGGGTAGCTGGCAGTGGTGGAAGCACATGGCAATGGCTTAGCTGGAGAAAGCTGTTCATGGCATGGCACACAGGAAGCTAAACAAGTGAGGAAGGTGCTATAGAACATTCCCTTCCAGATCAAGCCCCAGGTGTCCCCTCCTTCTGGATCAAGCCCCGAGTATCTACCCCTTCCCACCAGGCCCCCCTCCTAACAGCACATGCAATCCATAGATATCCCACGTCATGCAAATACATGAGACTTGTGGGAACCCTCCAGGCTCAAATAATGATATTTCACCCCTGGCTTCTGAAAGAGTGATATCTACCTCCTTACGCAGAATGCATTTAGTCCTTTTCTAAGAGTTGCCAAAGACATAGCACTTCCAGCACTGCCACAAAGTCCAAGTCCAAAATCTCCTCTGAGTCTCACAGGAGCACTAGTTCTCTGTGTCATAACCAGATGAACTAGATAACATAACAGCGCAATTGTTTTTAAAAGCTGTCTCAGGACAACTTTATGGAACATTGAAAAGACGGCTCACCTGCCATCAGCTGTTGCTGTAGTCTTACATGGGTTGTACATTTAGCCTGTGTTGTGAATTATATTGAAGATTCTTGCTGCCAAAAATTTAAGACATAAAGACTAAAATACTTTCAGTGTCAATTCAATAAAATTTGAAATTATTTTATGAATTGTGTAATTTTGGGGGTATTCCTTGTCCCAAGATTTTCCATAAAGGCAACTTTCCATTTTTAAAAAATTTACATAATCCTGAGCATCAGGAGTAGTCACCATCCCATTAATAACTTGGAAATATTAGTCTAATAGAAATATATCATATGGGCTGAAAACCATAGAGAAAGAAAGTCATTAAACTGATAATACCACTGTCAGTTAGGAAGTAATCATCATGATTTTTCACAAGAGACACCCCATGAGTAGAAGCTTATTTCAGGCTGAAGCCAGGGAAAATCCAACCCCTGGTTTCTAGACTTCATTAGGAGAAATGTACCCATACACAGAGAGTAAGTCATAGTTCCCTGGATCTTCCAGGTTCCCCCTCCAGGGCAATGGTGCCTCTCTTTACATTAGAGGAAACAGCTCTCAGCTTCTAGGAGACTAGTTTTACCACTACCACAAGCCCTGACTCACACTATTGGTAAGCAGAGCAGAAGTAAGGTCTTATGGTATGGGGATTGCTGAGCAAGAGGCCTGAAATAGCAAATCTCAGAGCTTAATTTAGAAGAATCCTTATAACTCCAGGCTTATAAAAGAAGTTAACTGTTTTTAGAAAAGAAATGTAGCATTTTCTAAAACACAGCTTTATAGTCTTCTCTATTCCCAGATCACCTAAAGATGAAAGATTAGCTGGAATGAAAGCCATTACCCAGCCTATACCATTGTGAATTTTCAACAGAGGCATAAGTTGTACAACTTGATAGACTTTGTAATATAATAGTGCTAATTTTAACAAAAAATAACAAGAATTTTTACAATTTTGTGAAAAATGTTCCAAGTATTCAAATTTTATTATCTCTATGGTCTAAAATAGCAACCATTTGGAAAACTTTTTATTTATTTAGAATTACTTGATTTTCTTTGAGTTAATCTTATAATTAACATAATAATGGATTTGCAATACAGGAAAGAGTTCTATAAAAGTAGCAGGTGTTTTTAGTCTATAAATCTTCCTTATTAAAATTCTATAGTCTACCCACTAAGAAAAAATGAAGTGATCTTAGCATAGTAATATCTAACTTATATGTTCCATTCACAAAAGCTTGTTGTTCTTAACATTTCCTAGCTCCCAATCACCATAACAGAGTAAAAGAAAGCCACTGATCTCTTCCTCTGCCCTTCGCAAAATACACAATTATTTCTGTCTGTCTTCTGTCTTTCACTCCCGATTCTCTCCTTTTCTTTCCTGTCCTTGGAAAGAATTATTCCTATTGGAGACATACAAGTTTAAGGAAAATTTTCTTTGTCCTTGGTCATAAGTTCCCTCTTTTCCATTTTCTTTATTTGAGAAAATGGGGTAGGGAAAACAATCTCAAGAATCTTTAAAGAAAAGTAAACTTCAGCCTCTATTTAAAAAAATAAAAAGAAGAATGAAGCTAAATTGAATAGACTCTAGGTAAGTTATGAAAATAATACCAAAAACATAAATTAACAAATAGTTTATAAATGTGGGAGAAGTGATGGCTTCCTAGAAGATGTAAAGGGTGACTAAGCACAAGACTTATGAGACTGAGCTCAATTCTACTTTTGGCGATTAAACTAAATGTCAAAACAGGACACACTGTATGTTGTTCACCTGGATTCATATGTGCCATCTTCCATAATTCCCATGAATATGCCAAAGAAGAAATGTGAATTGGATGCCAATAAAGTGAGGGAGCTTAACTTCAATTTAAATGGCTAACGTCCCTCTTGGACTCCATGACCAACTGTGCTGGTTTTCTAGTAGCTTGACACAGGGCTCATTGTCATTTCACTGTTACTTACTTCTAATTTACTTTTATGTGTGCTCTACAGTTAGCTGTCAAATGTATGTTTTTCAGTAACCATGTCTCAATGTCATTCATTGACTGGTCTACTTCTCTTCTTTCATTTGTCATGATTTCTTTATCATCTAAGATGTTCCTGTTTCTCCTAGGTTGTGTTTAATGACTATTTTGCTAATAGTATTATAAAAATTCAATTTTAAAACAAAAGCAAAAGGCCTGGCCTCACGTAGGTAGGAGGAAAGAAATGTGATAGAAATTTGCAGTAAAAGTCTATAAGATTCTATCATCTGTACTAAGATCAGCAAAAAAAAAAAAAAAAAAAAAAAAAAAAAAAAAAAAAAAAAAAAAAAAAAACCTTTTTTCCCACATGTCTCCTAGTTGTCATGTTTGGAACTTCACTTTTGGAAGTTGGAGGACTGTGAGATTCGCAGTAGCTATCATCACATGACTAAGAAATGTCTAGAGACTAGAAAGAATAGCAAGTCCTGCCGGGGTGTTGCCTTACCTTCACGACATACCCACAGAGCAACCATGCAGGAACCACTGTCATCAGAGTTGCTCATACCTGGTTTAAATCCTGGTTCTGTCGTATCTTGACCCTGTGACCTGGGTATGGCTCTAAGCATACACTTCCTCACCATAAAAATGAGATAATACAATGCCAGACTCTTGTAAGAAAGAATTAGATAAAGTGTTTGATAATACCAAAAGCACATAGCAGGTCAGCAAGAAAAACTCAAGGCTTTCCCACTAGAGTGGATTAGGGTCTACAGTGATCATAAGAGGCTCAACAAATGCTCACTAGAATCCACAGAAACTCAGAAACTGGGTGGTGGGGGAAGGAAGAAGCAAAATGCCCAAGCCCAAAGAAAACAGCTTTAAAACACCATCAGAAGAATTCTGGAGTCAGAGAGCAGGATTTCTCCTTAATCCCAGCACTGCTTATGTAGCCCAGGTCTAGAAAACATAATATCTTTGGAAAGTATCTAATGCCCTGATAGAAGAAGCCAAGCACTACCAACAGGCAAAATCAAATTTCGGTGCTCAGCACCCAGCCCAGTAGCCATGGTACCTTCCTGGTCTAGCTCTCTTCCCTCTGGGTAGAGGAACCCAGTGAGTGAGATAGTCACTCAGACAAAGTTCTCTCTCTCTCTCTCTCTCTCTCTCTCTCTCTCTCTCTCTCTCTCTTTTCTTTCTTTCATTTGCTGTTGCCTCTTCTCTCTTCTTTCCTTCCTTCTTTCTAAACTATGGTCTTCCTTTTCTCCTTCCTTTCTCCTTCCTTCAGTCTCAAAAATCTAGCCTACTTGTCCTTAGTACCATTCTATTGTCTTCCTGAATTATTGAAAAACAATGTGAGGATGTTAAAAGAAAATTTAAATTATATAATTAATATATAGTTGGTTCTGTAGATGCTGATATAATCAGTAGTTTTTCTCTTCTTCCAACACAGCTACTGGGACTGGTCCTACTAGATTGAGCAGGTACATAGCCAAAGCCATAATGACATCTAACTACACAACACTAACTACATAAATTTCCACAGTAACAGCAGTTTTTATATCCTAAATGATCTTCAATCTCAGCACCAAAAAAGCAATAAAAACAAGGCAAAAAGATGTACGCAACAATGCTTAACTCCCCAAGAGTCAATCTCACAGGCACTGAAGTAGAGGAAGTTTTACCCAAATAACTCAAAACCCAAAGTTAAAATATTTGAAATGATCAAAGAAGAAGATACTCAATGTACTTCAAGAGAATGTAAATAAATAAATAATCTAATAACAGGTTAAAGAGCTGAAAGAAGATACAAGCAAAAAGTTGATTAAGTTAAACAAGACAGTAAAAAAATTGAATGACTACTTTTATGAAGAGTTGGAGATTATGAAAAGAAACCAGAAGTGAAAATTATCTAGATAACCTGAATATTAAAAAATATGTAATTAAAAGCATGAACAATAAACAGCCCGAGGAGGGAGTTCAAGAACTTGAAGATAAGGTTGATGCAGTATATCTTGTATTTAGTGACACCTAAAAATCAGCAAGACACCATGGAAGCTGAGTCCAAAACAAAAAAGTAAAAATTACAGAAGTTAGGAAAAGGTTAGAAGAAGACACCAAATTTAAATAGATTTATATATTTACTGAAATGACAGCAGATCATTTTCAAACCCAGGGGAAATTTTCAGTATTCAAGTAAATGACACATATGAAATACTAAATAGCCTCGAAAATGAAGAACCTCTCCACGACACATCATGGTGAAAATCCCAGAAATTCACAACAAAGGAAAATAATATTTAAAAGTTGTCAGACAAAAACATCAAGAAACCTATACAGATAAGCCTATCAGATTAACAGCACATTTTCCAACATAAACCATAAAGGCCAGGAGATCTTGGAGTGAAATCTTTCATGCCCTGAAAGAACACAGTTTCCAGCCAGACCTGTGGCACACTCTGGGAGGCTGAGGCAGGAGGATTGCGAGTTAGCCCAGCCTGGGCAACTTAATGATTTAGCAAGACACTCTCTCAAAATCAAAAACAAAAATGGGCTGGGGTTGTAGGTCAGTGAGAAGGCCCGTGGGAATCCAGGTTGTTGGAACTTGCTTGGAACAGGCTTGGAGGTAAGGACATAGCTAGGAAGGCAAAGCGTTCAACTGTCGACAGATAATTGACTAACTGACCTGTGGCCCAGAACACGGAGCCATCGTCCTACTCAGCATGCACTTCCTTCCTGCCCTAGTACACGCGACCTTTGTGCTAACTTCAATTGCCTTCTGCACGTAAACTGCTTCTTTAGCTTATGGCAAGAACTGTAACATTACAAGTAGCCACTCCCGTTTTATGAATTGTAATAACCATGCTGCTGTGTTCAAATACATGTAGTCCTGCTGGAAAAAATAAAATTTGTCAAACTCTTGAAGAAGTTTGTCCCAGCGCAGACTATGAGTCGTGTGTTGCATTGTGTTCTTCTCTTTACCTTGTCTTGTTTCTTCCACAGTAATCGAATGACCATAAATGCCCTGGACTCAGTCCCTACTATGACAAGGAAAAATAGAAAAAAAAAAAAATAATTGCCAACATAGATTACTGTGATCTGCAAAATAATCCTCTAAAATTGATAAAGACATTCTATAACAAGGAGAATTAAGGAAATGTATGACCACTAAAAGCAGCATTGCAGAAAGTACTTCTGTACTTAGACAGAAAAAAGGAAGGCCAACATCACCCAAGAGTCCAAAATTAAAAATACAGCTAACTAGAAGAGTAATTAAACCTAAGGAAAAACATATAAAGGAAACAACATTGAAAAAAGTAGTGTAATGACAGGATTTAGTAAGTACCTGACAACAATAACACTCAATGTTAGTAGTCTTAACTTCCCAATCAAAAGACACAGACTAATAAGTGGAGGTGGGGGGGAGCAGCCGCAGGTTCTCTGTAAGAGACCTACCTCCCTTATCCACAAAGAAACACATAGATTGCAAACGGAGGATGGTGCTCAATATGCAGCTAGAATCTGAAAGCCAGCAAGATTAGTTATCCTATTCTCAGACAACATGAACTTCACAGCAAAACTGATCAGAAGAGATCAAAAAGGTCACTACATGCTGATAATGCAAAAAAATTACCAGAAAGAGATAACAATTGAAGTATATATGTGCAGTGTACCTCAGGGCACTTACTTATATAAAACAAAAACTCTTGGACATAAAAGATTAGATAAACACTAATACAATCTTAGCAGGGGACTTTAATATTCCCATCTCACAAAGAGGTCAACCAGGCCAAATATCAACAAAGAATAGTAGAGTTGAACAACACTATTAAACAAATGGAATGAACAATTATCTACAGAGTGTTTCACCCAACAACAAAATATACATTTTTCCAAGCAGCCCATGAAAGTTTCTCTAAGCTAGATTATATCTTAGGCCATAAGGCATTCTAAAATAAACATAAAATAACTGAAATAAACCCTTACCTATTATCAGATTATAGTATAATGGTATGATAAAACAAAACTAGAAAGCAACAACAAAAGAGATCACAGAAATTATACAAACACATGGAGATTAAATCATACACTTCTGAATAATCAATGAGTCACAGAAGAGATCAGGGAAGAAATTTTAAGTTCCTAGAATCAAATGATTATCAAAGTGCAACACACCAAAACCGATGGTACAAAATACAGGCAGTTCTAAGTGGAAAGTTGTTGTGGTTTGGATCCTGAGTGTCCTCCACAAACCTCATCTGCCTATGGATGCGTTGTGCTGTGGGGAGATGGAGACTGATGGAAGGGACTTATCCATGCACCTGAAAGAAAGACCACTACCAAACTCATAACACAAAGCCGGTGTTAACCTGATACCAAAACTGTACCAGAACAGAAAACTACAGGTCAATTTCCTCAATAAAAATAGACTAAACAAATCATCAACAAATTACTTGCCAACAGAATGCAACAAATCATTTTAGGATTATACACTATGATTGTATGGTCTCAGGAATATAAGAATGGTTTGACAGTTTAAACCTCTGTGGCCTCGACAGTGTATTAAAATTCTGAGAATCAATCTGTGACTTTATGATTTCTCACTATATCACATGTCATAATACAAATGAAAATCAAAAAGTCAAGTTTAAAGTTTAAAAAATAATCCTACAGGAAAGTAAAGTTAGCTAAACTCTCACATAGACAATTAGAATAGAACAGAAATCTGAAATATTCAATTGGTAAATTTCTACGAATCCAGTAAGTTCCTCTAAGAGCAAGAAAAGATTTCTTTTCCGGGTCAATGCTTTTCAAATAATCTATTAAAAAACACTTGGTGACTGATCATTGACTTATCAGCTGAAAAATGTATCCTTTTTTTGACAAAGTTACATGGATCTTATTTTTTAGTCCACTATAAAATATGTGTATATGCATAATATGTATACACACACACACACACACACACACACACACACACACACACACATATATATATATATAGTTACATATATATTGACTTTCATTTGAGGGGAAGTGACTATATACTTCACTCTTTTGTTGAGTAACTCCTCAAATACCTGTGTCCTACTTGCCCCTGTGAATTATACCATCTATCTATGCCTCATACCCCACATGTTCTTTTAGTGATTCTACATTTTATTTCTATTTAGTGGCATAAACTAAACTTTATAGCCTAATCAAAATGTGTGTAGTACAAAGTCCTTATATTTTATAATTTATTCAAATAGAAATCTAAATAAGCTTCTTTTAAATAGGAAAGGTTAGTACTTTTACTAATCCTCAAACCTCGATAAGCTGCTGCGTTCTATTTCTCCATTCTTATTCCTTGGTTAAATAGCCTTGCTTGAAAAAAAAAAACTTCACAAACCTATGTTCAAAAACTCCCTGAAAAAAATGAAATCAAAGGAAATAAATATAAGGAGGGGCAGAGCCTACAATTCCAACATTGGTGAAACTCATAATTATTTAAAAATCATTTTCTTTATTGTTTTATTAGCATGCTGAAAGGTTTTTAATGCCTGTGCACATCGATGAGCAGTGGTCGGAATCTAGAAAGTGCTTGAGAACCCCTTGGTTTTGGTTTGCTGCTACTGAGTTGCAACACCCACAGAAGAAACTAAGACAGCATGTGCGGGTTCCGAACTCCTCAGTGCCCGTGACTCTGGCTTTGAGTTCTCTTTTGTAATTTCCATTCTGCTTTACTGCTGCCTTTTCCTTTCCTAGATTTAGCTCCCACTTACTCTGATTCTAGCCAACTCATTTAATCTATCTGGAATATTTCATAGAATTTTCTTGTCACTCAACCAAGTTCAAAGTGATGCAGTGAAAATGTAGAGTTTGAAGGTTCAGAAAACATTAAAGGAAGTATGTAATAGACATAGTAGGTCAGGTATAATGACGGAGGCTTGAGACAAATATGCATTTGTAGACCTCCAGAACATACCATGTGTGTAGGTCAATACTCAACATTATGCCCTGGGGAATCCAATATATTGTGAAAAAGCTCACCTACATCTTCAGCCTTTGTTTGATTGAGTTGCTCCTCCCCTGACCTTGACTAGACATAGATTAAAAACTCCCTAGTGGTGTCTAAGAATTCCCATAATCTAGGAGAAAACCACTTTCTTCTTTCAACCACGCCCATATCACAAGTCTGCCACCGGCTCTCAGCAATGCTTAGCCTTTTGAAACATTGTCCAGTCGCACACCATTCTCCCCTACTCACCGTTTTTAGCCAACTTCTGGGCCTGCCCATATATTTCACAGCAGTTTAGCCTTTGGTTTAAAGTTTTTTCCCATGTCATTCTGAGGCAATGTTTTGTTAATCACAATATCTAAATGGCTGACTCACATGATAACTAAATCTTACAACACTTTGTGAGCTCCACTCAAGAATCCATGTTTGCTCAGAGATCTGTTATTTCGTTAAGTTGCTGCCTACCTTATAAGACTTTTTTCCTGTCGTATTTATCTGTGTGTGTGTGTGTGTGTGTGTATGTGTGTGTGTGTGTGTGTGCGCGCGCGCTCCTGTGCGCAAGTGGTACACAGTGGTTACAATGAGCTTGGGTATTTTGTCCATTCATATCACATCCACATTACAATTCCTCCTCTTCCTGTTTTACCATGGAGTAAACCCAGTGGGCCAAGAGCTTCATAGCTGAAGGGAAGATGGCCTCTAGGGGAAGCCTGCTTATACTGTAAATTTCAATCTGTGAATGCAATGTGGGGTTTCTCCCTGAGTTTCCTTCAGCTCAGTAGCTCAAGGCACGAGAAATAGTTCTTGGCATTGCCATGCTAGGGAGCCATTAAAGGAAGAGCTTTTGTTTGAACCTCTCTGAGAAGGAAAAGCCCTACAGACTGGGGACACTCTTGGGTGGTGATTGGAAAGGAGCTATCATGAGAGACATTCGTGGAGAAGTTAAGAACAGGCTGCGGGCAGCTCTCCTGAAAGGTTTGTTTCTAGTAAGAGCAGGTAACAAAGAACAAAGAGTCCCCGCCCCCAAACTCTTGCCTATTTTGGATCTGGATTTTGGATCTGGAATGTCCCCCAAAAGCCTCATGAATTTGGATAGAATACGTATGGATTCCACGTGCTGTTAAGAGGTAGGGCCTGCAGGATGGATGGGTTACAGGTGTGTGGTGGAGGACCGGAGTGTGGTAGATCAGATTATAGGCACGTGGCCTGGAAGGATGAAAACTCCACCCCCGTTTCTCCTGAAGGCTCCTCATTATTACTTTCAATGCTAATCTTCCCTCCCTTAAATTGTGGATGTTAGGTAATGTGTGCAGCGATGAGAAGTAACTAAGACATAGGGGAGAGGAGCCAGGACAGCCAGGAGCTGCTTGCCCAGCGACTTGGGTGAGGAGGTGCCTGGTGGGAGGCCTTTGGAGTGTTGGGCTCTCCTACGCAGAACCCGGTGACCTTTTGAGTCTCTTCTCCGCACCATACATGCTTAGAGAGGTGCATCAGCTTGGCCACTGCAGCCTCAAGCAAGAAGCACATTACTGCAGACTCAGACTGGGGAAAGACAGTACCAGTCTCATCAGCGGACACACAGCAAAAGTGATCCACAGTAGCCCACAGTTCAATTGCTACTTCTCCCTCACTCCCATATTTGGTGGACAGGGATTCCCTCAGGACCAGGTGAACAGAGTATCTGAAAAGAGACTACTTATTTGTTCAAATAACTCAACACGAAAAATGTTTTGTATGTTGGATTCATAACTAGCAATGGCTAAAATGTAGAAGACACCAAAATATTCATCAACAGACCAGTGGACACAAAAAATTATGGTATATGTAACAATGGAGTACTACTCCTCCATAAAGACATAAATTCGAGGCTTTTGTAGGTAAATGGACGCAACTTAAAACTATCATGTTTACTCAAATGCAGAAGGTTGAATATCATGTGGTCTCTCTAATATGAGAAACTCAAAATACAAGCATTTTGTAGAACCAAATGGGTGTGATAGCAGGAGCTGGGGAGAGGGAAGATAAGGAAGAGTGCAGGAGGACCAAAAGGGGCGGGGAAGGGATTTTAATGTTGGCACAATACATATATATGTGTAAAATACTCAAGTTCCGTGTAACTGTTGTGTATCACATATGTATATTAATAAAAATGGGGGAAGTGCTATTTGGTTTTTATAGATACTTCTGTTGATAATATAGATGGTGCCTCTAATGTTACAAGTGAAATATTTACATGATTTAATAGGTTATTATGACATATAAACAGTTATTTTGTCTTAGATTATATATTACTATTAATTCCTTTCCTCTTTTTTTGGTGGTGGGGGGGGGACAGCAGGGTCTCGCTCTGTAACCCAGGCTGGTCCAGAACTCACTGGTGTAGCTCATGCTGGCCTTGGACTCAGGATAACCTCCTGCCTTCATCTCCCAAGTGCTAGGACTATGGGCGTGTGCCACCATGCCCAGCTTTATGTGGTGCTAGGGAATCGAACTTAGGATCTTGCACTTGCTAGGCAGGCACTTTAACCGTTGTGCTATTCCTACAGCCCCAATGCCTTTCCTGTTGTTAATGGAGACATAGTGCTTGCAGCCTATTAAGAGTTAATAACTTATAGCTAGTTAGTTCAGCTTAAACAGTAATATCAATTTCTTTTTTATTATTAGCAGTGGTACAGTGTTGCCTTTAGTAGGTTTTTTTTGTTAAGTAAATATTAGTTTGTCTAGGCAGCTGTGTTAATAGTGTTGAACACATCTATAATGTTAATTGTAGAACTGTTGTGATATTTAGATGTTTATTATGACATGTTAATAATTGGTTCATCTTAGATTACAACGTTACTTCATATTCTGTTCATACTGTTAATAGTGGCATGGTATTTAATCCTATTCTTTATTATATGCCAATAGCTGACCTGTCTTTGAGTCACTAGCATTATGTGATCCATTTTTCACTCATGAATGGCATAGGGCCTCAGAAATCACTAAAAGGTTCAACACTAAGAAGGCCTACAAACTCACAGCTGAGTAAGTTGAAAATGGGTGTAAATATCAAAAACATAAACTCAGGGAAACACCAAAGATAAACTCAACGTAACTGAAGAGCTCTTTACAATAGGCACAGGGCTTTTTCACTATAACTGATCTGCAACCCTCAGCAGAAGAACCATGAGCAAACAAAGTATTAACATACTTACCAAAGTGCCTGAGTACAGAAAAGCTAATTTCATGAGACCTGAAATAGAGGAATTTATATAAAAAGAACTCAAAACACAAGTGGATCTAATATTCAAACAACTTAAGAAATAAATATCCAAATAAATTCATAAGATGTTTAATGAGCTTAAAGATGGATGTAGGAAGTGCATAGTGACCTTAATTGATTGAAAAACATTTAATAAGGTTACAGAAGAATAAACAAAAAGCTAGCTGAGGTAAACAAGACAATACAGGTATGAAGTACCATTTTGGTACAGAAAATCTGAAAAGAAATCAAGCTGAAATGCCAGGCATGGAAAATTCAATTGGAAGCACAGGAAGTTGGACCATTCTGAGGACAGAGCATCGGGCTTTGGATAAAAGCACAAAAAGTATAAACCATAGCAGGAAGTTTCCCAAATATAGGAAAATAAATTATTGTCTGTGTATTCTAACACAGTGAATACACTTTGAACATCAGAAGTTAGGTTTCTCATTGACAGTAAAAAAAAAAAGTTGTATTTAAGTGGAAAAAAGAATAAGCTTTATAGTATTTGATCAGAATTGGAAATATCAATATTCAGTTTCAATATGGATAAAGTAGTAGATTACAGAAATAACCACAGGGGTGAGGGAGTGGTATAGTCTCATCACATTTAGTAGGTGAACCTGATCAAGGTCAAACAATTATAGTTTGGGACTTGACGGAGTAATATACTCTCAAAATGATAGTGCTCTATAAACCCAGTGCTGGAGGAAACCAGCCACAGCTGCTTGCCTTACCACTGCCTGCCATGCAATCAGCACGGAGCTACTCAGTGGCATCTTTAGGGACAGACTGTTATCAAGCGTAGTGTGAAAGAAGAATTTGCATCCTACACAGAGCAGTAGGCAACGCCTACTCCTAGTAAGAACAGGACCAGGGGGGTGGCGGGTGGGGAAGCACATAGAGATGTTGTTGGGTGAAAAGTCTACTTCACTCTCAAAAGAAAATGTTGAAATCACGGGAAACGAAAATCCTGTCCCAATACCAGGGCAACCCAACCACATCTCTCTAAGACACTTCCTACTACAGATTTTGGAGTTCCCCAAGCATGCCTCCTCACAAGTCACTGCTTCCTGTCTGTTGCTACATAAGTATTCTGCTTCAGAGAGACCACGTGCCTGGAGACAAGGACTCTCCCAAACTGAGCAAAGGTTAATTGATTTACACATGTACGTGACGATCTGCTCCACGTTCCTGGATTAAGAAGACCGAGACGACCGTTCCTGCAGTCCAATCTGGCAGATATGCGTTACGTAGCCAAGGAGACAAAGAATGAGATAGAATATTTCAGTAAGTAAACTTTATAATACTGAGGATGAAAAAGAACGCACAGCTTGTACTCTAAAACACAAGCCAGACCTGCATGCATGACCTTTCTCTCTATAAAATCCTATATTGAATGCGTATTCCTCAACTTCTTCTCCACTAGTTACTGTGAGAAAATCAGACTTGACATTTCTTTTTTTGATGTATACTTCTATAACACCATCGCCACAATAAATATAACGGACATATCCATCACCCCAAAAAGTTTCCTCACGGCCTTCTCCTTTCCGCTTTTCATTCCTTTGTCACCATCCTCACCAAATACTGACCCTTCGCCATATTAATTCGTATTTTCTAGATTTAAAAAATGAAATCTAACAGTATTACTGTTTCCCCTGAGTGTCTGATTCGCAGACTCACCCATGTTGTGCTGATCACTAGGTCGCCCGGCTGCAGTTCTCAGCACCCTATTGCATGGGTGTATTACAACTTGGTTGTCCATTCACCAGTGACGTTTGCATTTTTGGGTAGTATAGCTTTCATTTGTCTTCCATAGACAGGCAAGCGTGGGAGGACTGCATTTTTGCATGTACGTTGAACATTTAGGAGTCTACTTTTCTCATTACTGCTAAAATAAATCGTCACAAAGAAAGTTATTAAAACAATGCAACTCCTCTCTGGCAGTTCCAGAGGCCCGGTATTGGCCCAGCCGTGCGCTTTCTGCAGGATCCAGAGGAGAGTCTCTTTGCTTTGCTCACTTCCAAGCTGCTGACATTCCGTGGCTAGCCACGTGTTTCAGAGCAATCTAACTTCTCCTTTCACACCCCGTAACTACTGCAAATATTTCTACCAGGTAGTGGCTTATTTATTTACTCTATTAACAGTGCCTTTTAAGATTGTTTTTAATTTTGTCTGCTTTGTAAATTTTTCATAGATTGGGTTTGTGGTGCTATATGTAAAAATCTTTGCCTGATATACAATCAAAAATTTTTTTTCTAGAAATGTGTACCATTTTAGTTCATACATTTAGATCTTTGGTCCATTTGAATAAAGATTTATGTATCTGTGAGGCATGAATCAAAGTTCTTTGTTTTGCTTATGAATATTTAACTGTTCCAACACTATTTGTTGAAAAATTCATCCAATCTCTTCCAAATTGGGATTGAGTTGCAGTGTAAATCTTGAATTACTGGATTTATAGTTATCCCTAAACTTGGGAAACATAACTATTATTTATTCAGGTTGCAGTCCCACCAGTAGTGTAGAAGTGTTCCTCTTTTTTCTACAGCCTCACCAACAATTTTTTTTTTCTTAATGTAGGCCATTCTGACCGGGATGAGATGAAACCCCAGTGTTATTTTACATTTTTCCTATGGCCAGTGATATTGAACATCTTTTATCTGCTTGTTGGCTATTCGTACTTCCTCTTCTGGGAGGTTCCTTTTCATTTCAGCTGCCTATTTCTTGATGGGATTATTTATTTTATGGGATCTTTTGAATTCTTATATTGTCGATATTAATCCTCTGTCTAAGGCATTGCTGGCAACGATTTTTTCTCCCATTTTGTGGATTGTCTCTTCACGTTGTTGATTATTTCCTTCACTGTGCGAAAGATTGTTAGTCTTGTGTAGTCCCTTTTGTTAATTCTTGCTGTTGTTCCTTGTGTAGGTGGTATTATGTTCAGGAAATCTTTTCCTACCCCATCTTCTAGGGGTTTACTTATTTTGTCTTACAGCAGTCCAGTATTTCTGTTTTGATATCTAGTTCTTCACTTAGTTGATCTGGGGGTGCCAGTGGGCACCCTTGTGTTGTTCCGGATTTTAGTGTGATTGCCTTTAGTCTTTCTGCATTTAGGATGATGTTGGCAGAAAGGATATTGTAAATAGCCTGATTGGGTTATCGTAGGGTCCTTCTATTTCTATTTTCTTCTGAGTCTTTATCATAAATTTTTTGTATTTTTTGCTATCATAATGCCATTTGTACATATATTAAGCCTACTTGAAGTTCTTTCACAGTTAACTTCCTGTTCATTTGTATTATTTTTGTCATATTTAACTTTTCATCATCTATGTCTTGGTCATTATTTTTTCTAAAATGTTTAATCTTTCATTCACCTTATAGGGGACAATTGTCAGCTTAGATCTAGTCACTTTTTTCTGTAGAAGATTACTTAGGTCTTCTTTAATGTCTTCTATGTACTTAAATATCTTATTGAATATATACAATACAGTCATAATAACTTTTTAAATGTCTTACACATAAAAGGATTAAATTTCTGTGTTGACTTTGACTGCTTTTGATTTTTATTGTTTTACAGTTTCTTGCTTCTTTTCATGCTTGGTAGTTTTATGGGATGCCAGACTATTTATTTATTCATTTATTTACTTATTTATTTATTTGAGATAAGGTCTAGCTCTGTAGCCTAGGCTCATTCAGGCTGGCCTCAAACTCACAGCAATCCTCCTGCCTCAGCCTCCTGAGTTTTGGAGCTACAAAAGGGCACCACCACATGTCTTATGTGGTGCTGGGCCGATGGAACTCAGGGTCTTGTGCTTGCTAGTTCAGCCCTCTCACTGCTGTGCTATTCCCTTGGCCCCCAGGTATCTTTTTTTTTTTTTTTTTTTTTTGAATGCTGAATATTTTTCTGTTCTGAAAACATTTTTGTGCTTTGTTTTCAGATGCTGTTAAGTTACTTAGGAACAGCTGGATTCTTTCAGATCTTGCTTTGAGAATTTGTGAGAAAGACCAGGGCCATGTTTATTCTAGGACTAAATATTGCTCATTATAGAGACAAGAACCTTTGAGCACTTTGCCCAATTCCCTGTAAATTATGACACCGCCCAGTCTGGCTAGTGGGGGCAGACACTCTTCTTGGTCCTGTGAAAATTCTGGGAAACATTCTATCTACTCCTTTCAGTGGTTCTTTTGTCAACCCCAGCTAGTTTCCTCATATGCTGGTCAGAACTCAGATGAATATGTAACTGAGTATCTCTGCAGCTCTTCAAAGTTGGAATATAGGAAAATATCTTTGTCAACAGTGTGCAGAGTAGCTGAAATCCCAGTGTGCTCTCTCAGGGGAGGTATTGTATTTCCTTTACTGTTTCAAAAACTATTATAAAATATAAATGCTTTTGTTCTCAACTCTTTTATCATCCTTCACAGGAAAAAATTATATTAAATATTTATTTAGAACTTTCTAGAGTGACAGTTCCTCTTCTTGCCACCTCTAGCTATCTCAGTTGGCTCAAATGATCTGTATGATGAGGCATTCCCATCAGGTACAAAATATGTAGTGAGAACCTTAGAGTCCTTGGCATTTTATACTAAATAAGGCAGACAGGAAACTTAGCTTCCTTTTTAGTAAAGTAAAAAATAAATAAATATGAATTTTGAAGTCATTTTATCTTAATTTCTAGTGCTATTTAATCAGCATTAAGTTTAATCAGCTGTTAAGTTTTCACACTATTGAGCATTTAATGATTTCTATTTTTTCTTTTTAAAATTTTTCCAATTTTTACTGGTATATATTTGTGATACATTTTGTTTACATTAAGCTTAAGAATTCTGTGCTTATACATGTCATGACATCATTGCAATCCCTTCCCCTCTCCCTTTTTGACCCTATCATTCCTTCTCTCCTCCTCCAAGACTACTTGAAGAATCAATATTTATTTCAGTTCTTTTGCAATTTTTAATATGGCAAGCCTGCCAAGGAGCACTCCATCCTGTTGAATTTTGTCCCTGTGTCTTCACTTTCACTTAAGCCTGTCAACAGTCTCTTTATTTCAAAACAAAACAACCACAACAACAATAACAAAATGTGGTGGAAAATCTTCTTTTCCTAAAATGTTACCTTATGTCTCTCCATTTTCTTACTACCAAGATTTTTCAGATACAGTCATGTACCATACAGTATTGTTTTGGTCAAGGACAGACTCTGAATAAAGGTAGACCCATAAGATTAAATCATCAAGTGTTGCTGTAGCCATCTTAGTTTGTGTAACATAGGCTCTGGTGTTCTCACAATGATAAATGACCTTGGTATATGCATGACTAGGCTTAAAACCTTCACTCCTTTATTCCCCATTCACCTTTTAATGTCCATACTTGACTTTTGCCCCTTATCAATTTATTGAAGCTAGATTATTAGGTGACTATCTGATCGTGTAGTAACAAACTAAGTCCCCCTGCACCTACACAACTCTGCAGTATTTAACACAGCAGATCATCCTCTCTGGCAATTCTTCTCAAGTGGCATTAAGGCATACTATCTTGGATGCTTCCCTTACATCTACAGCTCAGTGGCATCTGCCTACTTATCAAGATATTCTTTCTGTCCTTGACCTCAAAAATTAGGCTGTCCCTCAGGATAAGTACTGGAAGTTCTCCCTGTTCTTGTTGATACTCTTTCCTCTGTGTTTATCATACAATATCATGGCTTCAACTATGGTTTCTAAAATATGGCTCCTGATTCTCTCTCCAGCCCTCCAGCCTCTGCTAATTTAAGTCCTGTGGGAGATCTTTCCACCTAGATGATGCCTCAGGCTCACCTCATTAGTGAATGAATTGAAGACCCTGTTTTTTAAGAGTATTCCTATGTTCTGCAATTTATTTTAGATATACTCCTATGCCCTGTTATGCGTAGGAGTATATCTAAAATAGGTTATGCCATGACCAAAGTCTTTTGACTCTGTTTTCACACTTTCTACCACACAATTTTCTGTCCAATTCATTTTATCAGACCTTGCATTGAGAACATCGCCTCTTATTATAACTGCCTATCCTGCTCTAATTATTTCTAGATAGAAGCCCACGCTTCCTCTAGCCTCTTCTCCAAAACAAATTCACATTCATGCTAACTTACAAATGCAGCTCTGGTCAAATGTAATGCACTGCTCAAATGCCTTTGGCTGCCAAATAGTCTTAACTTCACAGTGTATATTATAAGCTATCCTTCTATTTTTATTTCATAAAGTCTTCTTCATATACTCAATACTGAAACCAAATTGAACCACTCTCTGTTCCCAAAAACCCAGTGCTTCTCTAAGCCATGCCTCCATCGGTTTAATGGTCCTTTTTTCCAGATTGTCTTTCATATCTTTTTCTTTTTCTTCCTTCAAACCCAACTGAAAGGTCATCTTTTTCAATTTTTCTGCAATCCTCAGACCGGAGAGTTTGCTACTGGTATGCTTAATTTCACAGTGTTTTACGTGGGTCTTTATTTTACAAATGTACTCCTAGAATTGCAGCTGTTTCATAGGTCCTGTCTTCCTTGGTCAACTATAAACTTCTTACTATTCAGTTACCTCCACATTCTTAAGTGCCTTCGCGTTACATGCTAGAAGTCATTGCCAAGCACTTTACCATGAACTAATCAGTCAATTCATCAAATTTTATTGCTTTTGCAAGACAAAAATGTAGAAATGGATACCTTAGGTTCTGAAATAGTGATGCAGAAGAGTATGAAATCAATACCGTAAGGTCAAAAAAATAATCAGTGCTCAAAGAAGGGATGATTGGACAAGAGACAGGAGGGTCTTCTTTAAGCAATTGATATTTGAGATAGATTTGGGAGAATAGGTAGGATGCTAAAAGCAGATGGGGCAGAGGAAAGCAAAGGCAGGAGAGTATGACATGTTGAGAAACTAACGAGTAGAAGAGTTTGGCCAAAGAAGAGAGTTTATGTGGGAGATCCTGAGAGGTAAAAGCTGAGAGGACATGTTATGTGGTTTTTGTCCTGATGGTGACGAGGAAGAGTGTCAACTTCCAGGGAAGAATGAACCCTTCCTCGGTCTTTTCAACATCAGAATCATCAGGCGTTCATTTGGCTGCAGGGACTATGAGAGTCTGTTGCACCTCCACAGTTCTCATAGCACAGTCTTACCATGGTCAGCTCTACAGTTTGCTCATTTCCAGTTCATTTACCAGTTTATTCAAATATGCATGAAGTACCTACCATGTACTAAACATTGTGTGAGTCCTGAAGATTTCAAAATGAATGATTATGCTTCTGATCCCAGGAGTTTCATATGTCAGCATAATGCCAGTTCTTGGGTTTTCTGTGACTAAACTGTTATGGAAATGACATGAAATTTTATTTTGAGTCCAATCTAAATATTTCTTATGATTCATCTGTGCTTTGTTTGTTTTGCTTTGGTTGCTTACTGGGCTTGTCGATTAAATACTTTATTTTTCCAGAGGACAGAGAGCTAGAAGTTCTTTTTCTTACTTTAGGAAAAGTACATTACACAAGGCTTTGTCCCCATAGGAAAAGCAACAGATCTTTGTGATTCTCATATTTACTCTCTTCTCCATGCAGGAAAATATCAAAATTATTTTACCCATAAGTATATTCTTCAATTTTCCACATGAAAAATGCCCTGAAATATTCAGACATTGTTTAACCTAGAAATTATAACAATTTTGAACAACACTGTTTAGAATTTTTCTGGAACATGGTTACAGTAAATGATAACTAAGGTCTCTCTCAGCCCCATAACCCAACCCACAAACTATGAAGTAATGCTCTCAAATTATGTTTTGTCCTCTGGAGAAGAGGAAGGAGAATAGATGAGGGATTTTCTGTCTTGGATTCCTAGTGACCTCAGAAGCCTGAGACATTAATTATGTTATTCTCAAACGAAACTGCTGACACTACTCTTTTGCTGCTTTTCAACTTCCTCTCTCTTCTCATCATTTCCTCTTTAGAAGTTGTCTCCTGTTTCTGTTTAGTTCTTCAATATACCAGTTATTTCATAAAGGACAGGAGATGAGTCTGCCCAAAAGGCTGACAGTTATCAGATGGAAAAAAATCAAATGCATCCGTAACATAGCCACGGCAAGTTTCCTATTCAATGTCCTCCTTCCTACTTCAAGAGCAAATGAAGACTCTTCTGAACAGCAAATTCGTGGTTGTGATGAGTGCTGAGAAGAAGAAATCGAATATGAAGGCCAGGAAATGCCCAGTCGGGCCTAATGGACCATTTAGACAATACAAGATTCATTGAGAAATAAAACATCAAAAAACCTTGGAATTGCTGGAGAGAAATTTCATTCATTTTAAAACATACTCTCACAATATTTCTTGAGTACATGGAACTACACAAAACTGAAAATCGTACCTCTCCTCAATTTAAGTCGATAGCAAGCATCTTTCGTTTGGGAAAAGACCACAAAGTATATCCCTAGTTTGGGCCTACCACCCTGATGGCTGCTGTCCCAGCATTCCCAGGGAGTATGCATTTAGTCGTTGCTGCCATGCTGCCCACTCGTTGTGGCATGAATGACTATAGAAAACTAGAAATGCTGATATTAAATCGTCTCCTGTACCAGGGTTTGAAATCACCTAGTGATCTCTGAACCAAATTAACCAAAACAGGGAAAAGATGATTTTGTAGTTCATTGTGTCCCAAAGAAGAAGTTGTTAGTTGTCTTATATCAAGTTCTTAAGAGAAAATTAGACTACTAAGGGGGAAAAAAAGCCTATAACCTTACAAGGACAAAAGATAAGAGGAGTGACAGCATTACTTATGTCAGTGGATCTACAGAAGATGGAATATTAGTAAGGAGAAGTAACTAGCTTACTATGTGCCAAAGGTATTGGATTTCATTTTCCTGTAGAGAGATCAATAAAGAGAAGCAAGTCTTGGGTCACAGAATCGGCAGCTACCACAGAAACTGGAAGTATGGGACTGGAGGCATACCCCAGAGGTAGAGACCTAGCCTAGCATGCACAACATCCTGAGTTTGATCTCTAGAACAACAAATAAGAAAGGAAAGGAGGGAGAAAGGAAGAAAAGAAGGAAGGAACGAAGGAAGGAAGGAAGGAAGGAAGGAAGGAAGGGAGGGAGGGAGGGAGGGAGGGAGGAAGGAAACGTCAAAGGAATGAAAGAGGGTAACAAGGAAGGCAGGCAAGCAGAAGGAGGGAAAACAGGACTGTAAAGACCAAGGCTGAACAAAGGAATTAGCTTCAAGTATATAGATCATTTAAATTCCACTTTTTAAAAAATCAAACTGAAGGATCATGTCAACTATCCTTTCTGTGTCTAACAGAAGAAATGGCATTGCTGGAGAAAATAACCTGAGAGATCTGGATGTAGAACACAGAGGATGGTGAAATCAGGAGCTAATGCATTCAATATTGTCAACACAAACAGTGGCACTGCTCCCTACCCCATCACGCTCTAATACCAAGAGTCAGGTCCCATCCTTCAGGCAGAAGAGTGGATAGTTCTACAGAGAAACTGACCTCTAAAAAAGGGCCCATAGAAACTGAAGCTTGGGACCTCACAACCACCAAACTACTTCTCAGATCTGACCACCTTGCAGAGAGGGTGCATACAGGACATGTCTCTTGAACATGGAAAGGTATTTCTACCAGATTTTTACTCTTTTAATCTTAAATATAAATAAACAACAAAAAAATCAATAAAAATATTAAAGAATTTAACAGATAACTTCAACCACCTGAGCGTAATTGACATTGTAAGAATCTTTTTAGTGACAGAACACACATCCTTCTAGCAATACACAAGGGAGACTTCAACCCTATCTGGAGAAACAAAGGAAATCTTAACAGGTATGTTTTTTAAACCATACTAAACAACTTCACCCTGTACAAATTTAAGATTGATCATTAAACACGAAGCTAAAGCCTCTACAAAAATGATTATCACATTATATCTACTAGAATGGGTAAAGTGCAAAAGACTGACAACACTAAACATTAGAAAGGATATAGAACCGTTGTAACTCGTGTAGAAGTATACATGAAAAATAAAAATCATTTTTTAAATTTTCTTTTTAAAAATGTCTTTCAATATCACCCTGTGATTCAGCAATTCCATTCTTGGGAACTTATTCAAAAGATCTGAAACCTTGTGCCATAAAAATAATTGTATAACATATTCGATAAACAATTTATTAATAGCAGCAAAAAACTGAAAATCACCCAGGTATTTAGCAAATGTGATAAACTATGGTACATCCATACAGAGGTATACTACTCAATCACAAAAGGAGAAAACCACTAATACGTACAGTATCATCACTGAATCTCCGAAACATTATTCTAAGTGAAGAGTAGCCATACATAGACACAACAAAAAAAATTCCTACCATATACTTCTATTTATATGAAATTCTAGAATAGACAACACTAATCTATGGTAGGAGAAATCAGAACTTTGGCTGCTTCTGGAGATGTAGATGAACTGGAAAGGGGCATGAGGTTCTTTCTAGGGTGACGAAAATATTCACTATTTTGATAGGGTTGTGAGTTACACATATCTGCCAAATTTTATTAAACTGTACACTTAATATCTACGTATTTTGTTGCATGGAAGTCAAATTGTATTACTTACATGTATGTTGATAGGACATACCCAAATTACATCACTTGAAGGAGAAAAGGTTTATTTAGGTTCATTGTTTCACAGGTTTCGGTTCATGTCACGCTTACTCTCAGACAGACACGGCCTGGTGGAAAGACTTGGTGGAGGGAAATTGCCAGATTCAGAGCAGCCAGTGAGCAGAGAGCATTGGGAAGAGCCACGGGAGGAAGGAAAGCCCTAAGGATAAGACTAGGCCCTTCCGGGTCCTATACCCACTGGCCGGCCTGCTCCGACAAGGCCCACTTTCTGACAGTACGCTCAGCTAGGGATTCATCAGAGAATACATTCACTGGATTTAGCAGTCTACAGTCCAGTCATCTTCCAAAACCCCATCTGTAAACAACAGGTGAGTCTTTTAAGGGACGTTTTTGATCTACGCTGCAACGATATTTCAAACTAATCTTTGGAGTTAGCTAGTGATTAACTCTGAGGAGGAGAAAGGGAATATTGCTGGGCAGGAAACATAGGGTAGACTTATGGTTACTGATACGGTGGCCAGGATGTGTTTCCTTTGTTACAATTTGTTTAGCTACACACTCTTTTTGTGCACTCTTCAGTGTGTTTGTTATACTGCAATGAAGTCTTAGCCCCAGCTACAGGGCATGCCAAAGCACGATTGCCCGTGTTAGGCTGAGAGGCCTTTATCTTGCAGCTGGCTCCTCTGGGAAGGGAGGATGCTCTTGGAAGAGATGACTCTTCAGCTGAGGCATTTTCCCAAATGGGATGAAAGTAGGGGGCGTTTTCTGGCATCACTCCCAGCAACTAAGAACTTTCTTCCCAAAGGAAGATTTAAGTGACTCATCCCATGTACATAGCATGTTTTGTTCCAGAATTCCTTATACGAGTTGTTAAAAATCAACTTAAAAATTTTTTAAAGGCAGAAATATTGATTCAAGAAAGTCCTTCAGTAGGCAAATGTTCTGTGTAGCTCATAAAGATCATTGGTCCGTCACAAGAAAAAAGTCTGCCTGTTGAATTTTTGGGCATGTACTTAGACACTGAGTTTTGCCTATTTGTTTCTACTAAAAACTTATCAGCATGTCTATAATTCAAACTTCTTCTAAACATTTTCACTGTTATTATTATTCTTAGTCTCTGAGTTATTTGTTCAACAGTTAAATCTACAATTTTAGTTCAATTCTAACAAAAGTTTGTCCTTGACTATATATATGAAATGTCATAACTTCAAATTATTTAAGAAAAATGGACCACAAACTTGTTTTAAAAAAAGAAATTCATAAACAGAGTGGGGAACATGTCCTACCAGACTTCAAAGCATGAAATATTACCCTGTCCCCAAAACAGGCAAAGCCAACAGCGGACCAAGTAAAACTTCCAAATAGGTCTTACACACATATTAAGTAATATTTTTAATAAATAGCAATGAAAAGAAAGTTCAATAAATGTTACAGAGACAATATATCTGGAAAATGCAGTATTTTCTAATCCTATTAGGGAAAAAAAGAGAGGAACCACATGTACTTAGAACACAAAACAGTAGATATGCATCCCTCAGAACATCAGAAGGTAGGAGATAAATCTTGTAAATACTTGGTGAACTGTCATAATAATAAAATTATTAGGAGTTAAGTAGCCTGGAGCATACCAGGACGTTACCTCCAAAGAATCGATTACTTCAAGCCTCTCACCAAAAAGGAGTACAATACGTAATTGACTTGTTCAAGTTGTGGCGGCCACATGACCTGTACCTAGGATACTGTCAATTTCAATTTACCTGAGTATATGGAAGACTTTCAGCTCTGAGCAGGGCCCATAACAAGAAATAAGTAGAGAGCCGGCTCAGATTCTGGGGCAATTAGCTTACTTCTTGAGTCATGTGACCAATAGGCACTGGTGTACGGCATTAGCAGAAAAAGATGTTACATGAAGATGGTGGCAAATACCAGAAAGAGAGCAATATCATGTCACATGCAGGAAAGAACTGTCCCGCTTACAAATAAATTCTATTCTGCTGAACACTAGTGGAGAAGGGGAGCTTGCTCCAGGCACAAGTAAGCAAGTGGCCGGAAGCACTCATCGTGAGCTCTCTGGTCCTTAAAATCATAAAGTGAGATGGGCCCAACAGCTGGCCCCATGATAGCCCACAAGTGGCACACCAAAAAGAAAGCAGAAACAGACAGAGGATTTAAGAAATAATGGTCTCTCTGATATGAGAGACCCAGATCACAACTCCTTTGGAACTTAAGACGAAAGACAAAGTGAAAGAGGGGTGAAGGGTGGGGGAGGAAGGAGGTAGGGGAGCGGAGGGGGAGGGACAAAAGGAGAGTGGGAAAGCCTTTGTCACCTTGACAAGATACAAATGTGCACAAAATGCCCAACCTCTTTGTAAACCTTGAATTTTGCACGTATACATATCAATAAAATGTGTGTGTGGGGGGGAGAAATAATGGGATCACTAGATCTGGTTCTGAACTTAGTTAATTATTCTAGGAGACCCCAAATATCAAAGTGGTTCACCAATCAAAGTAGAGGATACGGAGGTCAGGTAATTAATGGAATTTTAGCTCAAATCTATCTTCCTGTGGCCATGTGTGTTCTTGGTGATTAGTTCCCTACTTCCAGAATGCTTAATTGAAATAAATATCTATAGTAACTAGTAGAATTTCACATGATTCACTGATCTATGAAGTAAAAACTATTTTAGTGTGAAGACCCAAGTAGAAACAAGGAGAATTGTCTTTACCTAGAAAAAGAGTAAACCAAAAGCAACACTTCATTTCTAAAAAGATTGCAAAGATTAGCACCACCAAGCACTTGGAAGATGCAGGGATGATGATTCGCACCATATCCCTATTCAACTCACCTAACTGGCATGTGTAGAAGCCAGATAGATCTTGGAGAATGACAGAAGATCACTGAAAGCTTAATACAGTAATCAAATTGCAGCTTCTATACCAGATATAGTTTCATAACTTGAATAAATTAACACATTCCCTAGTACCTGGTATGTAGCTATTGATCTGATAAATGCATTTTCCTTGACACCTGTTAGTAAAGAGCATCAAAGCCATTTACTTTCAGCTGACTGCATTGGCAACTGTCTCACTTCCCTGCCTCAAGAATATACCAATCCCCAGGGTCATGTTATATTTTAGTTACAGGAATCCTTTTTTAACAGAAGAAAAGAAATTATATTTAGTTATATTTGGGGGAAGGAAAGATTTTTTCCTATTTTTATTAATATATATGTGATACATAATATTTACAATGAAATTGAGTATTTTGTGCACATATAATATCACATCAACTTTACAATTCCTTCCTATTTTTGGCACTCTTACACTCTCCCACATCCCCTGAACTCCCACTATCACACCCATTTGTATTCTGGGTTTCCCAAATCCGAAACCATGCGATATTTAACATATTTAATCTTCTGCATCTGACTCACTTCACCACTCAAATCACCACTCTTTAGCTCAGCTTCCCACCCCTAGAATGGGCTGCAGTGGCCAAATCTCGATGCCTCCTCTCTGAGTGCGGCAGAGCCCTTTGTTGGGATATTTGCCAAAAGTTCTTTTTTTCTGTATCTTACTATATCTTTGTTGAAATTCTTTAACATGGCCTCACCTACCAGTTCATACGAGAAAAGAAAAATAACAATGTAATTTATAAGGCTAGAAATGTGAGAAAGAAAAGGAGAGAAGTTAAATTTCAAATGCCTTAGCTGAGTACTGAAAGGTAAATGTACATTCGACAGACATTCAGGCTATCACTACCTCAATAAGTTTTCTTAGGATAAACTTACATCAAATACCAAATAAGTGAATTGCTACAATAAATGAACTAAAGTCTATATCGAATTGCTACATTAAATGAACTTAAATCTATATCACATAAGTATATTACACTTAGAGCAATAGATATAAGTACATACTTAGCTATTTCAGAATTTCTTAACTTCCATAAATGATTTACTCACATTTCATTAATTACCAACATTTTGCCAGATTTGGTTTATTTTTTATCTACCTATCCATCCATAAATTCATGCATGCATATTTTTTGAAGATTTTATACCAATTCTCCCTGTTGATCACCCAGCAGGTATCACAGTAGCCCATTATGCTAAAGGGCAAATTGTATAAGCATCATAAGATTTAGTGATCAAATTGTGATTGAGTGGCAGATCCAATGTCAGATAGGGATTCTGTTTAAAGTCTTTTGAGGGCCCTCATACATGAATTACAACACAAGCTGTTATATGAAAGTTGGCCTGAAGATAGCCCTACTGACTGCCCAGCTTAGCAAGAACAAAACTGAGACTCCAGAATGTCATCATTCCCTGCAATGATATATCAGCTACTTGGTGGCAAGTTGATCAGATCAGGCCACTTCCATCATATAAAACACAGTACTTCATTTTTACTAAAATAAACACTGTAGATTTGCCTTCCCTGAACACAATTTTTCTGCCAAATACCACCAATAAATTGACATAATACTTTGTCTACTATAGTAGCATTCCCCCACAGCATTACTTTTGACCAAGTAGCTCACTTTACAGTCAAAGAAATTGATAATGGGCCCATTTTTATGAAATTTACTAGTCCTACTATTTCCCATAATTCTGAAGCAGTTAGGTCAACCGAATGGTGGAAAGTTCATTTTAAATTTCAGCTACTCTTAATATACCTTTGAAGACATAGTTACAATACCAGCTAGATAACAGTACCTTACAGGGCTGGAGCAAGGTTGTCAGGGGAAGTATATGTACTCTGAATCATCACCCCATCTCTGGTGCTATTTCTACCATAGCTAGGGTTCACGAGTCCAAGAATCAAGAAATAGGAATGGAAGAGGAACCATTTACCATTGCCCTAGTGACTCACCAGCAAAATTTCTCTTCTTGTTCCTGCACCGTTATGTTCTGCTGACCTGGAATTCTAGTTCCAGAATAGAAGAATGCCACCACCAGAAGATACAACATTTTTAATTAACTGAAAGTTAAGACTGCCACCTGCTTGCGTTGGGCTCCTCATGTCTCTGAACAAAATATGAAGAGGTAGATGGCTGGCTGAGGGGATTCATTCTGGCTACAAAGAGGAAGTTAAAATGCTGTACTAAAACACAGATTAAAAAAAGTATAAGCCTGGAATATAGAATACCTCTTAGGGCATGTCTTAACACGTCCAGCAGTGAAAGTCAATGGAAACTATAGCTAACCAATTCAAAAAGCTACTAATGGAGTCATGGCCAACTGAGACGCTCATTGAAGGCAGAAAGAATACAAAAGTGAGTAGAATGGTGTCGTTATAAATACCAGCGCTGAGCTGAGGCCCTTGATATGGTCTGGTAGTCCCCCGATTCACACAATAAATGCCAATTACTACCATGTAACCACTAGCAAAAAAAGAGGATGATACTCTCACTTTCCCCCACTTTTTAAATAAATACGTTCGTGCGTATGATTTTTCTCCTCTCATATCTTTATCATGTCACATAACATGTATTGACATGATATTATTAATATTTAAGCATTGTTATTTATTTTTCTTGGTACTGTAGGTTGCAGTCATACTAGGCAAGTGCCATAACACCAAACTACATTTCTAGCCCTTTGATTTTAATTTTGAGTCAGAGTTTCACTAGGCTGCCCAGACCAGCCTTGAACTTGTGATTCTCCTACCTCAGCATCCCAAGAACCTGGAATTACAAACATGTGCCGCCTTACACTCACAGTTAGTATTATTAATTTTACATCACAGTATTTAAGCTATATAATATCATGAATAAGAAGGTGACCCACTTTGAGACCCCTTCTGATTAGCGGAAGTTTCTGTCCCTCTATCTTTGTTTTCAAAGTAAACCATCTACTTTGCAACTTGAAAAAAAAAAAAAAAAGACAAGAGTGAACATCACTCAAAGACTTTTTTTTAGGGGAACAACTCATTTTTGAGTGAACAAAAAGTAACCATCTCATGCCAAATAGAATTACAATCTCATTATCATTTTAACTTGCAGGTTAAGTCTAGTTGAAGGAGATGTGCACAGAGGCGACGCTGACAAAAAGTGGGCGTGTGGTTAGCGGCACTTGTGCCAACTGAAGTCCACCATGGAGTGCCCAGATACGTGGTCACACATAAGTAGCTCTGAAAGGAAGTTTTAGATGACATTAACAAAGCAATTAGTACAGTGAGAGAAGCAGATTGCTTTCTGTGTGTGATTCAGCCTCAGTAAACCAGCTGAAAGTCTGAATAGACAAAAATACTGCCCCTATCCCAAGTAAAAGAGAATCGTCCTTCCTGACAGTCATTGAACTAGAATATAAGGTATTTGTTCAGTAGCAGCCTATTGGTCTTCAGATTCAAATTAGAACTTTGGCTTTGCAAATTTTGGACTTATAGCCACCTCAATTCTGCCAGCCAATTATTTATAATAAATATGTGTTATATACAAATAATATATAGCAATATATTTATAGTAAGTGAATTGATGTTTATGATATATTGTATATAACATGTAACCTTATATGTAAGTTAATATACTACCCTTATAATTGTGTGTGTGTGTGTGTGTGTGTGTGTGTGTGTGTACAGACTTCCCAAGTTCATTGTAACCATTATGTATGCCTATATATGTTAATAAAAAAGGAGGAAAAAATAAAGACCAACTAGACAATTGATAGCAAGTTGATAGCATCAGATTCCCTCCATCTTGTAAAAGGCACCAACTTCTTCTGCGGTGTGTAAAGATTCCAGACAGGGGTATACCACTCCTATTTGTAGGCCTGACAGCTAAGACAACAATTGAACCAATGACTCAGCATCTCACATAATAACAACATATGTCAAGAGAACTGCAGGAAAGGAGATGCAGGAGTTAACATACAGTCAACTGGTCGTATCCCATGCTGCACTAAGCAGGCTTAGCTAAAATGCCAGATCAGAAGCCATATCTTGCAAAGACGAGCATGTCACCCTTTCATATATAAGTACTTTAAGCCATTGGTCTTCATAAGGGCCTAGACCTCTAACCGGAAGAACACATGGTTAAAGGAACCAAGAAGTAGGAGCAGAGTGGTACTTACCAGTACTTCTGATACTTCTTCAGTACTTCTGGTGACCTACTTGAAAAGCTCCAATTTGTTAGAGAAGCTTCCTATTGTAGCAACTCTGGTGTTGGCCAGCTTATCAGTGTCATTTTCCAAAGGGATAGCATTTCCACAAGGAGACACAAGAAAAATCCCCCGCTCATCTTTGCATTACAGTATCTTCCTGCACTCTTCAGTAATTCATTCCAAAGTCTGAACAGATAAGAGTGCATTCAAGTAGGCTGTCCCAGACAGGGGTACAACTTTGGTGCAGTGGCTGCCTTCAACATCCTGGAAAGGGCTGGCAGCTAAGACCTATATATAGCCAGAAGCTAAGAAAATAAAACTCTCTGTCTTGTTAAAGAATCTGGGCAGGGCATAACACTGGTTTCATACTTTATTTGGGAAAGACCGGGGAGCGGGAGCTTTATTTTATCAGTAAATATTTAGACCCAATCTCAATAAAATTCCTGATAGCTGCAAAAGTAATTTTCTTTAAACCTTCATTGTAGAGATTGAAATCTTGATAAAACACAAGTTTTCCAACTAATCACTGGAACAGAAGATAGAGTCCAGGAGCCCTGTGATTTAGTGGAGAAGTGCAGGTGTTTTAATAAATAGTTTGGATTGATTAAATTTCCATGTTGTGCCTGTTGATTTTATGGGTCAATCTGACCCGGCTGAGGAATGTCCAGATACCTGGCAAAAGCTTCATTCTAGGTTTATCTGCGAGAGTATTTTGAGAATAGATTAGCATTTGCACTGGGATCCTGAGTAAAACAGATGAACCTCATCAATGATAATGGTTGACGCCCAACTCAAGTTGGAGACTAGAATAGAAAAAAGCAAAGTAGAGAAAAGGAAAATTTTCTCTCCATTCTTGAGGTAGGTATCCATCTTCTCTTTCTTTGAACATCACTAACTCTGTACTTAAGCATGGGCTTCCCTAGTTGTCAGGCCTTTGAGTTTAGACTGGAATCATACCAACAGCTTTCCTGTGCCTCCAAGTTGCAGTTGGTAGACCACAATATTTCTTAGCCTTCACAAAAATACGTCCTACGAAATCACTTTTTATATATAAGTAGGTTGTAGGTAGGTAGATGATAGATAGATGAGAGGCAGATAGCACCTATTACATCAACTGCTCCTGGAACTCTAATATACATGTGATAAAATAATGTATTTTAATTCTTGCCTCATGTCATACAAAAAAAAACCTCCAGAAAGACTATCAATGTGAACATAAAAAATAAGCTTTCAAAGAAAATTTGTCAACTATCTACCAGCACATGAATTTTCCACTTTCTCTCCTACTTGGTTTTACCCTTGCTGCTCCCTCTTCCTTCTTCCTCAGCTAAGGAATAGTGTGGAATTTTACGTCAAAGAAGACACATACCTTTTATTAAATCAATAGATCTGTCTGTGTTTATGCCCATATTCTCCTTTTATCATGTTAAAATAAAAGCCCCAATTGGGCAAGAGAAAGAAATAAAGGAGACATGTATAGGAAAGGAAGAAGTCAAACTATCCATATTGCAAACTACATGAGCTTTTATATAGCAGACCCCCAAAAAGTCTACTAGAAGACTCTCAGGACTTTTTGTTGAGACAGGATCTCACTCTATATAGTTCAGATTGATCCAGAACTCACTACACAGCCCAGGCTAACCATGAGGTCATGTCAATCCTCCTGTCTCAGCCTCATAATGCTGGAATTACAGAATTGCACTACCACCTATGCTACTACATATGGCTAATTTTTATGCAGTACTAAGGAATCAAACCCAGGAGTTGCACATGCTAAGCAAGCACTTTCCACTGAGCTATGGCCACAGGCCCAGATGACTGTCAAAACTAATAAACAAATTAAGCAAAATGACAGGATACACAAAAATCAAGAGCACTTCTGTTTACGTAAACTCATTGAAAAGGGAATCAGGAAAGCATTCCCATTCAAAGTAGCTTCAAAAAAAAAAAAAAAACGTAAGAATCAACTAATCAACTAATCCAAGACAGTGAAAGACATTTATCATGAAAAGTATAGTACTCTGGAAAAATAAAAGAGATTGAAGAGGACATTAAAATATGGAAAAACATCCTTCATTTCTGGATAGGTAGAATCGATATTGCCAAAATATCCACACTATCAAAACTGATATATAGATTCAATGCAATTTCAATCAAAATACCAATAGCATTTTTCACAAAACTAGATAAAATTCAAAAATTTATGTGGAACAAGAAGAGATCAACAACAACCAAAGCAAAACTTTGCAGCCAGAAAAATTAGGGAGGCATCACAATCTCAAACACTGAGTGATATTACAAAGCAACAGTTATTTAAAGAAAGATAGAGAGAGAGAAACATTGAACTGGAATAAAAACACGCAGGTAGACCAATGGAACAGAACTGAGAATGTAGAGGCAACCCTGAGTATCATTAGCAATCTGACCTCCTGTAGTGAGGCCAGAAACATCTACTGAAGAAAATATGGCCTCTTTAATAAATGGTTCTGGGAAAACTGGTTATCCATATGCACAAGAATGAACTAGACCCAAATCTTTCACCCTGTACTAAAATCAAATCAAAATGGATTAAAGTCCTAGATATTAAAATGGAAACATTGAGCCTGCTGGAAAAAAAAATAGGCAAAACCCTTGAAGACAGAGGCGTAGGCAAGGACTTTCTCAGCAGAACACCCATTACACAAGAGATGACACCACAGATCCAAAAGTGGGGTTATATTAAATTCAAAAGCTGCTGCACAGCAAGGGAAACAACATGAAGAGAGAACCAACAAAACAGGAAAACTTTTGCCAGCTAACCTCCAGCTAGAAGATTAATATCTAGACTACACAAAGAATTGAGGAAAGGTACTCACGCTAATAAATATTGGGGGGGAAAGGAGACTCTCAATAATGAAAGACCCAATCAAAAATTGGGTAATTGAAATAAATAGACACTTGCCATGTGAAGTACAAATGGCCAATTAGAACATGAAAAAAAAATGTTCACCATCCTTAGCTATTAGAGAAACACAAATCAAAATAACACTGGTATTTCATCTTACTCCAGTAAGAAAGACAATTATCAAGAAGTGACAAAACAATAAGTACTGGCAAGTTGTGGAGGAAAAGGAACACTTCCACATTGTTGGTGGGACTATTAACTAGAATAGCCACTATGGAAATCAGTATGGAGATTCCTCAAAAAAACAAAAATAGAAATCCCAGTTGACACAGGTACACCTCTTCTGGAGATCTTCCTGAAAGAGTTAAAGACATCATATTATGATGAAACATACCACATACCCACTTGTGTTTACAGCAGCACAACTCATCATAGTTCAATGTTAGAAGTGGCCTATATGTCCATCAACACATGAATGAAAGAAGAAAATGTGGTATGTATACACAATGAAATACTACTCTGCCATAAATAAAGATAAATTTGAGTCATTTGTGAAAAAAAATGATGCACCTTGACACTTTTAAGCTAAATGAAATAAATCAGACACAGAAGGTTAACTATTACATGGCTTCTCTTATTGAGAAATGCAGAAAATAAATAAGTAAAAGAACAAAAAAGAGAGACAGAAACAGGAAGGTAGACTTTGTGATGATGAGAAGGAGAATTGGGGAAGGGGGAGACAGGTGGGTGGGAATGAGAAAGGAAAGTGAAGGTAGTTAAGATGCACCCACTTCCTAAACTGAACGTAATCGTTACATATCATAAATGTGTGCTAATAAAAAGAATAATTTGGGGGGAAAATAAATTAAAAGCTCTATCACTGTCCCATCTAGGTAAAAAAACAAAATTGCACTTTTAGTTTAAATTATATACACACATACACACACACGCATATACATGCCGAAGAAATTAAGACTAGTGATAAATTCTTCATCATTGAGTTAACGTAGTTAATAAATCAGTTATGTGTATTCCCTTGGCATTGGGCCTTGTGGAGGAGGCCTGTAATCCAGGCACTCGGAGAGGCTGATACAGGAAGATCACAAGTTCAAGCCCAACCTAGGTAACCCAGGGTCTTAGTGAGATACAGTCTCAAAATCAGAACCTTAAAATAGGCTGGGGATGTAGTTCAGTGCAAAGGCCCTGGGTTCAACCTCCAGTACCACCCAAATAAATAATTTAAAAATCTATAAGTACATATATATGTCTTAGCTCATGAAAAACAATAAATGTTAGCTTCTATAACGTCCAGCAACACATCTTAACATGTTGAAAGTTGACTATATTTGTGGTCTTTACTTCCTTAACTCTCTCATTCTTTAAAATAAAAATCAAATAATATTGCACTCATGTTTTTAAAAAAAATTCTCCCTATAGCATATGGAATAAAATCCGAATCCTTAACCAAATAATCTGTGCAGTCCTCTATGACCTGACTCGTCAGCACATATTTTCTCTTAATTTTTCCAGTTTGCTCACTATGCCCCAGCTAAAATGAGCTTCTTTCTGTTTCTCCAACATGCCACAGTCTTCCTGCTCCCGTAATTATCTGTTTTTCATTCATCTGTCCCTTCCCATAAGCCACCACGACAGAGGAGTCCCATTGGTTTTGTTCATCAATGGCTCCCTGCATACTCAGTATTTAAATGTGTTCAAATATCAAGAATCGGTTAATTAATAAATCCACTCTAATACGGTCTCCTTGCACCACACGCCAGCTAGGCGGCCCTTCCAGAACCAATAAACAGATCTCTGCAGACACGGCGGTCTACTTCCCTACCAACTGCAGCACCCTCCTCGAAGTTACCCTCTTTGGGTTTTGTTCAAAGCACTCGTTTCAGACTTTTCTCTAATCTCACTGCGCTTCCTCGCGGCAGGTGTTGTTTACAGAGTCCTCGCTCTTTGGGGAAGACCAGATCTTGAGTCCCATATATTCTCTGTCCTAATGACTCCGGATTTGTGGCAGACGTGACAGGCTGCTTCATCGTGGAAACTGCCACCGTTAAATCAGAATTGGAAAGAACTCTGATTGTTTCCATCTCAAATAAAACTTCTGATTAGAAACTTAAGACTTCGGAGTAAGTGAGATGATTTTATTCTTGTGCAGAGTGGAAGGCACGAGCCCTGCCTCAGGCTCACGGCCTCCCCCCGGGACTTGGGGCTCTCCAGCTGTAGCTGCTGCCCTCCCGACCTGAACGCGGCTCCTGTCTCTGCCCAGGCTTGCGCCCGGCCCTCCAGTGATCTCCTAGACGGCTCCCGCCGCCCTGTTCTCACACTACACCCTGTCTGTGCCTGCTGTCTGCCATCTGCAGTGTCTGCCCTGCAGACACATGCGCAGGTGGAGCACAGCAGGAAGGCGACCTGGCGTGAGAAAAGAGCGAGCTATTAATATCTGCACATCTTATTACAAGGCCACAAATCTGCACACGGAGTGGACGCACCCCACGCTGTGACACGCATTCTTCC
>PVKB01001560.1:209086-394306 GCA_004027205.1 Ctenodactylus gundi
GGGGGGGGGGGGGGGGCAGCTCAGCAACTTAGTGAGACCCTGTCTCGAAGTCAAGAACAAAACACTGAGCTGAGGATGGACAGTGTGGAGGCCGTGAGCCTGATGCCCAGTCACACAAAGAGGAAGAGGAGGAGCAGCAGCGACAATGACAACAGAAGCTGTACTACATCCAGTTCTCATATTCCCCGAGTTCAGCACTGATAAATTTGTGTAAATTAGGGCCATGTTTTAAAAGGAAAAAATCATCACCCTTACAACAGAGGAAGAGGATCAAAGACAGTCGCGCCAGCCAAAAGTATTTTACTAGACATTTACAGGCAGAGAATTCTACAGTTCTCAAGCCTCCAAACAGTTCCCAACAGACATATATTTCTCTTTGCCTGACATCACCTCTCCACTAGTGTTATAAACCGAGGAGAAAAAAGAATCTCAGGCAATTAATGCAGTTATTCTCTGTCCAGGCACTGCTGTGGGCAGACTTCTCTCTCGTAACTAGGAACATGGTCCATTCTTGTGACACGTCTTCACCAAGATTGCCAGGCAATGCCCTAAAGAACATAAGAGGTAGTAATAAAAAAAAAAACTATGAGCTAAATTATTTTTTATTTACATCATTCTCATTGCTTGTCCTAATTCATTCCGAACTATCTCAGCAACCAGATATGCAAATTTGCAAGTTCTAAGTATATCTAGCTCACTTCCTGAAAGCAAGAATACGGCTCAGAGAAGAGGCTTGTTTCCTTCCTCCCACGTTAACACTGAGCTCAGGGAGAAAGAGAATCATGGCTTAGTTTTCTAACAGGATAATGAAGGGTCATGATGTACCAGGTTCCTAACGGAAACCCAAAATAAGCCATATAATCTCTCAAGGATGGAAAACAAAAACAATTTAGGCAATAAAAAGCCTCAGATTTAAACAAACTTGGGTAAACTTAAAATTGAATGGAGTGTGCAAAACCTTGATTTGGTGTTTGGAAGACATGCTCCAAATACCTAGAGTGAAACAGTCAAGACAAGCCTGTTTTAAAGTCGATCTCCTGCAAACCTGTAAGAATTTCCTTCAGCACATGATGACATCTGTCTTTATTAAGCTTTTCTTTTTTAATTGACAAAAATTATATAGAGTTACAGTGTATAACATGATGCTTAGGTATATACATATTGTAAGGTGGCTAAACTAAGGTTCAGCTGGTAATTTAGGAGCTCAAAAAGTATTCGTGAGGAAATTAATTAATTTGTTGGCACATTTACTGATACTTATTTACCTAATCCTCTAAATCATGTTCTATGAACGAGATTTTCTGTGGCGAGCTAACCTAAGAGTTATCTTCATTGTTTAAGCGAGATTCATGAAACAAAGTAGCAAGAGACAATAACAATATTAACATAATGCAATGAAATAGGTTTCCTACCATATTGCCACAAATTTCATAGCTTAAAGCAACATAACTGTATTTTCTTATTGTTCTGAAGATCAAATTTCAAAATTTGAGCTCCCTGAACTAAAATCTAAGTGTCAGTGGGACTGAGATCCTTTCTGGTACCTCTGGAGAATCTGTTTCTTGGTCTCTTCCAGCTTCCAGGGCACACCCATGCCTTGGTGTGCGGCCTTCTTCCTTGTGCCCAGACCCAGCAGTGATGGGTGACAGGCTGTTTTCATTTCTTCTCTGTAACTTTTCTTCTATCCTCACATCTTTTCTGGCTTAAGAACTCATGTGATTACAGCAGGCTCACCAGATAACCCTAAACTATCTCCTCCCCTTATGTTCCTTAAATGTCCTCACATATTCAAAGAGCCATTTGACTTTTTAGGTAGCACATTAACAGACTCCAGGGATCAAAACATGGACACCTTGGGGCAGTCTTCTGTCCACCACATGCCTTCTAGTTAAATACGACCACAGTGCAGTACCTACTCCTCAGCTGCAAATTCTGCCGTCAGCAGTACTGAGCTTGGGAGGGGAATCCCTCCCTCGCTAAATCATGAAAAGCCACCTCAGGGCAAGCCCCCAAATGTCCCCATCCCAATAAGGGCTGATCTTGCTTTAGTCATGTCTTTCACAGGAATCTCTGGCTGACCCCTTTTATGCAGGTGTGTCAAGCTGAACTACTCTTCTTAAACAAGGAGACAAAGAAACTTACCATATAGAATCATTCCTCTATTACAAGATGCTAAAAACTGAAAAAAAAAATGTAAATTAGCTCTCAGGGCAATTTTTTCAATTCATGCTTCATTGGAATGGTATCTTTCCACAGCTAAAGGTCATTTAGCAATCTAGCTTTGGTCATAAAGTACCACATTGGGTGATAGTTACTTTTCTCACTTCTGCACGTTACTTCTCTCTCTTCCCACCATTCGGATTGGGCTAGAAGTGTGCCTTTCTGTCTTTCATAGTTACTGGAGAGTATTTCTCCCAATCTCAATATTCCTGGGAAGAACTTCGTCATCCCTCACAGCCTGATCTTCCCGGGTCTTTCTTGGTCCCTGTGTTTCCACAGCTTCTGCTTTGACAGGATCGTGTTTGGACAAGCCCTGCTTGACCAGGTTGCTATTGTCCCAACCCCAGTATGCCACCACTTACGGCCGAGATGTTTACTAGCACACAGCTCTGGGGAAAGCACAATAGTGTTTTTAAAGGGCTACAGTCTCGGCTTGAGATTTGACAGTATATTCCAAATGTTATCACCATACTTTTCACTGCTATCACAACATATCGGTAGCTAGATAATACAAGAGAAAGGTTTATAAGGTATAATGTATAAAGAAAAGAGGTTTATTTCGTTCACATTTTTGAAGATTCAAGAACATGGTGTTGACATAACCAGTGGTGTCATGGGACAAGCCCAGGCAAGAAGAGATCACATGACCAGACAGAAAACTCAGAAAGTAGAGAGGGACTGGTCTTGTTGTTTTATAACAGCTCTTATGAGAAGTAACTGGACCGCCACAAGAACCACTTTGATCCCTCCTGGGGGCAGCATGACATAATTACCTTGCACAAAGCTCCACTTCTTAAAAGCTTATATCACCAGCCACACATTGAGGACCAAGTTTCCAGTAACTGAAACTTTGGAGGACACACTCAAACTCTATCTAAATAATTGTACCAACTAAGATTTTTTTTTCAGATTATCCACATTAAATTTCACCAAAATATGTTGTTTGTGTACAAATTCTGCTACACAACCTCTTCTGTTGCTAATACCTATGAAACTTATCCTTGAGAAATCACAAACAAATAGGGGGATATTTCCAGAAAGAATGAGAATGTGTAATTCCAGAATAAAATTTAAATAATTATATATTTGTTATTCTAATTTTCCCAAGTAATCAGTATTATTAATGCTGCCAGTTTGAATTTTCCATTTCTCAGCACTGAGAAACAGTTAAAATGTGGGACAATCTTCCTACCAGCAAGTCTTATTAACGAAGTCTTACCCTGTTTTTCAATTAAAATTTCTAACTATAATATATAACAAACATTGAAGTGATAGTCTGTGCAGATGTTATGTTTCCTGAGTAGCCTACATACATAAACCCATGCTCTCAGCTACAACCAGTGATCCGTTCCTCCTTTCCCTGGGAAGTGTGCAGACCTGGACACTCTTGTATTCAGTCTCCCAGCTTTTCTGGACATTATTACAAATTACACCTTCAACTTCTTCCCATACTCATCTTCACTACATTTCCACCGTGTAGCTGACACACTGTTCCCACAGCTTACACAGCAAACTGTGAGTCTTAGACGTGGACAGAAACATTTTCTTGGCACCAAATCTTTTTTTACCTCTAACGACTGACCCTGCTTTCCCCCACCCCCACTCCCCCGCTCAGGTATTCACCTTTACCCAGATACTAGATATTAAAAAGGCTCCTGTATTAACTCTTTTATCATACTTCCTTTCCACAGGAAGCCCTCAGCACCTACTTTCCTTGTGTTGTAACTATCAGAAAGGTGACGTGTGTAATTCCTTTCACGGATGGTCGCAGTTTTGTCTTTTCCTCTCCCAACATCCCACTCAATTATACATAATTCTCCTCTGTTTTCAGTCATTAACTTCCTTTCAGTCTTGTCCTACGGCTTTTTTCTTTGATGCATAGTCCCCATGCTCTATCCTGCCTCTCAGTTCTATTCATAATTGTGAGTCTACACAGGCGTCACCATAGCTACCACCAGTGAATCATGTTAGGCACAAAATCCATCTTGAGACCTGTAAGGGCCTAACTGCTATTGCTGCTGCTAGTTATACAGAAAGGTAAGTGCATAGAAGGTAACAAGGGCATGTCTACAATCTTGTCTTGTCTGACTCATAATTGGTTTGCAATAATAGTACTTAATGTTTCAAATAGTGGATAAGTCAATGCCTTTTGAAACCACTGAAGGATGGTTCTAAAGAGCTATGAAATGTATTAGTTAACCATTACTATCTCCATTTTTTCTGTTCTTTCAGGGATTTTTTCATTTGAAGCCTTCAGCTTCAGTCATAAAGCCAATCAAATTTACAAGTAAAAGGAAATTGTTGGCTGCCACAAAATTTTTAGGAAATATGTGATTGGTAACCTGTAGTACTAATCGCCATGTCTGTATAATGAATTACTAGTATGTGCGTCACGGTGAATTCATGGTGAGGTGAGAAGTAACAAGACATTTCCACATACTGCACAACAAAGCTCCTCTGTTACTTCAAAATCAGAATACATATGCTGTTTCTTGTGAGTACATTTTGAAAACACTTAGATTATTGAATGTAGATCACAGTAAAACCCAATAATGATGACACGTTTCCATGTTGCTTGGCTTCATTTTTCTTCAGCCTGTCATAACTTCCAACCTTCATGCCAGAGCTCATTCTGTCTTATGTAAACTATTAATCAGAGCCAAGGTCTTTTCAAGAAAAGACATAAACAACAAAAAAAGCTAATACTTTGTATTTGTTGCTCTTGAAGATAGGTCCCAAGTCAGTCCTTTCAGCTCTTAGAGACTTCTCTCTATGCACTTACCAATCTGCATCTTTCCACTTTGCCTTAGGAGAAATATTCTTACCCTGACCTAGGGAAAAACAGAACAAAGGAAATAAAAAAATGTAGAGTGTGTGTGTGTGTGTGTGTGTGTGTGTGTGTGTGTGTGTGTGTGTGTGATGAATAGAGTATTGAGGAGCAAGAATAAGTACAATTTCAATTTTTTAAGGTGTACCACCATTATTTTAGCTTCATAAATTGTGTCAACCTCAAAAAAGCAGCACCAAAGGTGAGATTCACAAGCTTGAGATTCTCTGTCTTAACTCAAGTATTGGCCTGCTCCAGGAAGGAAAGGTCCACAAACTTTGGGAAGTTCTGAGTCATTCCCACTCTTGGAAGAATAAATCTATTTGACAGCTAAACAGCTACCCATACTTCTCTATAGATATGTGGTAAGTGTTGTTGGAAGAGAACCCAGATCCAAATAAGCAAATCTTACTTTTAGATTTTAAAAAAAATACCTGTGATGAAAGTAAAAGAGCCTTAGGTCAAGGACAATATCATAGTAGATGTTGTCCTTCCTCAAACCATATCAGTGGAGATACAGATCCTCAATAAATGCTCAGAATTGGCTGCCAAATACCATCTTTTAATATGAATTCCCTAGCATGCACTGTTTTGTCATTAGCCATAAGGATAAGGTCACCTGCTTAATTCTTTTTTTTTTTTTCCTTTGTGGGACTTGTTTTTTAGTCTTGGTACTGGAGGTTGAACTCAGAACCTTGAGCATATCAGGCCAGCACTCTGCCACTGAGCTACATCCCCAGCCCTTAATTCTTTTTTAATCAGCAATGTAGAACAGGTATGACCCTGTCCTGCCCCCTAACTCAACCATATAGGCTAAGAATGTGGTAAAGTGACACAGATGGCCTCTATAAAAGGTCAGTTGAGATGAAGGCAGTTTGCTTCTGTTTTGTTATAAAGTCACCATCAATTCTCTCTCGTCTCAAACTAAAACCTAAAAGAAATACCACAGCCTGTGAGCATCAGCAAAGACATCCCCCAGGTTGGGAGAGACACAATTTATAGATAGTTAATAGCAGTTTTATATATTCTTATTGGACACTTAGAAGATTTTAATAAGAAGAAAAAAAGAATTGATCCTATGATTAAAGTAAAATTGCCTGTATTTGACTTGCAAGGGACCAGGGCTCGGAGGTACCACTGATTCCACACCAGGGTGAGTTGTTCAATATACCAAGCACCTTTCCTCCTTCACGTCTCGCTGCCATCACTGAAGCCCCTGGGGTCCTAGGCTGGCCTCGTAGTTCATGAATAAGTCACTTGTCTACACACAGCTAGATTCTTTTCATCTCGAGAGAAACCACCCACAAAGCCTTACACATAAAAAAGACAAAGAAGATGAAATTTGTTCCTTAATTCCAAATCACATCCCAAGCTATGAAACCTCACGTATCAATTGTGCTGCCAAGTCAGCTTTTACCCCAGTGTCTGCATCCTCTGACTGCGACTGACTTTCTGTCCTTCAAATCTGGCACAGTACTGTAGGCCCATCGGTGGCGGGGTTTTCAATCTCTGCCACAACTGGATCCTCTCAGAACATTAGACTAAAGCTGGCCTAGTGAGTTACAGTTCATGGAAAACAACAGATATCTCTGAAGACAAAAGCCAAAAGCCATTTTCTAGTAACTGAATAAAGGGAGAAAGAGTATAGGCTGCTTATGTAATCTCCCTCATAGACCTGGCAATGCTTCATCTCGGTATGCGAGTCAACCTTTACGGGCCACACCGTATGGCCATAGAACAAAAAGTACACAGGATACCACGTTCTCCAGGTGTGAGTGAGTCTCCCAGAATTCTTCGCCTGCTACCCTCATGTTTCATGGTCAGCTAATACATTATGCTTAATCTCAATTTTACTGGTAAATATGCACCTTTCAGTAATACTGTGTGAATTTGCATTTACATTTAGACTACAAGTGGTTCTTTCCGCTCAAGACTCCTGTGAGAAAAACTATGCCAAAATTAAATACACCCAAAGAAGTATTAAAACCTACCTTGAGGGGATGGAGGAATGGCTCAGCGGTTAAAGCGCTTGCCTAGAAGCACTAAATCAAGCACTAAGTACCCGAGTTGGATTCCCCAGCACCACATAAGCTCGGCATAGTGGCACAAGCCTGTAATCCCAGCACTCAGAAGGCTGAAACCGGAGGATTGCCGCAAACCCAAGGCCAACCTGGGCTCCATAGTGAGTTCAGGATCAGCCTGGGCTACAGAGTGAGATCCTGTCAAATAAATAAATAAATAAATATAAAACCCACCTAGAGTTTTTGATAATGGGGAAATTTACTTCTAAATCCTCTTTTCACAAAAACTTTTCTTCTTCATGTGCTGAACAGCACATCACTTGAAATTAAAAGAAATAGAATAAGTACCGTGGCCAAGAATAAAGGCTCTGCAATTACTAAGATTCTTGGAGTTACTACCGTGGTAATCTAAAGACAACCCAAGAGGAGGCAGGGATGTGAGTCTCCTGGGTGACTAGTTTCTCATTTCTTCAGGATGTCTACTGAGGAAGTGGAAGCAACTAAGATAGGGCAAGACATAGGGATCACAGTCACAGCCAGGAAAAGTCAAGGTATGGCCACCAGAGCGCTTCCGGATCTCTCAAGTAATTATGCTAGCAGTAACTCTTGTTGTTATTGGAGACTACAATCACATCAGTGATCGTAAAGCATTTTACATTTGGTGTGATGCACTTATTACAAAAGAATCATTTATATCCTCTAATTCTAGCCTAAGGCAGCATGTAAGGAATATTAATTACTTTGATAACTAGATATTTCATTTTATTAATATATTAGTTCGCTAGATGTCCAATTATTTTGCATAAATTAGTATTGCTTTCAACATTGTCTTTCTGATGGCAATTCAAAAGTATAACAAAAAAAATGTACCTTACATGAAAATCAAGAAACCTAATTTCTCTCAAGCCAAATCCTTCCCTGGTTAGCTATATAACAGACAGGTTATTAACTGCAATTTTTGTCGTCATTTATGAAGTGAGGTGGTCAGATAAGAATAATACAAATTCCTGCCAGTGCTAAAGTTCTTCAGCACTTGGTACATTGATTGAGCTCACGTGGGGTACATACATACACACACATTCCTACCTCAAGAAGTTCAAAACTTATTAGTTTATATTCTTGATCAGATGAGATTATAGTTTCCTTAAGGGCCTATACTGGGCCTAGATAATTTCTTTCCCATGGTGTAACACAACACCCATCAAATATTAGATGAGCATGTGTTGAATGACAAGATAATGCAAAAGTGAGCAAAATTCACATACCTGAAGCCAACACCTTTAAGCCTAATGAGTATAACCCTGATGATCATAGCAGATGAAGTCAGAAAGGGTGAGATCCAGGTCGGAAGGAGGCACTGAGCAGCACTATGTGCCAGCCTCTGAAGCGTGCACTCCGAAGATGAATGGTACAAACAGCAGGAATTCCAGGAGCTGGGAAATCGATGATCGCTGTGGCTGTGACTCTGGAGAAAGTTTTCTGACGTTGCTACCACCTGATAAGGACCAAAGATGGTACGGAGTTTGGCTAGTTGAAAAGAAAGTTCAGCTCAAATGGACAGCACAAGGAATTATTGAGAAGGAATTTAAATTTAACATTTTAAATAAAACTGATCAGACTGACCAATAAATAAGAAAATAAGGCTTTCTACTGGATATATGATCCATTCAACCGTATTTATAAATACATACAAATATTGCCTCGTGCCAGTTATGGTTCTGAGAACAGGGGAAAGAGCAGTCGGCAAACTGGTAAGATCTCTGCCCTCGTCACGCTTGCATGCTGCAGGGGGCCAGTGAACAAGTATGGAGTGTGCCAGATGGAAACAACCGCTGCAGAGAATAACAAATCAAGGAAGAGGGATAAGAGAGTCAGGGAAGATGTCAACACTGAGCTAGGGACGGGAAGCATAACCTGGCCTGCTCTCAAAGTCATGCAACTTTTTCAATTTTCCCACCTTTGACAAACTCAAATCCACCCCACAGTCACACAGCTCCACTTCTCCTCCACATTCCCCTTTCATTTGTTGTAAGTATGACAGAGCCTAGATATTTCCCTGCAATTTGTAACAAGCTATTGGCACATAACCCTAGTCCCTGAGTTCAATCCTTGGACTCCTACTTGAAGGACAGTAACCCGGCTCAGTACAAAACCTGAGAAGCCCATAATGGTGAGACAACAGCTATCACAATTCCAACACGCTCCATCTCCTTCTTATCCAGTCTACCTCCTCGTAGGAAATGCAGGACTCAGGCTTTCCTCCTGTGACACATGGAAAGCAACCACTGGTTTCATGGCAGAAATGATTTTCGCTCATCAATCTCCCTAGAAGTAGGAGAATAAAAGCTTTTTATTTGAGAATAAGAAGTTTGAAGAATTTGAATTTTAAATCATTATAACTAGGCTTAAATACCTTTAAAATGAATGAAATGAATACCTTACATACCTTTAAAATAAATAAATGAATTTTATTAAAATCAATGTATTTTTGCCAACAGAAATAAACTTGTTTATTCCTCTCCCCCCCCCCAAAAAAAATTGAAGTTGACAAGAAAATTAAAATGAATAGAAAACTAAGGGCAATTTAAAGAAAATTGGATAGAACAAAGTAATGAATTATAAAGGAACTGAAAGTAAACAAACTATTCCAAAATTAGAAATATAAAACTGGGAGTAAGTGAACGAGGTATTGAAGGAAGAAAATTTCAGGTTTAGACATAATGATTCCTGAATGATTTTGTAACCATGAAGTGCCTAAAACTACAGCATCAAAGCTCAGGCAAAAACCTGGGGCTGGAGGCAAACAAATCTACATAGAAGCAAGAATTGAGATCTGAAAACAAACCTAGTAAAACTCTAGGGAAAAACAAACATAAAGAAAGACAATCGCAGAACACTTGGGGCCAGGCAGAGTAAACACTACTGAGGAAGAGAGAGAAGAGAAAGAGGATGAGTTACTTGAGCACCTGGATTTGGCAAGGTCACCAGTTAGCTGTGAAGCCATGGTGGTGGAGGCCCTTTTGCTCATTCTCCTGTAATGTTCTTTTTCAGTCTGAATTTCTTTTTTGCCCCCATTTTATTGGTATTTACAAGCACAAAATTTAAGGTTAACAATGAAGTTGAGCATTTTGTGCATATATGTATCTTGTCAAGGTGACAAGGATTTTCCCACTCTCCTTTGGTCCCTTCCCCTACCCACCCCTCCATCCCTCCCCACTCTACCACCCTGGTTCACTTTGTTTTTCGTTTTAAGTTCCTGTAATTTTTTTTTAAGGCACAGAATGGCAAATGTCTAAACCCAAAGCAAGTACAAGTTCTTTGTAAGATGGCTCTTGGGCACCTTCCAACTTCTGGTTGTCTGTTCTATCAGCTTACTGGCATTATTGGGACCCTTAAATGCTCCGTGTACTAACAAAGCTCAGAAGCCAGTTGAGCTTTTGTGATGCAGATTACTGGCTCCACTGTTGCTCCTTCCCCATGGTGAAGGAGTGAGCAGCTGCACTCTGGGAAACTCTCAGGGGGATGTTGCCCTGGAGACCCCAGCCAGCCTGTTGTGTGCTCACTACAACCACTCTACAGGTAAAGATGCACTGAGATCTGTATAGGTGAAATGAGTGGGGTGGTTGGCTAGATGGTCAAGTTGTTTTGTTTTGTTTTTCGTCCTATGTCTTTCTCTTCTATAAGAACAAAATCTTTCACAAGAGCCCATGTGGAGCAATAAACATTGATATCTGTGTCCTGGAGCAAGGGCAGCTCAGAGAAGGAAACCTCTAAGCTGGGAGATGAAGAGAGACAGTCACCACAGGCAGCGTCTTAGGAGGCTGCCAGTTCAGGACCGTGATAAGCAGACCATAGCCCCTGTGGGCCTAGGAAAGGAGAGAGGCGGGCTAAAGGGAAAAGGTGAACCAATAGTGAGAAGGTTGAAAGTAACTGGGGGCGGGTGGGGGAGGGGAGATGAGTTTGTAGAGGCCCCTTGACCTGGTAGCAACATTTTTTTCAACTTTACAGATAATTTTATTTTTTTTTCCTTAATTATATTCCTATTGGTGTAGGTTCGCAATGGATCATAATTACATTCACTCTGGGGAACTGGTGCATATACATATCCCATTTTAATCATTTTTCACTTCTCTCTCCCTCCCATGTCCCCTTTTCTCCAGTTTCCCTGCCCACCTTATGGGAACATTTTCAGCAGTGCTCAAAACTTCTTGCATAAGCATCTTGAAATGGCTACTGGAGCCAACTCGGAGAGCACACTTTTTCCTCTGTACAAGCATTAAAAAGTGAAGTCTCGGCATCTTCCTTCGGTTTCCTCCGAATGTTCCCCGCACTCACACTCCGCTTCGCTGAGGTAGCTTTGGCCAGGGCAAGGGGTGCTCGCCCCCACCCTGGGAATGTGATGCCCCCCACTTCTGAAACTCCTACAGCCTTGCTTGGCCTTTCACCCGGGGCACTGGTCAGATTCCCACAAGCCTTCAGTTGATTTCTAAATGCTGTTCCTGGCTCTCATCTTCGTGTGATGAAACTGAAAGCTGCTATTACTTATGATGAGCTGCTGACCAGAATGCGGCTGCGACACTCCTCTCCGGGTGAGGCCTGGACTCTGAGGAGCAGTTATGGGAACTCAAAAGAAATGTAATCTGCTCACCGCAGAGTCGCTGGTAATGCTGAACGCAAGTGGGGCACCACTCCTATCACAGGACATCACCCTTGGAAAAGGATCGATTATGGGTACCCGTGACACCACGGAAAGGTGGGGTCAAAACAGGTCCTTACCTGAGTCACCAGCCACACAACACTTTAACTCTCTGGTAACCACAGCATCATGTACCAAAAAAAATCTCTTTTTTTTCATGGGACCCATTTTCATATTTCTGTTTTTTCCAGATTTAGTTTTGTGGGTTTTTTTTTTTTTTTTTTTTTTTTTTTTTTTTTTTTTTTTTTTTTTTTTTTTTTTTTTTTTTTTTTTTTTTTTTTTTTTTTTTTTTTTTTTTTTTTTTTTTTTTTTTTTTTTTTTTTTTTTTGGTTTTTTGCTGTTACTACTGCTGCTATGGTTTTTTTTTAACCTAAGGATTCTTTAAATTTTCAAAATTCAGAAGCCGGGTATAGATATTATCTCCTCTAGTGTATAGTTTTTCTCTGCCTATCTACACTCTCATTACTATGTTACTATAGTATTTTGATTCTTCTCTCCTCTAAAATAAAAAGCAATCATGAACATGGCACTTCAATACAAACCCAAGCATTCCATAATTGGCCGGAATATCAGCGGCTCAAAAATTCAAGACATACCAAAAATATCTTTACATGAAGCTGAGAATTTTTTCAACTCAACTGAGTACGCATTTTCACATTTCAGACCCAGAGTGGATGTGCTCAGGGTACTTCTCTGCCTCCTCTTCAACAGCAAAGTCTGGACAAAAGTCAGCTTTCTGACTGCTCTGTGGTCGTGCTGGCCTCACAACTAGAAGAAAAGTCAATCACTACGTAACCACAGGGCGTAGCTCTTTGTTCATTAAAAGTGCTATAGATAATAGTTCTTGTGATAGTAATTTCAATTTTTAAAAAAATTAACAAATTAAAATTAACATCTAATTGACAAAATTAAATAAAACACGTAAATAGAGATCAGACTTCTAACAATTGGCTTATTGTACACAAACTAAGCATGAAATGAGAAATTCTTCAGGCGGTCCAGAAGTGTATTGATAGAGAACAGAAATACCTAGAGCCACACAAGCAGTAAGTCCAGTAAGTAACAAAGCGGCGCCACTTAGAGCACTGGAATAGCACACTGGAGCTCTCCACAGCCCCTCAATTTTACCTTCTTCTTACCTCTAGTCAATTACCCTGCTTCCAACTTTACCAAGTGGCTAAAGCCATCCGAAGAGGCTTCATCTACATTTTAGTTACTGCATCTCTGTTCTCCCGCATCCTCACAGTGACGTCATAACTGGCCTCCTACTTCCGGTTCTCCCCGTCTCATACCACTTCAATTTCTGTTTCCGCCGGTGCTACCTTTCTAAGCCCCAGGATGTATCACGTCATTCCTCTGCTCACAAGCTTTCCAGAGCTTCACTGGTCCTGAGCATGGCTATTAACTACTTCCAACATAAATGTTCTCAGCCCAGATCGTTTCCTTGTATGTTCTATACTTTAAAAAGACAGTTCTTTCTTCTCTTTCAATTGAAGACTTATAGCAAACAGAAACTGAAACACAGATAACAGAGCATTACTCTATTAATTCCAGGCCAAAAAAAAAAGTGAAAGAAAAGGAAAGCATGTAAGGGATCAACCCCAAGCAGTGTAGATAATGTATGATAGGGACAATCTCCACCTCACGGTGACCTTGAAGGGTCTCAGACATTCATTTGAAGGTCATCTACTCAGCTACCCAGGATGTGTGGAAAGAAAAAATTGGCTTCTGCCATATTACTAGCTTGTTTTATTGTTTTTATTGGGGGGGGGGGGGAGGTTGTTCTTCTTTTTTTGTTGTTGTTGTTGTTTTGTTTCATTTTATTATTTGACTTTTTGAAAGCAGTTTTGGAAGCCACAGCCCAAGCTTGGCAACATGTTATACCATAGAAATCTCAAAGTGGTAGCAGCCAGAGATCCCAAGCACAGAATGGGTCAGGTCCCACTGATAGAACTTTGTGGGCCTTTCATGAGATTTTTGTCAGATACAGCAGCAGTAGCAGCAGAGACACAGCAAATGGGTGCAAGAGATAAAAATTCCTAGGGTCAGATAAGGCCAGAGAGAATCTGCAAGGATAATAAGAGACATTTAGAATGCCTGCTACCCAGGCCATGGATGAAGGCTCTTATCTGCTCTCTAAATTTTGTATTTGGGTAATTGTTAACATACTGTTAGACTGTGAAGGGCATGGAGCTGAAGGATATACTTAGTTATAAGTTCATCAGTGGAACCTACCAAACTTTGGTTGCCATCTGTTCCCATCTTAACCAGCACAGTGTGAATGCACAAACAGCATCCAGAGGTGGTTGTTTACTGAGGGCAAGATCGGAACAGCCTAAAGAGAGTGGCTGGTCTGACAGTCATGTTAACCTGAGTAGATGTAAGAACAGTCTTGACCAGCTTCACAGAAAAACAGCCTCAGCTTTGGAAGAAATCCAAAAAAAATAAAAAATAAAAAATAAAAAAACCAAATCAGTCTCTTTTATCACTCTGTGCTTTCACGTCTGGCACAATGAGAATTAAAATCAACTCTTAAATAGTTCAAAATTATTTCTAAACAGTGGACTCATGTTTTTAAGGAAAGGTGGAATAAAGTTTTCATACTCAGTGGGAAACTAGATAAGAATTAGATTTTGTATTCAGCATTGAAACGCTTTTCTTTTTCTATGAATACATATTTATTCAAATTCAAAACCAGGTGACATGTTGGGCAAGAGAGATTTTGCTGCCTCCTAAATCCCCACACAGTACAATGTTGGAACCCATCACTGTAGGGAACGCACAGAGTCTGCAGTCAAAGTCCTAGAAAAAGCTGGGAGAGACTTGATATAAAAGGCCTGCATGTGACATTTGGGCCCATGACTTCTTAATACTATGATCTAATAGTTACAAATGTTAAGTCAATTGGTATTGAATTAAGTAAATGATTGATTTTATAACGATGACATACCGAAATGGCTTTGCATTACATTTCTTATTTTATATTTGGATCCTCAAACGTAACTTTGGAGAAACTCAAGTGAAGAAAAATATTGGAGGAACTGCAAAAAGTAGTAGTGGGACAAGGACTGTGACCCTAGAGTTTATCTCCTTTGGGAGAGAAACTTCTGGGTCTTTGGGGAAGGAGAGTAAAAAACTGCTACGAAAGTTGGGATGCGGTTGGCATGGGATTTTGCCTGGGTTATTACATGACCTCACAAGATAAGCCTTAAAGCCAGAAAACAAAGCAGATGGTAAGGACACAGAACAGGTTCTGAGGGACAGAGAAGGACTCGGCCTCACAAGAGTGACAGGGCAAATAGACAGGCGAGGCCAGTCCAGAATGCAAAGGCACACCTGCAGAGGTCACAGAGGAATGGGGAAATAAAAAAATAGTCTGTTGGGTGGAACCCATATATCTTCCAGTCATCTAAATAAATGCTTTTATTGGAGTGCAGACTAGATTCTATCTAGCTTTTTGCTTGCACGCACATCGAGCCGAGCTTTCTCACTCCACATCGTCCTGCTTTCTGAGCTTTATGTGGTCACTGAGAACCCCACATTTCAGCAACATCGGTAACATGTTAATTACTATTGTGGTGTCCAACCTCAAAGAGTTCTCAGTCACACAGTCAAACAACATAACAAGGCAGTTTACGTACAAGTCATACTATTGTAGTGGAGAGAATCAATGATAGTATTTAAGAGCAATTCAGTGGGGTGCGACAAAAGAAATTTAGAATATCTGATTTCCAAAATCCTTTCTAGATCTTATCTTCACAATATATAATTTTGTTTGTTCATTTTTTTTTCCTTTTCAAATCCCATAAATGAATACATGGCTAATAGAGAAGGGGTAGTCAAAATATACAATGAATGTTTAAATAAACATTTTATTACAGTATAAAACATATTACCATTGGTCTCACTTGACTTTGCACATACCTAACCCAACCCTTTAAGCACACTTAGTCCATTATTCTTGCCACTTTCTGAAGCAGTTCTGGAAGTTTCTGGAAGATGTGATCAAAAATATCCCAAATGGGGCTGGAGGAATAGCACAGCAGTTCTAGCGCCTGCCTAGCAAGCACACGAAATTGAGTTCAATTCCCTAGTGCCTCACAAGCTGGGTATGGTGTTGCACATCTGTAATCCCAGCACTTGAGAGGCTGAGGCAGGAAGATTGCCAAGAGTTCTAGGCCAGCCTGAGCTCCATAGTGAGCTCAGGACCAGCCTGGACTACAGAGTGAGCCTTGCGTCAAAACAAAAAAGTCACCAATGCTGCTGCTAAGTGCCATCTAACAAAAGAATGGCTTGTAAAAATATTACAGTGTGCCTTCATTCACCTTACTCTCTGGGCCTGGCTTCATGCAACTTTGGGCTTTTCCCCTAAGCAAAGTGACGTGAAAAGTAAACATTTTGAGTCAACTCAGGACATCAAGGCAGCCAGGACAGCACAGCTAAAGACCAAAGAGGACTTCCCTAACTGCTCCAGAACATGGCAAACGTGATGGGGAAGGGTATTGGAAGGAAGGAGGAGAGCTTTGTTATGGGGTTTTGGGTTTGTTCAGTTTTTGTTTTTGTTTTGGGAGGGGGGTTGCTTTTTTGTTTTGCTTTATGTTTGAGATTTATTTTGTTTTATTTTGTTTCTGTACTAGAGATTGAATCCAGAGCCTTTGCCCTGAGCTACGTTCTCAACGAACCCCTTTATTTTTCTTTGAAACAAGATGTCACTATTTCATTAAGTTGTCCAGCATTTGTTCAAACTTGCAATTCTCCTGCCTCAGCCCGCCAGAATGCCGGAATCACAGGCCGTTACTACCATGTCCAAGAAGGAGAAATATTTTTAGAGGGATCAGTGGCAGCATTCTTCTACCTGAACATCTTTACTTAAATATCTGCTGTATTCTTCCATCATACCACATACATATTCATTATATCAAAAGACTTATCAAGGAATGCTTTGTAAAGAAGAGCTTTGAACTAGCCATGAATGAGTGATAGAAAAAGAGAACTTTCTCAAAGACAGTTGCACATCTTTATATAGAACACAGGGTACAAGAGGGTGAACTTTTTATCTCTTATTTGCTACACCCTGGACTCAGAGAATTTCCTTCTGGCCTCAACCTACACTTGGGCTCTTTGATCAGTAAGTCCCTTAAAGATACAAAGAATAGTAAATCTTTAGAATAGAAGAGGAATTTAAAATGTGTAGTCTAATTCCTTTGCTTCTAGTAAAGAAGCGTGCCCAGATAGGTGACATTACCCAGTCACAAGGCCAAAGAGCTAAGACTCTGAGGCATCAAGGGACACATTGCTAATGTCTGAATGGTCCTGGCAATTCCCCTGCACTTTTCCCTTGATGTGGACTCCTGGTCTCCCCCAACCGTGGCCTTTGAGAACTTCTCCACTATACTTAAACTCATTCTTTTTATTTTGTGATACAGAAACAGGGAAAAAGCAGCAAAGGAAAGACAACACAGTGAAGTTACATTTCCTCAAAGCTAGAGAAGTGCCTCAGGGTGCAAAGAGGAGGGTGGGAAAGGCGAGGCAAGGCTTCCCACGGTCCAGAAACAAACGCTTGAGTTGTTTCACAACCTTCTTTTTCTTTTTTTCTTATTGGACTATGTTTCATCAGTCATATCATTCTATAGGAGAGCCATCTGTGTAGTTGTGGGGAAAAAATAGTTTACTTATACTGTTTTCAATATACCACCTTCACTTCTTGAGGAAAATGTTCTTTTTTATTAACTTATAAAAGTTCTGGATCTTTTAATAGCTTGTGGAATTCACTGTAGCAATACATAAAGGATGCCAACCAGCTCCACCTCTTAACAGCACAAGAAATCAGTGGATTGACCGGCACGATTGAGTCACCCTCCAAACACGAGGCTCTTGGGGGATGTGATCCAAACCTTTACAGACAAGTTATAATGTAACCTTGCTGAGGTAGCTTCTATTCCTTCACATGTAAAACTGGTATCTATTTTACACAGTTACTGTGAGAACTAAACAACACAATACCTGTAACATGCATAACGTGCGGCAAATGATAAATACACACACAAAAAAAAAATTCATTTACTACCAATGCCACTGCTGCCCTTGGGCTTTTTCAGCCATGTCCAACTTTTCCCTGCTTGCCATTAGCCTCCCCAACTGCAACATGTTACTGAAATGGTACCTGAGCCAAGACTTTAGCTTTGCTAGTGAAATTTTTTCAATACAAAACCTAAGTTCTTATTTCTACCTATCCTCTTTTTGAAGGATTTCTGATACAATTTTTGTTATGCTGGATTTTTAAAATAGTGTCTGAGCTTGAAACTTGAAGAAAGAACCTATCAGTAATTTCTTGTTCTAATTGCTGTTCTTTCGATTTCAATTTAGATGCCAGCCACTGTATAGAGCCAACCTCCATCTTCTTGTCTTCCTTGCCTCTACCATGAAGCTACTCAGTCTCCTTCTGCTCAGGATCTGAGGCCTCAGGATCCACTGCAGAGACTCCCAGTCTATGCCGTCATGTTTCCTCTCCTAGAACTTAAGTTCCTCACAGGCAGGCCCTTGGTCTCACAAATATTTCATCTCCCAAGCACCACCACAGTGCTTGAAACATATTCAAAAAATCTGTGGAATAGACTAGAAATAAAGAAATTAAATTTTAAGTTTCTACCTGGCAAATGTCTGAAAAGCTATCCCCAAAACGGTTAGTAAAAAACTCACAGAGAAGGCCAAAGGAAAGAAATGCAAGTGCAAAATTAAGGACCCACCGCACACACAATACACCAAAGGAAAAATTTCTGGGCTCAAAAGTTAGTCTCTGATTCGTTTCCAGTTGTGTGATCACATCGCTGCTTATGAAAAGCTGATGTGGAAAGAACACCAGGCTAGGAATTTAGGACCTGGATTTTGTCCCAGGTTTGCCATTCATTAACTGCCTGTGTCACTCCCTGTCTCTAAGTCTGGTGTTGGAAACAATGATTCATACACTCTCTTTAAACTCTATCCATACTCGCATAACATCTGGATCTACAGTCATTAACCTCACTCTACAGTTAGAAAAACTGAGACACAAAGGCTGCAATCAGGTCATCCTAGAACCTGACAACAACGGGCTGCCGCAGTGAGGGGGGAACATATACGGGAAGACTCCGTGTCTGAATCCTCGCCCCGCAGACACCTCACACCTGGGGCACAGGAAAATTACAGGGAGAGTCTTCTGGCAAAAACTGTTTCACCACCCTTCGGAGCCAACTGAGTACGTGGCATTAACCATCAGCGCAATCCCTGGGGGTTCTCAGTAGAAATTCTGGGAAGTCGTCCTCAATGTCTCACCAGGTACTTAGGGACAGAAATTGCCAAAGTTTCACCTACGAAAACAAGGGTTTTTTTCTGGGTACTTCTGTTTGTTATAATCACTAGGGCACCATCAAAATCTGGCAATTAGACCAGTCCAGAATTGAAAACTTGGCTTAGAAAACCACATTCAAACAGGGTGCTTTTAAAAGTCTGTTCAATGTGGGTTGCACGTGTACTTTTTAGAGAAAGGAAGACATCTATCCCCTAAGAAGACAAGGGAAAAGACAACAGGTAAATTGGAATTTAAGCACTCAGTATTTGTGAATAGTTTTGCCTAATAATATTTTTGAGTTTTTAAAGACAAAAACGGAGCCTACTATCCTGCATATATTATCTCTAATTTTATTAATATATTATTTGAATGTCACAGTTTATCTATTTAAAGCATAAGCACAATTCTGTATTTTTAATGCATTCAAAGGGTTGTAACACCATTGCCACTAAGTTTAGAACATTTTCATCACCATGAAAAGAAACTTTGTGTCTAATAGCAGTTACCCATTCTCCCCTCATGATCCTCTGATAACGACTAAGCTACTTTCTGACTATAGATTTGTCTGTTCTAGACATTTCATATTAATGGAGTGATGAGATACACAGCCAGTCATGCCTGGTTTCTTTCTGGGCTGTTTTCTCTCTGCAACCTCAGACAGGAGCATCCAATAAAAGAGCAGAAACCAATCTTTAAAACATCATTCTTTTTCAGAAATTCCTTAAAACAATTGATAAAATGCTTAGAACTCATAAAGTAAGATCTGATGGATATAGATTCTGCAGCTCATGGAAAGAAACGGTCCTCAAACTCATCATACAGATTAAAATCTAGTCTAAACCTAAGAGGCAAGCGTGATCTCAAAGGAATGTGGGGGCATCAAAATCCCGTGACCCCAATGCTCACTTGCGCTCATTTCCCACTTGCATCTGCAGAATATGGATGACAACAACACATTCTCTACAGGCATCACGAGGACTAGAATAAAGTGTGTGCACAGAGAACTCTCAACAAATTATTCCAGGAGAACCAGGCCGGGCCGCCTCTGAGGAGGCAGGTGGTCAGCTCCGAGGCTGTGCTCTCCCAGCCTCAGGGAGAGCCATGCCGGGGTGAGTCCACAGGGGAAACCCAGGGACAAACAACCAGAGACAACCTAAGACAGCAGAACCATGAGGAAACGTGGAGATAAATCTCCTTCAGAAAGCCTTGACATATCAGAAGAGCGTGCTAGAAATCCTGAAAATGCAGAATCTAAAGAAGCAAATGGCAAAAGTGAGGGTAACTTCTGGACCCAGAAATATGTCGAATTAAAACAGGAATTAAGGCAGGAAATGAAGCAGGAAATAAAAGTCATAGAGCAACAGCTACACCAAGACCTATATAAGCTAAAAGCAAGCTTTGAGAGGCAAGTACAGGAGATCAAAGAAAAAATGAACCAGAAGATGATGAAGGCAATACAAGAGGTGAGAGAAGAACACAACAGAGACATAAAAAAAATAAGTGCAGATATCCAAGAAATGAAAAACACACAGGTCACAATAAGCAACATACGTAAATCAATCAATGTAAGATACCATATCAACAAAATGGAAAACAGAAACCACATGATCATTTCTATTGATGCAGAAAAAGCCTTTGACAAAATCCAGCACCCCTTCATGATAAAAAACACTGAGAAAAGTAGGAATAGAAGGGCCCTACCTAAAACTCATAGAAGCCATATATGCCAAGCCTACTGCAAATATCATAGTAAATGGAGAAAAATTGAAATCGTTCCCTCTCAAATCAGGAACAAGACAAGGCTGCCCACTCTCACCACTCTTATTCAACATAGTCCTTGAAACACCTGCCATAGCAATCAGGCAAGAAAATGAAATAAAGGGAATCTGCATTGGAAAGGAGGAGGTCAAACTCTCCCTATTTGCAGATGATATGATTATCTATATGGAAGAGCCTAAAAACTCCCCTACAGAGCTCCTGGAAATAATAAAAAAAAAAAAAATTAGTCAAGTCACAGGCTACAAAATTAACACTAAAAAATCAATAGCTTTTTCTCTACACTAACAATGAACTTATTGAGCAAGAACTCAGAAAAACAATTCCATTCTCAATAGCTCAGCAAAAAATTAAATACTTAGGAGTACACCTAACTAAGGAAGTGAATGACCTATATAAAGAAAACTACAATACATTGAAGAAAGAAGTTATAGGAGACATTAGAAAATGGAAAGGGATCCCCTGCTCTTGGATAGGCAAAATAAATATAGTCAAAATGACTATATTACCTAAACTGATATATAGATTCAATGCAATTCCTATCAAAATACCTACAAGTTTATTCAAAGAACTTGAAGCAACAATTCTTAAATTCATGTGGAAACAAAAGAGACCAAGAATAGCCAAAGCAATCCTGAGCAACAAGACCAAGGCAGGAGGCATTACAGTTCCAGACATCAGGCTGTACTATAAAGCCATAGTTGTAAAAACAATCTGGCACTGGCACAAAAACAGATAGACCAGTGGAACAGAATTGAAGATACAGAGACAAACCCAAACACCCTCAATTACTTAATCTTCAACAAAGGGGCCAAATGCATACAACGGAAAAAGGACAGCCTGTTCAACAAATGGTGCTGGGAAAACTGGACATCCACATGCAGAAAAATGAATCTAGTCAAACACCTATCACCATGCACCAAAATCAACTCAAAGTGGATCAAAGACCTAGACATTAAAAGTGAAACACTGAACCTCCTAGAAGACAAATTAGGCAAATACCTAAAAGATATAGACTCATTTTTCGGCAGCTGGGGCACCCAGCTGCAGACAATTCCCACTTCTCCCAGATACGCGCTTACCTCGGAGTGAGGTTCTGGCTCCGGACTTTCCTCCCTCTGTGGTCTGAGGATGCCGGCAGCTCTGGGCCACAGGAAGTCAGCTGCCGTTTTCCTCCACTTCCAATATGACTTCAGGATTTCTGACCTTCCCCAGCTGTCTGCAGCCAGCCTGTGGCGGCTTCCTGGGCTTCTGGGATTTTTTTCTGTTTTTTATGTTCCTTTGGAGTTTCTGACCTTCCCCTGGTCTCCTTTCAGTTGTTGGAATGCTCCTCTCTTCCCTAGCTACATTGAACACACATCTTCTAACTAAACTCTTGACTTTTCAAGTGGGTCGATGAGGAGACATTGTGCAGCTCTGTTAGTAGGCCGCCATCTTGACCGGAAGTCCCCTGCTAGAGGTTCTTAGACTCTGTTTTTCACCTTTATCCCTAAGGAAGGGAGCTTTCTGCTGTCCTGACATGGGAGTCAGGGTAAGGAATAATGAGATATTTTGTTTCTTTTGCTATACTGCTGTCCTAGGTCTGTAGATTTTGCAAAATTTCCATTTTTCTGCTGTTGAATTCCTGTGTATTCCCCACCACTCACATCAGTCATACCATTGTTTTAATGGTCCTTTGTAGAAGGGAATGTGAGCACTGGACACCTCTATTCAGGTATTGTTATGCCTTTGCTCATCCTTGATGAGTTTCTTCTATTAACAAATCTCATCTGAATGGAGTCCACTTGTAGAGTAAGTTCTGTTCATAGCCACAAGCCAACATAATTAATCAATTTGCCAGTCTTATCAGGTAAGTCAGGCTACTTTGGTCACACAAAGACCCTGAGACATACCCAAAAACCAAAGTACTACCATTAATAGTAATCCCAGGATTACTATTTAGTGGACAGATTGCTTTTTATACCCATGCTCTGAAATGAGACATCACTCAAAACAGCATTAACTCAGATATATTTCAATTTATAATATTGAATCCCTATTTTGAAAGAAGTAGAGGTATAAATCTAAAATAACATTTGCTAGGTATTCATCTCTGTGGGTTCTCACTTCAGTTGACATTTTATTTACCCTTGATGAGTTCCACCCTTGCCAGATCTTTAACATCTGGTACAACATAGACAAAAACAATTTGATTAATAGAGTAGATGTCCCCAGAGCCAACAAGGCAGGGAGAAGTAGAGAGGTCAGGGTAGGAGTCAACGATTCATCGGCCTAAGTAGACTCACTTAAGGCTTTGTTAAATAGTCTCATGATTTCTCTCATACAGTTACAACCAATGTGAATACTCTTAGCAAACTTCCTAATTTTAGGTTACTAAAAAGGTTATTTGATCTCATGAATAGCAAAGGGATAAAATGAGAGTATGGAGCCATGCAAATGTTAGCTAACTCTAGTTCATTGACAGAATGAACTAATCTCCAATGGACACAGATTGGGTAAACAAAAGACGTAGCAGTTGTATCAGACAGTAGCCTTAATAAATCAGTTCACTGTTATTGTTGGTTTTTTTTTAATCAGCTGGGTTAAGATGCTGAGTTGACTAAATTTCTACCTTCAAATACACTGAACCTGGATTGGGGTCATAGCTTAGTGATTAGAGCACTTGCCTAGGAAGCACAAGGTCCTTGGTTTGACCCCCCAACACCACAAACTAGCAGGGTGCCATGGTGCATATCTGTAATCACAGCGCTGAAGAGGCTAAGGCAGGAGGATTGCCATTTGTTCAAGGTCAGCTTGGACTACATCATAAGGCCAGAACCAGCCTAGATTACTGAATGAGACCCTGACTCAAAAAAAATGAATGCCCTCCGAAGGTTACATTTTTTAGACACTTATCTAATTACTTTATTAAAATGAACTAACCCTTTCTAATTAGAATTCATACTTCATCAGAATCATTAATTTTTTCTCCTTTCCTACTCTTTACATTTTACAATTATTTTTCTTTTATTTTAAGGCAGGAATCAATCTTTTTAAATTTTTTTCATGGTAGCTTATTGTGATAGGCACCACAATACTAGCTGAATGAAGAGCTTCAATTTTTCTGTTGTGTACTGTTATGTGGAAAGATCTGTAACCATTCTAATTTGAGGAAGTACTTGAAAAAATCTAAATTTCTCTTATAATTTTAATGCACTTGCCTTTTCAATTATATTATAACTAGGCTACCTATCAAAAAGCTTGATTTCCCGGAACCCAACTATCAAGAGGAGAGAGACACGCCGTAAGACTGCACAATGAGTGGAAAAGAAATGGCTGCAGAATTAAAACTCTTTCTTAACTAATTTAGGTCACGTTCCCTGGGAAAGAGGTTATGATAGAGATTTGCACCAGGACTTTACTGGAGAGTGAATGGACTCAGCATTTGTAGAGGGAGAAAAGACAAACGACTCGAGGGAACGAGAGACCGAACTGTGACATGGAAACAACTGAGGTCCCAGCTGACTTGACCAGGAACAGACCAGCCTTCCAGAGTTGTCCCTAAGCTGAGGCAAGGCGTCCATTTCCCAGTCCTAGGCACATTTCTTAGTTTTTGGGTGCAGGGCACTTCCAAGGAGAAGGCAGAAACTGGAACGAGAGAGCTCCCTCAGACCGAGACTAGTCCTCAGAGACTGCGTGAGCAGACGCAGTGTGCAGCAGGCCGCAGGGAACCGAGGAGAGTCTCAGCCTGGAAGTGGCACGTCGGGGACGGCACACTACCACATCTCTCACAAGCACTAACCTACAGAGTGGATAGTCTGCCAGCATAGACAAGTCAACATACAGTAAACAAATGCTGTTATTTAACCAAGAAATGTAAATGTAAATAATGAATATTTATTTTTTAATTATTTGGGAATGTTCCTGAGAAAGTTATATATCTATACAGGGTTTTTTGTCACTTCTTATGCCAATGTTCAGATTACAAAGGATACATCACTATACATGATGATCGAGTTAAACAAAATTAGGAAAGGAATTCCTCATGCGAAAATGCCACAGGGAAACCCAATATTTTATATAATGTGCACTAATAAATAAATATACACATGAAAAAGAAAAGAACGCCTAAGTCCATTGCTTTCCCCAAAGACACTGACAGAAACACACAGTCTTTTCAGCCTCACGGTGCACGGCGAACAGCTGTGACGCGAGGCACCGCTGTGAATACAGTTCTTGCTCTCTTTGCCTAGCACACATGAAGTTCCTTTTAACGTCTGTATGAGATTTTATCATTAATACAAAGGACTCTGTAATCCTGATGAGTTTATGGCTATTGTTAAGTACAAATGCCTATCCCTAAGAATGTTGCTATCTGGGCCTAATATAAAATTATAAATTATGCAGGAGAGTTTACACATTTAACCTATTAAAAATGAATTTGTTTGGGTAAATTGATGAGAAATCAATAGGGTCTCTCCCAAATATTACTACTGCCCAAATTAGTACAGTAATGAGATCCAATTAGTATAATAACCATGATTCTAATAATGAGAGTGACCCACCATTAAGAACTCTCAGCTTGAGACACAGACACTAAAATAACAATTCTATAATCAAAAAAATTGCACAGATACAAAATTATCAATGAAAGTTAGGCAAGAATAATACCATAGAGGTTCTGTAGAAAAGTAGTTAAGAATAGGAGACCTTGGGGACCAGAGGAATGGTCCAGCTAGCACGTGCTTATGTAAGCACTAAGTATCTGAGTTCAATTTCCCAGCACCACATAAACTGGGCATGGTGGCGCCGGCCTGTGATCCCAGTACTCTGGAGGCTGAGACAGGAGGACTGCTGTGAGTCCAAGGCCAGCCTGGGCTACAGAGCGAGACCCTGTCTCTAAATAAATAAATAAAGTCAGAAAGGGAGAAAGAATGGGAGACCTTACGTCAGATTGTCTGGGAGGAAAAAAGATTCTTCCATGACCTCTTTTGGCTGCATGAACTCTTAACACAAAGTTAGTTAACTTTTCGGAGGGTCATTTTTTATTTTTGTAATTATAATTAGACTAGCCCCATTGGGATGGTGCTGCAGTTACACTGGATTACACACGGAACATACTAGACAGAATGGTTTAGATATCCATATAATCAAAAGAGGACTAAATACCAAGCTGTAATACAAATAATGTATTTGAAAATAAGTTTTAAACCTAAGGAACTACATCCAAGTGAGATGCTTGACAACTGTCTTCAGTGAAATAAGTTCTACAGAAGCTCCGAGGGGCCCATCCTTTGGAAACTTAGGTTATGAAACTCTCTGAGGCCCCACAGTACTGTCAGAAAGGGGTCAGCCTCAGCTGTGTTAGCTCAGTATATTCTTGTATCATGGCTTTAAACTTTTCAGCTCATGGCCTTGCTAAAATATTTTGGTGGGGAGGGACAATATACCCCTTTACATATCTAGCTTTACTTTTGTGTTGTGCATTTTTCATTTTTTTCTTAGAAATATTTATACATTGCATGAAATGAAATACAAGACATCTGCTGAATTGAAGCACACGTTTCAAAAGTGTTTGATGAAGTACTGTCTTACTGCACAAAGTGCATCTCCACTGGAACCACGTCTCAGAAGCAATTATTTCCTTTGTAACAAGTAAAATCAGTTTCCTGTTGTAATATTCCTACAAGGGAGGCTATGTGAGTACTCACTATGTGATTAATTCTTCATGTTCTTCACAGAAAACTTCATATTTCCTTTCTGTTGATGAATTTTATCTCTGAACTGTGGGAGAACCACCATCTTGAATGTTGGTGACCCTTCTAGATACATCAAAGAGAAGATGGCAGAAATTAAGTAGCAGCTAAGCTCTCCTGAGGCTGATTTTCCCAGTTTTTCATAACAATACTTCCAAGGAGTTAAATAGATAATTATCAGATTATCCCACAGATTCTGACTTTCTGTATTTACCTCAGCCAACCTCTGAGACCCTTTTTCTTCAAAAGAAATTTCTTATTCCGTTCCTAAGAAAATGGAAGTTTGGTAATTTCTCACATAGCAAGTGAACAGAAAGTCTTGTCAATACATTTTTACCATTTCAATGGGCAGTGGGGGGATACAGATGTTTTTTAACTGTTGTAATTGCTGAAAAGTAAAAGAGTAATTTTCCCTTTCCATAAGTTCACAGGTGCGTGTGTTATAGAGGAAATATTGACAGAATCTGAAACTTAATTGATTCTTATCAAAAGATTATGCGGATAGTTAAAAAAAACTGTTAGGCAACATTCACACCCACATTTCTCCTTAACCAATATCCTGGAAAGAGCTGAAATTTACCTTGCATTTTTAATGAAGGAAAGGTCACAGAATTCTTGAGAGAGAAACATTTTAAAAATATCTACTTCATGACTTAATTTTTAGGAAATCCTGAAATATTTTTAAATGTGTCGGTTAAAGTTTATCATTTTATCACTATACACAAGTAAAAATAAACAGTATATAGTACAGAAAGTAAGTGGCAAGTGAAAAAACCAGTGTCCTCTGATGCATTCCTCCTGCTAAGATAGAAATTAAAGATATTTTTCCCACATCCAGGTTTCAAATTCTTGGTACAGCAGAAACTCTTTGTCATAAAAATACAGGCACATTACTTACCATAAAGGGTTAACTGTGATGTGTTAGCCTGTGACATCCAAGTAATCGAAATTATTACAACCTAGGGAGTTGAGTTGTTCAGTTTAGAGCCCAAGTTGCATAAATTTAATCCTCATTATTTTTCAATTAGCAGAGCCCTGTTCTACAACTAAACCCCACTCCTCTGACCTCGGCCAGACTTTTATGGATGTGTTTTAAGGTTAGAGAAGTAACTCAGTAAATGAGCACAGATACTCCAGCAGTAGCTCATTTACCATAGAAAAATAGCCTAAAGCACAGCTGCTATTAATAAAAGGATGTAGGATCGCAGAACAGTAGGCTCAGAAAGACTAGCTAGTAAGATTCTTCAGTGTACGTGTAGCAAAGCTTACAATCAGAGAAGTTAAAAAATTTGCCCAAGGTAAGTGAATGACGGTGCTGGAAACAAAGCTTTTGATCATACTGAGTATCATATTTTTCAGAAAGAAAATAAATATATATCATTACCTGTTACTGTGATTTGGAGCTGGAATGTCCCCAAAAATCTCATGTATTCGAATGTTATGGATTATCTGTGGAACCACATGCTATTAGAAGCTGGGAGCCCAGTCTGGAGGGGTGGATTATGGCCATGTGGTGGATTATAGGTCCATGATGGCATGTGGCAAATTATAGATTACAGGGAATTGACTGTGACCTTCTGAAACTGCAAGCTAAATTAAACCTTCACTCCCCTCATCTGTGCGTGTTAGAAATTCTGTTACACCAACAAGAAAGTAACCGAGCCACCTGTCCTATTCACCTCTCAGGATAGTGAAGAGGCTTTAAATGAATGACACAGATAAATACACTAATGTAAAGCCATCTAAACATTCCATGCCAGTGTAAGCTAGTATTATGTAAGAAGTAGCATGATACTTTGTAAAGCCAACATGTACTAAAATCCTACTTTAACTGTTTGGCCAAGTCACTTAGCGTCTCTCAGCTTGGGCTTCCTTAACTTCAAAATAGAGAATATAATGAACAATTTTGCCAAAGTTACACAGTTACAAGGCACTGAGGCACATAATATCTGGCAGAAGCCATAGTAAACTGTAAAGTGCTATTGTAACCCAAATGTAGCTAATGCTCCATTTTTTACACAGTGTTTAAAAAAAAAACAGCACTTCAGCAAAAAAACACGTGCATACAGGAACACACATCCACACTGGTGCTTTTCTCTTTCTCTTTCTGCCATCTTGTGCATGTTGTGATATCCAGAGGTGCTACATCCTTTGGAGTTTGCTTTGCATTTTCCTACGACTGTAATATTGAATACCTTTCATGTGCTTAATGACAATTTGCATGTTTTATTTGGAGAATATCTGCACAATTCTTTTCCCTATTTCTAATTCCATTATTTTTCTCTTTATTATTAGTCATAAATTTTTTGTATCCTGAGTATAAATTTATCATAGAAGTAATTTGTAACCATTTTCTCCCACTCCATTGGTTTCCTTTTTACTTTCCTAATGGTATCATTTGAAGCACAAAATAAATTTTGACGAAGTTTCATTTACTTTTTTCCTTCTTTTTCTGTAGCTTGAGCTTTAAATGTATTTTTAATTTTCTTACTCATTCAAATATGTATACACAATACAAAGAATTAGTCCAAGGCCTCATACCTTAAAGCTGTCCTAGGTGAGCTGGATTTTTTCTTTTTCTTTTCTTTTCTTTTTACTTATTTATTTATTTATTTATTTATTTATTTGAGGCATAGTCTCACCCTTTAGACCAGTCTGGTCCTGAACTCACTATGGCTTCAAACTCACAGCAATCTTCCTGCCCCTGCCTCCAGAGTGCTGGGATTACAGGCATGTGTCACCATGCTCTGTTCACATGGAGATGGGAAATCAAACCCAGGACCTTGTGCTTGCCAGAAAAGCACTTTAACTGCTGAGTCACGCCCCCAGCCCCACAAAGTGGATCTTGACAGAACACGCGCTGCAGAGGAGGACTCTACCCTGCATGGCACCATTGAATTCTCTACCATCCCATCATTCCATCTTTGCACTCACTCTTAGTTTTTGTCAAGGTTCCTTTTGGAAGATTCCAGCCTTCTCTCGGCTGAGGTAAAAGGCTACTCTCCTACCAAAGTGCACTGGGACACCAGGAGGTTCTCAATGATCAGATGTTTTTATAGGACGCCTTCAACTAAAATGTTCAAAAGAACCAGACTATAAACTGGACTCAGAAAGAACAGAACTGAGGAAATTCATGGATATTCTTTGAAGCTGGTTGGCTGGAAACAAAATGACAAGAAATAATAGCTAAGAGTTGAGAGAAGTACCAAATGAGTACAAAAAGTCTCCACCAGGAATGAAAAAAAGACATAATGGTCCTTGTTCACTTTGCAAAGACACAGATGATTCTTCATACTGAATGTGATATTGGTAGGTATCATGGACCAGTAGTTTTGCAAAGGTACCTGCAAGTTAGCCATACACACTAGGGGGAAACTGGAAATATCTTGGAATTTGAACATCACTGAACATAATAAGGTTTTAGTTGAACTCTTTCCTAGTTACAAAGAGAGAGAGAGAGAGAGAGAGAGAGAGAGAGAGAGAGAGAGAGAATATCTGATAGGTCCAGGGTAAACAAATTATCACCTGTGCTTCAGTCAAAGTGGATATCATATCTAATAGATAAAGGACTAAAACAGGACTCCTATAAGAAAAGTTGAAACCATATGTAAGACTAGAATAAGCAAAGAAACATTGCTAGCCAGTGGGAAGAATAGTGGTTAGTGGTAGACTGTCAGGCTACAATACCTGTAAGCAGAGTCTTCACAACTGATCTTCACAGCTAATGAGTCTGTCTCATGAGCAATTATTGATATTTTTATGTCAATATAAAAATAAAAAAGATTCTTGACTTTTAACTTTTATACACACACACACACACACACACACACACACACACAAATTTCTATAGATCAGTTAAAGGACTCCTGAAAATTACAAACCAAAATTACTCTTTATAAACACATACATATGCCTATCTCTTTCTCTAAAGATACTGAATTCTTCATGACAAAATCTAAATTTGAGAAAATTTTGTGTTGAAAAATTATACTACATTTAACTTTTTCAAGTGAAAATTTTCAAATTATATTTTCAAGTGGGAGCATGGATCCGTGGTTAAAAACAGGAAGTTTGATGAGTAAACTTGAAACCAGTGAAAATACAGAAGACGATGCGGGAAATTCAGAAAAATCTGAAATTGTCCACAGATGTGACAGTTATGGAATAGTTCCTAAGTTTTCCCATATTAACCTAACAGCAAAAAACACGAGTGCAACGCCCTGTCACACAAGGCGATCACAGATCATTCTCACTGGCCAACTGAAAGTATTTCCTTCGTCTTCTGGAGATTTAATTAAGCTTTGTGGCTTTTGTTCAAAAAATTCTGAAGAAGTAGCTGTGTAAGATAATGATGCCATCAAAATTATTTTAAAACTAATTATGTAAAGTGTAAGAGCACCAAAATTCAATGAAGAATGTGAATCTTTTTTTTAAAAAAAGACAGAAATTGCTTGAAACTTTTTTCAAAGGCAATTTGCATCACCCCCTTAGAATGTCAGGCCTACCTACTAGTAGAAACTGGAGTGAGACACAAGAAAAAAAAGCTTGAAAAATCATTACAGATAATTCATTTTTACAGTTCAGAAAGTGTGACAGACAATTTGGGTAAATGAAGTTAACCAGACTTCTTATCTTGATTTGAATCAAAAAATCAATAGTAATTCTTTGGTTACTTGCTTGGTCTTTGCTTGCTGCTTGCTACCATATTTGATTATAATAAATATAGAAAGTTCTGCCCCCTACCATGTTATTGGCATATGTTGAAATCTAAAACATATAAAACTACGAGAGTGAAAATAAAGTCTCAAGCCATCAAAAATTCTGAGTACCAAACAGCATATGCAAAATTAACCACAACCACATCATCTCAGAGAATAACTCCCAAATTTCAATGGGGCAGTCAATGCTCCATATTGAGCTTTTAAGTGTGCTTCAACTGTATTCTTTTTAGGCAGATGCATGGTGCCTAAAAATCAAGTTTTTTGACCACATAGACATATGCTGTATTAATTAAAGGACAGGGCTAGTCAGATTAAATTGCTATTTTTTTTTGCCATGGAGAATTGTTTGAATCACAATTTGCCTGATTAAAGCCCTTCTTGGATTACACTCAAGTGCTCACTTACGATATCAGGCTGTAAAAGGAATGGCTTCTAGAAAGATACAGTGAAACTGTTATTAAATCTTAACCCAGCCATGCCTGCTTATCCTCATGACACTGAGTGACCTGGCAAGCCCAGCCATTCTCTGAGAAGCTTACTCTACTCTTGGATCCTTCACTGGAAGAATTTTTGTCCCAAACCTGTGGCCCATCAGTTAACAAGATTTTATTGAACACTTAGCATTCGAAGTCCCAAACCTTAATCTTGTCCTTGTCCTTAGGTTGTTTATATCAGCTTCTGTCACCATGACTGCTTTTGAGCAACAAGAGAGATTCCACAATCCCATCAACCTGCCTGGCACAGTCGTAATTTGAGGTGCTCTTGTGATGATTTATAGCAAGTCTTTGGGGCACATCGTCATTTCCTCTCCCCAGTGCATGTTATTCTTTCCGAGGTGTTTCCACTATTTTCAAAACACAGGGAAGAATGCCAGCATGCCTTCTGCCACCGATATTAATCATTATACCAGGCCAAGAACTACAATTGGATTAGAATGGAGACTGTTTTCAAAACTCCCTACACTGTCAGCACAATCCTCATTATTGCTACTTTTCTTGGGATGCATATTTCTTTGCATTTCCTACTTTTCTATTCCAATCCAAATAATGACTTTATCCACCCAAACAAGATGCCTTCTGTCTTGAGTTTTTATCCTTAGTTCTAGTTCTCTTACTTTCTCCTTCCTCTTCAAACAGTGGTTCTATTGTCTACGGCTCTCATTTTTATAATAAGAATAAATGCTGCATATCAGTTTTATTTTTAATTGAACCAAACAATATTCATGGCCTAAAGAATTTGCTGCCTCAAAAAATAAGTATATTTATCATATTTTGTCTCTAAAAGCTATGGTCTCTTAGAGAGAGTTGAGTGTCAGTGTAAATAACTATTAAAATGGTAAATAGATTGAGGGTGAGAACTGTAGAGTTTATGCCAAGCCAAATGAGGAAGAACTTCCAAGTATTGGGATGGTGCTGTGGTTTGGATCTGGAGTGTGCTCCCCAAAACCTCACATACTGATAGATACTGTGTACTGTTGGGAGATGGGGCCTGCCTTGAGGGGGAGATGTTTGGGGCTTGACCTGGAGGGGCCCATGCTAGCTCCACCCACCCTCCCCGACTTGGCTTGTCCCTGTGCCATGTCGTGAGGAGCTTTTTACTCTGGCTCCAACCCCATCATATGGTTTCACCTTTTTTAGCCACTTGCCTATGAATAAACTATGACCTTCGGAAACTGTGAGCTAAAATAAATCTTTCCTCCCTATAGTTTTAGATGTGAGATATTCCATCCCAGCAACAAGAAAGTAAGACAGATGAATAGGGAAAACATCATGGTAGAGATTGATTTCAGAGATAGAAATTGTTTCTATGTCATTCCAGTCTCAGGGGAAGGTAATAGAACAGAAAAGAAAGGACAAGTTGAAGGAGCACTGAGCGGAATCACTTGACCATAACTCAGGTCATGTGTAGAAAATCATGACACACATGTCTAAAGATAACTGAGATTATGTTTTCTTGGAAATGATGAAGCAATAAAGGTTTCTGAGCTGAAGCATCAGAGCAAGTTTGAGGAAGGTGAAGTAGCCAGCAGTGCATGAGATAAGCCCAGATGTGCAGGAAAGAAGCCAGAGACATACAAAGGACCACAACATTTGTCCAGATGAGACAAGACCGTACTGAGGAGGAAGCAACAAAAGGAAGGACTAAGAAGGAAAGGATAATGTATGACAGGGTGCCTGCATGCCAGAAGCTACATGATGTCCCTTTCTACATATAACTCCATTCAATGGAAAATAAAAGTGAGTGTGAGAGATATAGGCAAGGTTAGGGAAAAGAATGGGATTACTACTTATTGGATACTACATATAGAACATGCAGTTCTTACCCAATCTCCTCAATTCGCCATACAAGGGATATTATATTTCCCTAATTTACATAAGAATGTCAAGACTCTGTGAGCTTCAGCAAATTACTCAAAGCCCAAAATGTAGTATTATAACAAAACTGTGATCTGAATTCAGTTTGACTCCAAAATATATGTTTTCCCCACACTGTGTACCACAAAGTCTATAGGATGTTTCCGTAATTAGCTACATGGAACATAAGAAGCAAAAAAAAAAAGAGTTTATATGTAATTTTTGAAATGATGATGTCAAAAATGAAAATGAAATAAAAGCATTTAGATGAATTTGGAGACTGTAAAAGTTAATGATCTTCATTTTGGATATTCTGGGTTTGAAATCGTCGCTGGTGAGTAAGTAAAAAAGCTCTAGCAATAGTCAGAAATTGTTAGATTTATGAGTCATCAGGAGAGAGAATTCAAAATGAAGGGAAAAGAGATAGAAGTTATGTATGTGTGAAGCAATGAATGGATGAGACAAAAAAATGTGGTGAAGAAAATGTGTTTATTATGAAGCCAAAAGAAGACAAAGCAGATAGGAAAAGAAATAAAAGAGAATTCCTCCAAAAGATAAAAGAATAGCAGCCTATGGCATCACGAAAGCTGTAGAGAGAGAGAACTCCAAGAAATAAAATCTCTTCAGAGAGAACAAGGAGGACAGGGAATGAGAAAAGTCCACTAGATTTGTTGGGTATGAAATTTCTGGTGACTTTCCAGAGGGCTTCCTGACAGGGCAACAGCAGCCGCCATATTGCAGGGGGTCAAGATGTGAACGTGCGAGCAGGAAGTGAAAGCAGAATTTGTACTCTTTTAGAATGCGGTGGTAGAAGGAAGAGAGATACGGCAGCAGCCTGCTAGGGCAGCAAGGTCAGAGAAGGGTTATTTTAGGATAAGGAGGGCCCTGACCATATCTGTGGGCAGAGGAGAAAAGATATGGTTGAAAGATGAAGCAAAACCAAGAAAAACTAAGCCAGAACTGAATCAAAAGCAAATTCTTCAGCCTGGGCAACTTAGGAAGGCCTTGTCTCAAAATCAAAAATTTACAAAAAAAAGGAAAAAAAAAATGAGGTAGGGATGTATCTCAGTGTGAAGACCTTGGGCTAAATTCCCAGCACCACCAAAACAAATAAACAAAAAAAAAAAAAAATGTGCTCTTGGCTAGGAAGACATTGGTCGGCCTTCTTCTTGTGTAGAAGTAAAGGATAATCTTTTAGGAGACCTTGAGAGATGACTTCACACGGATTGGCCTCAGTTAAGTCAAACAGCTACTATAAGACAACGAAGAGGCTCTCCCACGAACTGTTGAAGAGTGTCTCAGTTAGTTTTTCATTGCTGTGACTCAGTATTAGACATCCACAAATTTAGGGGCGGAAAGGTTTATTTTCGCTCACAGTTTCGGAAGGTCACAGTCCATTCAGGGACGGCCGGCAGCAATGGAAGTACATGGCAGAGACAGAGGTGGAGGCAGCTTCTCACGACATCACACACAGGAAGCCGAGTCAAGGCAAGTTGAGACTAGTCCTCCAAGGAAGGCAGGAAGCAGCTTGTGTATCCTTCCAGGTCTCATCCCAGTGATCAGTCCCTCCTGGACCCAGGTGTGGAAGGTGTGGCAAGCCCCCACTACACGCCCTTACATGCTTTACAATTTACATGCCTGTAACCCACCCCTCCATACTAGGCCCCAATCTCCCAACAGCACATGGCTCCATAGACAATCTGTAACATTCAAATACACGAGTCTTTTGGGGGACATTCCAGATCCAAACCACAACAGACAGCATATTCTAAAAGAAAGAACATGATTATGCAAGTCAAAAAATGGAAATTCAGTTTTAGAAAATTACTAAACTTTAATGATTTAACTACTTTCTATAGCAGTTATTCCACTATTTCCAGAATCAAAACTTTAATTCTGTAAAAGCGTGTCTCCCTTAACCTGCAGGTTACAATTTGGATGACAAAGATGGCATTTTTGGTTATTAGCAATACAGCAACTCACTGAACTCTCTCATCTGTGTTCTTTTGAGAAAAATGTTCGAAGTACTTTGCTTCAGTAAAGTTTGCTGAAGCAAATATTGATCTCAATGTTTATTATCAAGGCTTACTCATTATATAATTATTTAATTGGTCCAAAAGTGAAAAATACCATATTTTCTGAAAACATTATACTATACTTTACGTGGACTAACAAAAATTTTAAGATGAAATTGACTACTATAGCTCTATTCCCATTCTCACTTTCATTCACTGAGAGCTCATGTTCATTGGTCTGTATCCCATGTTGAACATGTGATGTACATGGATGACTTCATTCAGTCCCCACAATGGCTGCATACTGTAAATACATTATCATTCTTATTTTACAGTCAGTGAGAACTGGTTGAAGTAACTTCTCCAGAGTCTTGTAACTAGTAATGGTAGAACTAGGACTAGTCCTTGTTTAGCTTTTAAGTTGATGCATCTACAAACCAAGCTTTCCCACCTCAAAATTTAATTAGATATTTTGTTATATGTAATTTTGTCTTGTTTTCTAGTTTCTTTGGTCTTCTGAGAATTCCTTTTTCTGCCTATTTCTCACCATAAGACTATAAATTCTGTTGGTATAGTTTAACCAAAGAGCATATATCTACCATGTTCAAGGGACTGGATTTGACTCCCTGCACCAAGAAAAATAAAGAAAAGAATAGGGCTGGAGAAATAGCAAGTGGTTAGAATGCTTTCTTAGCAAGCACACGGCCCTGGTTTCAATTCCCCAGCATCACATAAACTGGGTGTGGTGGCGCATACCTGTAATACCAGGACTCAGAACTTGGAAGGCTGAGGAAGGAGGATTGCTGTGCATCGAGGCCAGCCTGAGCTCCATAGTGAGTTCAGGACCAGCCTGGACTAGGGAGCAAGACCCTATCTCAAAAAAAAAAAAAAGGAAAGAAAGAATTAAAAAGAATAGAAGGAAGTAAAAAAGTAAAAGAAAGACTATATATTCCATAAAGTCAGATACAAAACCTGGTATTCAAAAAAATAAAAAGTCCAGTATTCACAGAACAGTCTGGAATTGAAAAAAATAAAAAATAGAAAAGTGGAACCAAATAAGAATAAATCAATTTTAAAAAGATTAAATCTAGCTTAGTGGATTAATATTATTCCATTTTTATCATCTGCTGTATGTCTACTACTCTTTCTGTACTCACTACCCTTAGATCTCAAGAGAATGTTCAAGTTTGAGAATATTACCATACATTATTGTGAAAATAACACTGTAAAATGGCTTCTATCAATGCAAATATTTTTGTAAAATATGTAAATGCAGGGAAGATGAACACACTCTTTGGCCAACAATTCCCTAGGAAGATTTAGGCTGAAGATCATGTCTCCTGGGAGCTGATGTTACCTGGCTCCCTCAAGGGCCATCCTGGAGTGCTTCCCATTTGCTTTAACCCAGTTCCTGCCCTACGTAGGTTTTCAGAGAAGTGGGAGTGACAGACAGGTGTTATACAATTATGGAGCAGCCTGGTAATGCCAGAACAGAGGTAGGAAGGATAGCTGAGCAGAAGCTTGACGCTTCTTTCTTCATTAATGTTGTATTTCAACCCAACTTCGCAACATGGGCTCATTTCCTTTTTGCATCAACTTGAAGCCTCACACGAAACCACAGAGTGTATTTCATTTCAAAATGAAACTCATGACACAGCTAAGCAATGAGTCATCTTCAGAGACCATGAAATCTCAATCCTAGTGGTTTAAAGACTCACTGGGTCTTTTCCATCATTAAGCAGCACTGTATATTTCTTGAGCTAAGCTTTTTTATCATTAACTTTAGATTAGGGTCATCAGAATTTTCATGTTGTATTGATAAAAATCTTCCACATTTCACAACCGCCAAAAACTGAGGTTGGAGTAAAGAGGAAAGAAAATGGGGAAACTATTTTCCTTACTGACCCAGATAATGAAGGAATTTAGATATTTGGTCACAATTGTCTCACAGTACTTAGCCTCACCAGCAACTTAGGTTACTCGTTTGCTTCATTATGTGCTCTTTAAAATATTGTAAGTTAACAGAAAGTGCATCCTTTAACTTTAAAATGAGAAAGGACAGAAAGAAAAGAAAAACTTTAGGAAGAGATTTCACAATCTGTAAAGACGTCACACATGTGGCTTCCTATGCTGTGTGGATGATATCATAATTGCTTGTCTGTTTCTCATCCTCCTCTTGGGGAAAACAAAAAAGCCCCAGTGATTTCTCAGGGTCAAAATACATATCAATGTGAACCAGTCACTAGCAAGCATTGGATTTCATTGGCCACAGCAAATCCACATGCCACAAAAGGAGACATGGAGACTGGAAGCATGCCCCAGAAAAGCAAAAACAAATTCACCTTTACCTCAACTGTAGCTCATCTCTAAAAGTAACTTGGGGTGCTGGAGGAATAGCTCAGTGGTTAAAGCACTTGTCTAGCAAACTCAAGGCCCTGGGTTCAATTTCCCAGCACTGACTATGCCAGGCGTGGTGGCACACACCTATGATGACTCCAGAGCAAGAGCCTGTTTCAAAAACAAACAAAAAGCAACTTTGTGTGTCCCACAAGATGCCAGATCTTCTAATAGGATATTCGCAGCACAAGTGGTTCTACCTTACTCATCGCTGCTCGTCGTCTCTACTCCACACTCCTTCCCTTTACCCTGTCACTGTCCCTCACTGTTGTGAAGGTGTATTTCTACTCAGACCTACAAATGCTAAGGCTATGTAAAGAACGCACAGATGAGCCAGAAATTTTCCCTGAGAACAGGGCTACTATTTTATGTTAAGAATGAAGTTCTCCACTTTTCTGTAAAACTAAATTCCATCTTCCCTGAGAATAGAGTTAATATCTCAGGGTGGGTATGAAGTTCTCCATTTTTGAGCCAGAAATTTTAAAACTTTCAGAAAGGCCAGCCTCAAAGCTCCAAGTAATATGCACACCATGTGATACCTTCCAATGCCATAGGCATGCATAACAATAAGAAATACAGTTAGGGTAATTCTCATTGGAAAATCACCAACTGTATGACAAACAAGGATATTGACAATTCACATTCAAACTCTTTACTCTCTGATAGTTGGATAAACAAACCAGATAGAGGTTTTTAGGATTCACAACTAATAATAAGCTGATTTTGGTCAAAGCTCAAGATCCTTCCTAGGGCTGGGGATGTAGATCAATGGTTAAAGCACTTGCCTATCAGGGGCAAGGCCCTGGATTCATTAACACAGCACCACATTAACTGGGTATAGAGATGCACACCTGTAATCCCAGCACTGGGGAGGCTGAGGCAGGATGGTCCTGAGTATGAGTCCAGCCTGGGCTATATAGTGGGTTCAGAACCAGCCTGGACTACAGAGTGAGACTCTAACTCTAAAAACTGAAAAAATAAAAAAGCATTTTTAAAAAAAAGGGGGGGGGGAGTCCTTTCTAAATACTTATCAGTTAATGAGTGGAGATAGAGAGACACCTCCATTGTGAACATCCCTAATTGGATCTGATCTTAGCCTTTCTCTCTTTTTAATAAAATCATATCATACTCCAGGATGAGGAAGGTCAGCCCATAGACTGAAAAATATCTCATGTGATTCAAGTTACCCTTAAAAACCCCTTAAGCATCCCACACAGTCAAATGTCTTCTGTAGCTGATCCTATCAGCTCCTCTAGTATTTCTAGGTTTTCAATTAATTTTTTAATTCCTACACTGAGTGTGTCCAAAAATCTTCTACTATTCCTTTACCTAGTGCCCTTGAAATCAGTTGGGTTTCTTTATTGTTGTTCAGGAAAATACTTCAAAGAATCAATACAATCTTTCTATAGATTTTCTCTAAACATATTAGTTCATGTCTGATTAAATCATTTGCCTGTGAGAATGAACAAATAAACACACCACTGGTCACCCTAACCTTTATTCCATCTTCCTGTCTTCCCACCTCATAGTCTCTCTGCCCCTGTCATTTATCTGTTAATGCAGATAAATGAACTAAAATGAAAATCTTTTGTATGGAGGGAATATACTTGAGAAGCATTTATAAACTCATTTACTTAACTGTCAACTTTTTCATTGTTCTCCTTTATTCATACACTCCCCGACTCCACAAATTCTTGGTTTCCACCAGCTACGCACCAGTCAGTCTCCATTTCGGGGAGCAGGACATCCTCCTGCTGACAACAGGCTCAATCCCTGCTCCCAAGGCATTTTCTTTCCAGTGGAGTAGACAGTAAAAAGACAGACTGGGTTAGACTGTCAGACAGGAGAGAGTGTTCAGAGGAGGCGGAAGAATCATGGTACTCAGACGAGACCTTAAAAGGTCCATGTGGGCAAAGATCAAAGTAAACAAGCAAGGAGCCAGGTGAGCCTCTGGGGGGAAAGTATTCCAGAGAGAAGAAGCCGCAACTGTAAAGGCCTTAACAAGAGCGTGGGAGTAGGGAGTTTTAGAAACAGTGAGGAAACTTCCAGTACGGATAAGGCTAAGCTCAAGGGGAGGAAGAGCTGAGCAGAGTCCAGGACACTGGGATTCTTTCTGTGAATGCCGTGCAAAGCTCTGGGCTACCTACCATTTTGAATGGAGAAGTGCTTCCATCCGGCTGAGGTGACTTTAGAAAATTTTCTCCAGCTGTTATGTGGGAAGAGTGGGGCATACGGTGCAGAGTGGGAGACAGGAAGCAGGAAGGGCTCCTCCTAGCTCTAGCTCTTCCCAGTGTCTCAAATATGAGTTTTCCAGGATTACTTTTGCATTAGGATAAACAATCGACAAAAGAGTTCTAGTTATATGGTCTTCTTAACAAATTACACGACTTTCAGACTCCTTCCTTCTCACTGTCAGGTCCGATTCCCAGAACAAATACTGTAAAATATCCTGTAACAAAAATATTTAGACTTTATGAATTATTTATTTCTAAACTTTCCACTTAATTTTTTGCACCAAGAGTGACGATGGTTAACTGAAAATAAACAGACGGCAACACCATAAACAAGGGGACTACTGTAATAATAATGAAAATCTCACTGTAAAAAATTAATAATAATAAAAGACCATCCAGCCTGGTAGCACAGGCCTGTAATTCCAGCACGCTGGAAGGTCGTGACAGGAGCACAAATCCAAGCTCAGCCTGGGAAACCTAGCCTCTTAGTGAGACTGTTTCAAAATCAAAAATAGCCTGGGGATCTAACTCAGTGTGAAGGTTCCAGGCTAGATCCCAGATATTTGTACTAAGAATGTAATATGAATTTAATATGAACAGCAATTTATTTGCAAAACACAGACTAGGTACGCAATAGTTCTCAAAAACCTGGAGAAAATCATTACATTTGAAAACTCACCTTCTCTAGGCTTGAAAAACCTTCAGAAATACTAACTGTGAGTACTTTCCTGATGTTTCAAAATCTAGATGTTTTCACAGTGGCATGAACATACACACACCTTCCTTTCATATTCTCATGAGGAAGATGAACAAGCAGGCTCCTTCTCTTGAGGAAACAATGACTCTTCATAGGTGGGTATGTTTGGACTATAAAGCACCTGTTGTTTCAGACTTGTAAAAGCTAGCTCAATGTTTTGTTTTAATTTCTTTGTTAAACACCACTCCAGATCTAAATTTTAATCTTATAGGAAATCTGTGAATGTGACAGAATCTATGGAAGGATTTTTAACTTTACCTATTACTTTTTAGAAGCAAAAGTGGGTTTTTCAAATTAAAAAATAAAAATGTATGTGATGCAAAATAAACAGTATAAATTATCATCAACAAAACCCTCACTTTCAAATGCATGTCTGTGTATATGCAAATCTATATATCTATGTAAGTGTTTTTGTTATTATTGTTGGGGCTTTTTATTTTTGTTTTTGTTTTTTTTGTTTTTGTTTTTTTTTTTTTGAGACAGTCTCGCACTATAGCCCAGGCTGGTCCTGAACTCACTATGGAGCCCAGGCTGGCCTTTGACTCACAGCAATCCTCCTGTCTCAGCATCCCAAATGCTGAGATTACAGAAGTGTGCCACTACACCCAGTTTATGTGGCGCTGGGAAATTGAACTTGGGTACTTAGTGCTTCACTTAGAGCTTTCTAGGCAAGCACTTTAACCACTGAGCCATTCCTCCAGCCCCCAAATCCATGTACATTGTTGCCACACAGCAAGGTGTCTGAGGTATTTTTCTTTTTGTTTAAACTGTCCAGTCATCCTACGACCTGGATCAGCATCATGTACCCTTATCTAATTATTGAGCACTATTCAACTACCTAAGAATAGATTCTTTAGGTAGTATAGGTCTATTAAAGTTTTCAGAGAAAAATGATGTGATTTTTTTCAATATTCATGTAGTCAAACATTTGCAATGCACCAACTGTACTGGCCCTAAGCCATGAAGATACACTCACAGAAAAAGGTCATGTCAAAGCTCTTACCGACCATCGTGGCTGCCATGAGGACAAGAGCCCCCAGGAAGCCAAATCCAGGTGGCAAGAGCAGCCTCTCTATGTGACCTAAGAAAATTGTGACACTAAATAAAAACTAGGAGTGTGTCAGAAACACAATTAACATGATTTTGTCACGTATTTTACTGACAAGTTCTTTATCTCAGTTGATTTCCTCTGGGATTTTCTAAGTGCAAGTTTACAACATTTTAGAACCCTGTAAGTGATTCAGACAGCTTTTCTGTGTAGTCTGCTTAATTATCCTATAAATAAACAGAATACATATCACCATTGAGTTTATTCAAGGGTGCAAGTACCTAGATATTATGGTGCTAAAAAAGCAGACATGCTTCCAGAAAAGATGTGGAAAATACTGTTCTATTTTATAACAGCCATGGAAGCAAAATAAAAGTACTCTAGTCCTCATTAAATAGGCACTATTCATTATTCTCAATAAGGTGCTTCCTGTACAACCCTTCCCAGCACTTAGTGCTAAAAGGACAAGGCTGACGTTCCGGCACAGTCTGAGTCTGGCGGGCCTGATGTTTGGCCGACCTATGAGACTGCCGAGACTGCTGTTCTCCTAGTTTCTCTTCAAAGGAAAGTGAAGACTGCCGCAGAGCACATTTTAGATTGAATAGTCCTCGTCAGCGAGAAGAGGTCATTTTTTCAGGGGAAGGGAGAAATCTATGTCTATAACTTATTTAATAATAAGAAGTTATGTGGATAGCAGCCAGTAAAATTTCACAAAAATTTCAACATGGTTTTATGTAGAATTTGTTAAGCTAAAGAAGGAAAGTAGTAACAATGACAAGAACAAGGGGGCATTGACTGCCTAGAAACCAACAATCGTCATTCTGAATGTAATGTGGTTTTTTATCAGTACAAGTTTGCAACACACAAGTTACATTTGTTTGGGGGGATTGGTACATCCCTTACCCTCACTCTTTCCCCTCCTTCTCCCTCCTTTCCAGATCTACTTCTATCCTAGTTACTTTTTTTGTTGCTGGGGCAGAAACCCAACATCCATGACTTAGGGGATGAAAGATTTATTTTAGCTCACTGTTTCAGGAGATCTCGGTTCATTCATGGGAAGCTGGCGATGGCAAGAAGAATCTCAAGGAAAGCAGCTGCTCGCAGTATCACAAGAGGAAGAACCAGCAGGCACCAGGAGAAGCCAGGGAAAGAGTACATATTTTTCCAGACCACATGCCCATAATCTATAACATAACCATACTCCACCCCTTTGACCAGGGCATAAAGCCTATAGATAACCCACAACATTCAAATATATGAGCTTTGGGGGGGACATTCCAGATCCAAACTGTATCAACTTCCTCATCTTGAAGAAGTTTCCCTCCTGTTTCCTATCATCTCTCCTTTGTTTTACTCTTTATTTAAATTTTAACGGCATATTATAAGATAGCATTCATTTTCCTGCAAATGACGTTGTTTAATTCTACTTTATGGGTGTTATGTAGACACACTTCTTTATCCGTGTGTCCATGGACGGGCATCTGGATTGTTGCAAGAGCCTAGCTACTGTGAATTGCACTGCTGTTACCGTGGAGATGCATGTATAACTACAGTGTGATGTCTTTAACTCAGACATACCCATGAGAGAATAGCTGGGTAAGATAGATTTTCTATTTTTAATTTCTTGAGGAATCTCCCTATTGATTTCTATAGTGATTGTACTAGTTTCCATTCAAGGAAAAGAAGTCTTGAAGTGAAATTTGCCTTGCCTTTCCGATGAAAAGCAAATGAATAGACTAGGATTAGGCTGGAGACAACATGTCTCCTCAGATAATCACCTGATACAGCTAGCCACAGAAAGAGGAAATGTGACTATGAAGAATGAACCCACCAGGAGCAATGATTTCTGAGATGCCAAAGACATCTCACTGTAAATTGGTTGATCCTGCTAAGCCAAGAGACTAGTATACAGAGATCTTGGCCAAACTAAGGTCAAAGTGAGGAGAGTGGTCACTATGCACTCTTTGCTATGTTCAGCTAGTTTTATTGGGTGTTGCATGTAAGCTATTGTAAATAAATCAAGAAATGATGATAGACTGAAAATGAGCTCTGAGCTGCCTCGAGGATGTATGTTTTCATTTTCTACCTGCATAACAAACCATCTGGAAATATAGCGACATAAATATGCAGTTGTGTCCCTGGGAATTTTAGCAGGATAACAGAGAAATGATTAATCTCTGCTCAGTGTTTTCTAGACAGCCACAGAGGGGTGCCAGGTGGAATATTCCTTAATCCTTCGGCCCAGACAGTTTTGTTGACCCTGGTATTAAATGAGCACATCTGGAAAACCCATCTCCTTCACTGCAAATCTGTGTATTTCTTTGAGTACCAGAGGGACACTCTTCCTGAAGCCCACTACATGAATATGTCTGCAAATGGTCAAGGTGTATTCTCTGGTTGCCATTTTGTTGAAGGCTGAATAGCCCTTGTTCTGACGAGCTTTTTGCAGCACTGTACTTCCAGTCCCTGGAGAGGACACGAAGAAAAGTGGCAACTCTCACTCTTTGGGTGGAAAAGTAAATTAATATAGCCATTATGAAAAATAGTATGAGGTTTCCTCAAAAATATTACAACAGAACTACATAAGATGTAGCATTCTAATTCCAAGTCTGTATTAGGACAAAAATATCACTATCTCAAAGAGAGAGCTACACTCTCATATTCATTGCAAAATTATTTATAATCACCAAGACTTGTGTATATTGACGATAATTTGACAAAGAAAACGTAGAATGTTTTAAAAGGAAAGAAATTCTGCCATTTGTAACATACAGGTAAACCTGGACGACATTATACTGAATGAAATAAGTCAAACGCAAAAGGATAAGTACCACATGATCTCTCCCGCGTAAGAGGAGTCCAAAGAGTTGAACTCATACTAATAGGGAAGAAGAATGATTTCTCTCTTCGGGGTTAGGAGAGATGGGATGTTGCTGGTTAAAGGGCACAAACTTGTAGATATAAGAGGAATGGGCTCTGGAGACAGAATACATGGAAATAGTGACTATAGTTAATCATAATTTGGCCGCCAACTCTGAAGTTAAAAAAAAAACTTACTCTACCTACTTTACATAATTTCTGTGAATCTCTAGAAAGATTGTGGGAAGTACCTGCTACTCAACATGGGATTTGTGCACCAGTAATGTCAGTCTCCACTAGGAATTTGCTAGAAGTTTAGGTCCCACTGTGGACGACTGAGCAAAGCTTTCTCGTTTTAACAAGATGCCTCGGAATTCGTATGCACACTGAAGTGTGTGAAGCACCGCCCCAGCACACTGTGAATCACAAAAGGCTGTGACAGGGCTTGTTAGCATTAGTCAAGCTCACCAGGAAATTGCCACAGCCGGATACATACACCACACCTGCTCTCTACTCCTATATTTAAAGGTGCTCTATTTCCACTATTTGATTTTTGGAGTTTTTATTATTATTATTATTATTTACATATCAAATCCCTTTCTCCTCCCCACCCTGTCAACACCCACCCCACATCCCTTTTCCTCTCTATAAAGTCTATCTTCTTTATTTCTTCCATCTTTTACTTTTTTATGGTTTGGTTTTCTCAGAGAAACTATACAATATTCAACCTTCTCTGTCTGATTTATTTTGCTAAACATCGTGGTCTCAAGGTGAACCCATTTTCCTACAAATGACTCGGATTTGTCTTTCTTGAGGACAGAGTCGTAGTGCATCCTTTGGACACACCACATCTTTATCCGTTCATCTGTTGTTGGACGTATTGTCTTTCTCTGAGATTTAGCTACTGTAAACTGTGCTGCCATAAACATGGGTGTACATGTATCACTATGGTATGATGACTTTAATTCTTTTGAAAGACACCTGGAAGCAGGATAGCTGGGCCAAATGAGATACCTATTTTCTTTTTTCCATTTTTTTTTTTTTTTTGAGGAAGCTCCATACTGCTTCTTGTGGTGGTTATAGCCCCGCCAGCAGTGTGGGAGGGATCCATTTTTCCCACAGCCTCACCAGTGTCTGCTATCGTGAACTCTTAATACCAGCCGCCATTCTTACTCGAGTTAGATGAAACTGCAGTGTCATTTTGATTCGCATTTCTTGGATGGCTAAAGATGCTGAGGGATTTTTTCATGTATTTATTAGCAATTCAGACCTCTGAGAACTGTTCATTCATTTCAGATTCCCATTTTTTTTTTGATCGGGTTCTTTCTTTTGGGGGATCTTTTGCAGTTCTTTGTTTGCTCTTGGTAATAGTCCTCTGTCTGAGGAGTAGCTGGAAAAAAACTTTCTCCCATTCTGTCGGTGCCTTCTTCTCTCTGCTCATTGTTTCCTTTGCTATGCAGAAATGTTTTAATTTAATATACTCCCATTTGCTGAGTCTTGGCGTTACCTCACATGCTTTGGGTATTTTAATGAGAAAGTGCTTGGCTGAACCTATATCTTCGAGGGTTTTGCTTGTTTTTTCTTTCAACAAGTTTTGTGTTTCCACTTAATGTCTAAGTCCTTGATCCGTTTTGACTTCATTTGGGTGCGTGGTGAAAGACGAGGATCTAGTTTCACTCTTCTGCATGTGTTTAGCCAGTTTTCCCAGCACCATTTGTTAAAGAGGCTGTCTTTCCTCCTGTGTGGGTTTTAGGCGTCTTTGTTGCAAATCAGATGGCTGAAGGTACTCAAAGATGTTTCTGCATCCTCGATTCTGTTTCATTGATCCGCTTTCTATTTTTTTGCCGATAATATGTAGTTTTTATCACTCACCATGTAATATAATTTGAAACCTGACTTTGTGATGCCTCCTGTTTTTGTTTTCTTGCCTAGAATTGTTTTGGCTCTTCTGGACCTCCTATGGTTCCATATATATTTTTAGAACATTTTTTCTAGTTGATTGGGATTGCATTGAATCTGTATATCAGTTTAGGTAGTATGACAATTTTGACAACGTTGGTTCTATGTATCCATGAACAAGGAATGTATTTCCATTTTCTACAATTCTCTTGGATTTCTTTTTTCAGAGTATTATAGTTTTTAGTACAAATATTCTTCACTTATTTAGTTAAGTTGATTCCTAAGTATTTGTTTTTCTGTGAGGCAACTGTGAATGCAATTGTTTTTCTGATCTATTTCTCTGTGTTTTCCTTGTTGCTGTATAGGAATGTTGTTGATTTTTATATTGATTTTATTGATTTTTGGCTGAATTTGTTTATTAAGTCAAAGAGTTTTGGGGGAGAGTTTTTAGGGTCCTGTATGTAAAGGGTCATGTGATCTGCAAATGAGTATAATTTGACTTCTTCCTTTCCTATGCATATTCCCTTTATTTCATTCTCTTGCCTGATTGCTCTGGCTAAGTCTTCAAGCACTATATTAAATAGAAGTGATAAGAGTGGACACCCTTTTCTTCTTCCTGATTTGAGGGGAAATCCTTTCAGTTTTTCCCCATTTAGGATGATGTTGACTGCAGTATTGTCAGAAACTGCTTTTATCAGTTTGAGGTAGAATCCTTCTAAGCCTATTTTCCTCAGAGTTTTGATCAGGAAGGGATGTTGCATTATGTCAAAGGCTTTTTCTGCATCTACTGAAATGATCATGTGACTTTTGCCCTTGCTTTAGTTAATGTGATGTGTTACATTCATTGATTTGCATAAATTGAACCAGCCTTGCAACCCAGGGATAAAGCCAACTTAGTCATGAAGTATGATCTTTTTATAATTTGTTTACAACTGTTTTTGCAGCTACATTCTCATTTAGAAAATTGGCTTGTAGTTTTCTTTCTTTGTGGGGTCTTTAGTTTGGGGGTTAAGATGACACATGCAGATTTCTGGTCAACATGACAGCTGAGTAACAGAACTGCACAATATCTCCTTGTGGACCCACTTAAAAAGTTAGGAGTGGACTCAAAAACTGCCTGTTCAATGTAGCTGGGACAGAGAGGAGTGCCACAACAGTTGAAAGGAAGCCACAGAAAAATCAGAAATCCTGAAAAACCATTGGAAATGAGGGGAAAAATAGCAGCCCACGAAGCTGCCTCAGGCCATCTGTAAACAGCTATGAGCCACCAGCATCCACAGACAAAGGAAAGCCTGACTAGAGCAGAACCTCTGACCACACTAGGAGAGGAAGGAGGGCTCAACAACTGAAAGGAGGCCACAGGAAGGTCAGAAATCCTGAAGACATATTGGAATTGGAGGAAAACAGCAGCCCAGGAAGCTGTCCCAGGCCAACTGAGTGGCCCCAAGCAGCCAGCATCCATAGACTGAAGAAAGCCCAGTAACTGAAACCTCAGACCAAGGCAAGGTAAGTGCAGATCTAGTAGAAGTGGGAATTGACAGCGACTGGTAGCCCCAACCTCCAAAAAACAAACCTGTAGATAATGCATACTACAAACAAAATGTGAGCTCCCACTACAAAAGGCCTCCGGAAGCCTAGATCAAAAGCAGTGCTGGGCAGCCATAGTTGGCAATGATGTAAGCAGGAGCCATTTTAAATAAAGATCCTGAGACTGAACTGTATAGAGTAAAAGAAAGTTCAAAAAGCACATCAAAGTTTTCAGGGTCACTCTTAAACAATGACTAGGGAAAAACCTGGCACAAGGAACAGCTGTGGAGAAGAGATGAAGACCACTGACCCTCAGAAGGCTTGGGTGGTAGTGGGAGCACCTCTGAGGGTGATCAGCCCTGTCCTCAGAGGAGAGAAGTCAGGACAGGTGGGAGGGCTTTGCCGAGGTGGGTGAAGGTGAGCGTGACACCTCAGAAGCCATCAGACTGTTAGGTCCTCTCCCACTGCCTACTCTCAGCAAAAACTCAGAGGAATTTCAGCTACACCCTCGTAGTATAGCCATTCAAAGAGGCCTCTCAGCTAGGCCTTTAAAGTGAAGTCCCTTAACAATAGAAACATGGGAAGAAGCCAGGGTACAGGACACACAGAGACGCCTGTGTCCCCAGAAATTAATGTCATGGGCCCTGAAAAGTAGAACTCATAGGGAAGGAAGTCAAAAGGCAAATAATTTAGCCAAACAGCCAGTACAAAGAATATATTCCCAAAGAAACGGAAGCAATGATGAGTGAGCTTAAAGAGGAACTTACTAATCGAATAGTGGTCCTAATGAAGACAAAGCTCACTGAACATACAGAAGCCACAAAAAAAAAAGAAAAAGATTGGCTGAGGTAAATAAGGAAATGCAAGATATCAGGAACGTTTTAATAGGAAACTGGAAAATATACAAAGAAATCTAATTGAAATTCAGGATATAAAACATACACGCGATAGCAGGGGAAGACAACTCACATACTGTGAGAACAGAATTCCAGACCTTGAAGACAACGCTGCAGAAACAAATGCAAGATTAGGAACAACTCCAAAATTAGAAATGAGCAGGGTAGCTTGATACAGCAGCTGATGGATGATTCAAAGAGAACCAATCTCAGAATTATGGGTGTGGGAGAAAGAGCAGAAGACTGCAACCAAAGGTATAAAGAAGTTATGTACTGAAATCATGCAAGGAAATTTCCCAAATCTAGGAAAATAAATTAATTTTCTGGTACAAGAAGCTTATAAAACACCAAATAATTTCAACCAGCCATAAGACTCACCACAACATACCTCAATTAAATCTTCAAAATACAACAGAAAGAGAGACTATTAAAAGCAGCAAGAAAAAGCAGACATAATTCTACCAAGGCAAACCCATTTGAATTATCACAAATTTCTCAATACAAACTTTAAAGGTCAGTAGACCCTGGAGCAAACTCTTTCAAGCCTTAAAATATAGCAAGTGTCAACCCGAGTTGTTGTATCCAGCAAAAATATCTCTGAAAATTGAAGGAGAAATAATCTTTTCCATGACCAAAACTCCCTAAAGAAATTTGAGACCAATAACCCAGCATTGCAGAAAATACTTGAAGGAACTTTTGAGAGAAATAGAGAGACAAACAGCACCAAAAAAACATGGAGAAAAGGAAACATCTACAAAGAAAGTGTAACAAAAGATAGATTAATATTTGAATCATTTGATTGGTATCCTTTTAAAACAATACCAGCTATCTCATAAAATCTGTGAAATTTCCCCCATACTTTTTGTAATAGTATATTAGTTTGCAAAATGTAATAATAATATTCAACTTAGGGAATTGGTATAGAATCTTTTAAAATATATATGCATAAGTTTATGGATAAATAGATAAAATAATAAGCCAAATCTGGCAGAATGTTAGTAATTAGTGAAATGTGAATAAGTAATTTATGAAAGTTAAAACAAAGTTCTAAAATAACCAAGTATGCCATTACATCTATTATTTTAAGTGCAAAATACTTATGTGATATAAATTTAAGTTCATTTAATGTAGCAATTTGAAATAGACAAGTTCATTTAACGTAGGAATTCACTTAATCTGTCTTTGATGTTATGTTTATTTTAAGAAAACTGATGGATGAAATGATAACCTGAAAGTCTTTTGAATGTTCATTTACCTTTCAGTACGAAGGTAAGAAATTTGAATTTTAATTTCTTTTTCATCTCACACTTTCTAGCCTTACGAATCCTCATGAATTTCATTGCTAATAGTTCTTTCCTTATGTGGACTGGTGGGTGAGGCCATGTTAAAGAATGTCAACAAAATATAGTAAGATACAGAGAAAAAAGTGACTTTTGGTAAATTGTCCCAATAAAGGGCTCTGCTGGACCCAGAGAAGAGGCATCAAGCTATGGCCACTGCAGCCCATTGGTGGGGGGGGGGGGGGGGGGGGGGGGGGGGGGGGGGGGGGGGGGGGGAGCTGAGTTATAGAGTAGCGATTTGAGCGGCTAAGTAAGTCAGATGCAGAAGATTAAATGTATTAAATTTCACATGGCTTCCGGTATGGAAAAACCAGAATACAGGAATACTATTGAACCAAATGGGTGTGAAAGTGGGAGTTAGGGGAGATGGGGAGGGCTCAGAAGGCCCAAAAATGGGGCAGGGAAGGGATTGTAATGTTGATGTGATATATATATGCACACAAAATACTCAATTTCGTTGTAAACATTATGTATTGCATATGCATATACATACATATGTATGTGTGTATATATATATATATATATGTATATATATATATATATATATATATATATATATGTATATATATATATACATATATATATATATATATAGTGGGGGGAAATCAAGCAATATAGTAAAAACAAATGACACCTGCTTTCAGAATGGAGTTGGGCAATATTTCTTCTCTTTCCATTTTATGGAAGAGTTTAAGGACTATTGGTGCTAACTCTTCCCTAAAGTTCTGTAAAATTCTGCTATGAACCTATCAAATCCTGTTTTTTGGTTTTTGCTTTGATTTTTTTCTTATTGTTGTTGTGGTTGTTTTGGGCGGGGGTTGTTTTTGTTTGTTTTTGGTAGATACTTTACCATTGCCCTAATTTCACCCCCCAGTTATTCCTATTTTCAGGGTTTTTATATCTTCTTGGCTCAAATCTGGAATGTCATATGTGTCAAGGAATTTTTCCATTTCTTCTAAGTCTGTGAACTTATTGGAATATAGGTTTCCAAAACAGTTTCTCAGAGTCCTCTGGATTTCAACAGTGTTTGTTGTGATTTCACCTTTTTCATTTCTAATTGCCCTGATGTGAATTTTTATTTCCTCCTTTTGGTGAATTAAGCTAGAAGCTTATCAATCTTATTTATCCACATGAAGAACCAGCTCTTTGATCATTTATCTTTTATACACACACACACACACACACACACACACACACACACACACACATATATATATATATATATATATATATATATATATATATATATATATGTTTCAATTCATTAATCTCTGCTCTCACTCTTACAATTTCCTTCCATTTCCTGCCTTTGGATTTGTCTTGTTATTGTTTTGCAAGGATTTTTGAGCTGCACTGCTGGATTGTTTATTTGAGATCACTCTGATTTTTTACGGACATTCATTGTTACAATTTCGCTCTTAGTACTGCTTTTATTGATGTACATGCTGTTTTGAAGTATTTTCTTTCTTTTTTTTTAAGTTGCTTTCAGTTCCCCAAGTCAACAGACTGCTGTAATGCCTTAATAATAAAAATGCAGTTGTTGAATTTTATTGCTGGGTTTTTCAATTGGCTCAACACCATTCTGGATAACACAACAGTGAGTCCAGATAGAAGACTTTGGTAAGGTAATAAAATGTCAAACAATTCAGACTTTAGATTTGCAGTTTTATTTGTATGTTGGTGTGTCTCTAACTCATGTTATGTCGTTAATCTCTTGGAAGGGAGAGCTCTGCTGCCGTGTTTTCCTATGGGTTGTTTAGGGGATCTCCAATCAGTCTTGCTCCAACAGTGCTTTTGTGGAACTGAGAGCTCAGGAAGCAACTCATTTTCTGGAAGGAGAGGATGTTGTCCTGGGAGTTGAAACTAAGCAAGCCTTCAGCAACTCTCTTTTTATAGAAAAAAATGCATTATCAAAATTTTCCTACAACAGTGTTAGAGAATAATCTGGAAGTGGAGCACAGTGGTTAGAGCACTTGCCCAAGAAGCATGAAGCCCTTAATTGATTACCCAGCACCTCATAAACTGGGCATGGTGGCACATGACTGTAATTCCAGCATTTGGTCTGCTGAGATAGGGGGATTGCCATGAATTCAAGGCCAGCCTGGGCTACCTAGTTAGTTCAGGATCAGACTAGACTACAGAGGGAGACTTTATCTAAAAAAAAAAAAAAAAAGGTGTTAATCAAAACTTACTGCACACATAAATCACTTAGAAATTGTATTACAATGCAGTTTAGGATCAACTAGACATAGACTAGTGATCAAAATCTTTCATTTCAAATATATTTCCAGTTGGTTCTCAGCCCACACTGTGAGTACTATAATTACTGATCCAGTTCAGAAAGTACTCAGAAAAATAAAAAGCCACAAAAAATCTAAGGGGTCTGATCAGTGACTCTTGTCTTAACCACCACCTTGCAGTACCTCTTAAATTAATCCTTAAGATTTCTTGAGCCCTTGTGCAAAGGGGACTGTATTGAACACATTTGATAGATTTTTTCTTAATATCAGTTTATTTTACCTATTTTATATGAGTATTGTGGTTTGAATCTCGAATGTTCCCAAAAAATCTCATGTATTTGGATATTATGGGTTGTTTATAGAAGCGTGTGCTGTTAGGAGATGAGGTCCTGGTCTGGAAGAGTGAATGATGGGTGTGTGGTGGAGAACAGGTGTGTGGCAGGTTGGATTACAGGCATGTGGATTGGATTACATGAGTGGGGGCTTACAACACCTTCCACACCTGTAAGGGGTGGAACACTGAGTCTGAGGGAGGGGTGGATCACTGGGATGGATATTCATATGCTGCTTCCTGCCTTCCTATAGGATGATTTGACTTGGTGGGACTTGGCTTCCTCTTACAATGCCATGAGGAGCTACCCCCACCTCTGCGTCTGCCACATACTTCCACTGTTGCCGGCTGTCCCAGAGTTGACTGTGACCCTCTGAAACTGTGAGCTAAAATTAAACTTTTCCTCCCCTAACTTGTGGATTGTTGTGTATTGTGTCACAATACTGAAATAACAACTGAGACAATGGGAAAACAACATTTGAAAGGTTAACTATTGCCTAAAATTATTCCTTTCATGAGTATGTATTTGCGATATACAGTAATTACCTTCAACTTGGATAATTGGTGCATATACTTATCACAGCTTAATTGTTTTTACTTCCTTTTCTCCTTCCCACCCTTAAGTAACTTGCCTACAGATATATAGTAAGTGATAGTCAAGATAAGAGATGACATTCACCTGGCCATGTGTGTCTCAATGGCAATCGTAGAAGTCAGTGAGCCTAACAAAAATCCAATACTTACTATATCACCTCACATTTTTCTTCTGACTTCCCAGGTTCATAATTAACCCTTAACTTTCCATTACCGGTTTTCATGCTGCTCACCCATATATTGTTTTTAACTGCAGCATGTCCTCCTGGAGGCTTCAGAGAAAGGTCTGTGTTCCAAAATTGATTTTCCTTATGGATATTCATAATTTTCTCATATTAAAACACCATTTGAGTAAATAAATCAATAGAAGAGTCAAAATTATACATTGTATCTGGTTTTCAATTTTATATTTCTTATCTTTTCTCATTTGTATTTGCCTGTAAAGTTGATAGTTCTGCAAAAATGTGTATTTTTATTTGAAAACAACAGAGTTCAAAATAAAAGACTGGAGTTTTTTAAATTGTGAGTGAGGTTGCTTCTGAGTTGATAGGATTATGTATACTGTTTTCCTATTTTCTAAATTTTGCACAAAATCCTTACAAATTATTCTTTGAAACCTTTTAACTTTTCTTGTCTAGGGAAGCCATATGGTAAATTTCCACAAGCACTTCATTAACACTGAAGAGCCACCAGTAAAATAAAGAGAAGTAATATTCTTATATTTATTTAAGTCAAGAGTTGTAGATATTAGAGATTTAGTCAGAAGCAATTATACCAACTGATCAAAAGAAGAAAGTTAGAGGACCTTAGCAGTTTTTCTCTTGCTTCCTTGAATTCAATTGTTCCTAGTTAATGAACTGACAAAATGCTTTCCATAAATTGGCAGGGTAAAGTTCACAGTACTCCACATAAATGTATGGGCTCTGCGGTGAAAATATGGCTTCTCCTCTGCCTCAGTGCATGGAAACATCCATGTGCCATGCGATGGTTTTGATATTTTGTCTGTGAGGCTTTTACCTACAGACTGATAGAAAAGCTACTGAAGTTAGCACTGGAAAGATCTCTTCTATGTCATAAAAAATGGAGACTAAAAAATGCATTTTTACACAAGGGCTGAGTTCTCCATCTTTGCTGATATTCTGAAATAAGCAACAGCCATTGCTCTGCCTACTTCCTGGTGTTCTTGTTACTATTGTGCCTTTGATGTCGTCGCCTGTGATCTGATGACAACATAGTACCTTATTCGAGCTGTATTCTCCATTTGGTGGATGCTGAGAGGATGGCTGGGAGAATGCCAGAGAAAATTTGGAATCTCCTCATGCGTGAGTCAAAGGGGAACTGCTACCATCTTCAAGTTCCACTGAGGAAGTACACACCAAATTACGGAGGTGCCAGGGATATCCCCAGCTCTCCTTGTCAGAGCAACCCCTGGCCAAGATCACTATGGCCACTGCAAGAAAATTTTGCCCACAAAGCAGAATCACAGTAGACCAACAGAGAGGAGAAAAGAGAGGCAGGAGACTTTGAGATGAAATCATTCAAGGAACAGTAAAATCTTCTACAATGACTATGGAAGATAGAATGGAGGCAGAACTTCTCAGAAGCTCTTCCTTATCTCTTTGGAAATACTGATTCCCCTCTGGGCAGAGTCCTATCGAGGTAGTTTAATAAATCCTTAAAGGAGAATTAAAGGCCTGATGTCATGATTTGAAGACTAGTTAGGTTATTATCAAACTCCTGACATCTACCAGCTGTGTGACCGGTCTGTATGGGCTAACAGGCTAACAACAGAGATGGAGAAATAGAAGCCTTATCTCTCTCAATCTTTACATTTCAAACCAAAGGCCTTCAGGCAATGAGAAAGGCATTGTTGGCTTATAAAACTGGCCAGAGCCTGAGAGAAGATTAATGTTTCTAAGAGGCACAGACAGAATTTATTATTACAAGCATTCTATAGTAAATACTCTAAGAAAAGGGAAGTCAAGAGGTTATAGTCAGAAACAAGCCTTCTTAATGTTAGCCAAGCCAAGCCAGGCAACTTTACGATCATCCGGGACATATAACCAGATTGGCAGGTATGTTAGTCAACTTTCCATCACTGTTACAAAATACTTGAGATAAGAAATTTTCAAAATGACAGGTTTATTTTGGATCACAGTTTCTGAAACTTCACCCGATGGTAACTCGGCCTTGATGCTTTGAGCTTACAGCAGTATAGTGCATCCAGGTGGGAGAGCGAGGCAGAGAAAGTCTGTTCACCTCAGGACTGCCAGAAACTAGATCGGATGGAACTGGCTCCCAAAACTCCCCTTCAAGGGCAAATCCCTGATGATGACCTCACTTCCTTCCATCAGGCCTCCCTCTTAGAGGATCCACTACCTCCAAGTAATGCTGTAGCTAGGGAGCAAGGCTTTACCACCCTTGGGTGACACTCAAGATTTGAACTATAGGAGTAGGGTCAGTGTTAATGTCTCAGGGAAAGAGCAGTCATCTAAGGCATTTTTCGTATTAGCACCAGGTACTGCCTGTTTCAAACAAGCTGCTTACTCACATTTACAATGATCAGACTCTCTTCTCTGTCTGAACATGCCCATCACATGAGTCAATCCCCTGCTACTGTAAGTACAGTGTGATTTGGGGTCAACAATATGTGTAGGGCCTATCTGTGTCTCAGTTACCCTGTGTCAGGGAAAGACCCTCAGGAAAATCTTGAGATAGAAAACGGCTCTGTGGTTTTCCCTCCCTTTCCAGCCTGTCTCCTTACTTAAGTGACACCCCACACCCCAAGTCTATCACCTCTCCTTTTCTTTCCTTCCAGAAAACTTGTTCCTGACTCTTAATACTAAAAGGGGGGAAAAAACCTGGGTAACAGCTTAGAAGAAGCCGGAATGCTTGTGTATTAATAAAATCCTAAAACTTAGTGGAATTTCTGGTTTTGCGAGCAGTTGATTGGCATTTTAGAGCAGCTCTCTGCTAATGCTGAAGCAGCTCCTTTCAAGCAAAAAGATGCAAGACCTAGCAGCCAAGGACAAGCCTGAGTTGTAGGCGTGGCCTGGCCCAGTATAATACCAGGGTCCGCCGGCATTAAGGGAGGCGCCTGGAAGTGGAGAAGAATGGGGATTCTGAGACTTCTGAGAAAAGATATCAAAAAAATATGCCCAACTAAAACAGCGAGATGGAGACGAAAGTTTCAGCCCTGTTTTGCCTCAGATGAATTTTAGAAGTTAAAAAAAAATAGAATCCCCCTTCATCCCAAAACGGCTCTGCTGTTCAACTTTATCTCTCAAATATCATCTTAAGCCTTTCCTTCTGCCTTCAAACTTTTTTTTTATATTACCTATTGAGAATACCACTTCAATTACTTCTATACCCCATGCACCTTAATGTATGACCTAAGACATAATTAAATAAGATTAAGAAGCAGGAAAACGTCATGCAGTCCATAAGGGCTATGTACACATCAGTTATTAGTATACTGGTGATGATGGTGCCGTGGTTCTGATTATGAAGAAAGCTTGACGCAGTCGGAGCAGAAAATATCCTAGCGATAGCTGCTAGGTCAGCACTGTAAAACAGAGGAACCCAGTAAATTTCCATAAAGGAGGATGTCACCATTCTTTTCTTTATAAGTACTTGAACAGATTGGATATTTTTTCATTTTTTTTTTAGAGACAGACTTCCCCGAGGATGTTGGCCTTGCTGTTTGGCGTCAGCCAACTGAACCTCTGTATTCGGGGTTCCTCTAGCCCACAGGTAGATGTAGAATTGAGCGGAGAGCATTCCCGGCTGTAGTGACTGTCTCTCAAGGTATTTCTTGTAGACGGTTCATTAGTAAAGCAAATAGAGGGGAAAGTCCTGTGATACTTGAGGGATGGTCACCCCTGATTCACATCAGCATCCTTGAAAGTGATCGGCAAGTTTGATTGCATAATACCCAGAGCCAACAACAGAAGTTCTTCTTCCTGGGAAAAGCCAACTTCTAAAACTCATTACAGAATTGTTGATAGGTGCTAATTCAGGACGAGGCTGACCCAGGAGGGTGGGATTTTTTTTTTCTTAAAAGGGAACAGTGCAGTCAAGATAGTTTGTTTTTCTGCCTGACATAAATCTTTCACTTCCTCTCATAGGAGAGAGGCAGATGTTCAGCGCAGAGCTGGGGAGGGAATGGGGGAGATGAAGAAAACAAAATAAAATCGTGGCTCCCGTTATTCTTTACAAGATCAGCCAGATGCTCCCTCAAATTTGTGTTCAGAGCTTTAACACAGAAAGCATCTTCATCTTCTTTATAAATTAATTCTTTACCCACTCCACCTTTTTGTTAAGGAAATAAAATTGTAAAATCCAGACTCACCAATACACAGACACTTTTTCAACAAATAGTGTTGGAATAATTAGATATTCTTAAGGAAAAGAATTCAAACCTTTACCTCACACCACACACAAAAATGAACTCAATAAATCAACTCAAAATGAATCACAGACCTACTAGCTTTTATTAAAATAGAAACAAGTTTTAGAATAAAATATAAACAAATTTGAGACTTCAGGTTAACCAAACATTTCTTAGCTAAAGCACAATTTATAAAATAAAAAATTGAACTTTTTCAAAATTAGGTTTGCACTTAGAATAGACTACTGATACACACTACAAGATAGACTAACTTTGAATACATTATTGTAAATGAAAGAAATAAAGAGCATATATTATGTTATTCCACTTAGACAAAATTTCCAGATTTGCTTAAATCTACAGAAACAGAGAGTAAATTAATAGTTGCCTACCATGGGGGTACTGAAAGAAAAATGGAGAGTGATTTCTAATAATTGAAGGGTTTCTTTTGGGGGGTGATGAAAGTTCTCTAAAATTGATTGTTCAGAGGGATGTGTAACTCTGAATATTAGAAAAAACATTGAGTTTTTAAAAAATGTTTGCACTTTAAATGATACCATTAAAATTTTTGAAAAAGGGCAAGTCACGAATTGAAATTAAGCATTTGCAAACATACATCTGATAAGAGATTTCTATCTAGGATAGATAAAGAACTCTTGCAATTCAATGTAAGAAGACAATACAATGTTTTACACATTCAAAAGGTTTGAAAATAACATAGAAGATATATGAATGGTCAAGAAGTACATGAAGGGGCTGGAAGAATGGCTCAGCAGTTACAGCTCTTGCCTAGTAAGTGTTCAGTTAAGTGCTGAGTACCTGAGTTTGATTCCCCAGCACCACATAAGCCAGGTGGGGTGGCGCAGGCCTATAATCCCAGCACTCAGGAGTCTGAGACGGGAGGATTGCTGTGAGTCCAAGGCCAGCCTGGGCTCCATAGTGAATTCAGAACCAGGCTGGGTTATAGAGTGAGACCCTGTTTCAAAAAAAAAAAAAAAAGCTGAAGAGAGAAGTATATAAAAACTATTGACAACAACGTGGAGAAATGATAGAAATGTAAAATGATAGAGCTACCTTGGAAAGCAGGTAGTTTCTTTGCAAGTTAAGCATCAATTAACAAAAAAGACCCAACAATCCTATTCAGTGTCTAAACAAAAATTAAAATATACATCCACTCAAAGATTTGTACATGAATGCTCACATAAGTATTGTTTGTAATGGCTGAAACCTGGAAACAAGCCACACGCCCACCAAGTGCTGACTGGGTGAGCATAAAGTAGCATGTGCTCACGACGGAGTAATGTTCGTCAGGATACATTTACTGCAGGAATTTTTTGAAGACATTATGCTCAGTGAAAGAAGTCAACCACAAAAGGTGTGTATGATTCTACTTATATTAAGTACATAGAAGTGTCAACTCTGTACACAGAAAATAGACCAGGGCACAAGCAGCAGATGAAGCTGAGGAGCAGTAGTAGAAGATAGCATGATTTTTGCTGGATGAAGCCAAGAGAAGAGGCTTAGCAAAGTTTATGGAGAAAACTGGAAGATGCTTCCATGTTTTACAAGAGCTATGAAAAATTCAGTGTGCAAAGAATGCCAAGGATGCTATGTGTGCTAAGTCAAGGTGCTGAGGCTTTAACAGGTATGCTGAGAACAGCCCTCTAGGGGCCAACGACTCTTAAGGTGCTGTCCAAGAGAACAACATTTCTGGTTGACATTTTATCCCACTTATTTCTAATTCTGAAGCTGTAGCCGCAATTCAAGTACTTAGAAAGAAAACTGAATTGAGACTTGGAACTTCTGATCAAGATGGTGGCCAAGTAACAGAGCTACACAATGTCTCCTCATGTATTCACTTAAAATGTTGAAATACAGTCAAAAATCACCTATTCAATGTATCCAGGACAGAGAGAAGCACCCCAAAAATTGAAAGATAGCCACAGGAAGGTCAGAAACTAAAAAACACACCAGAACTGGGGGTAAACAGCAGCTCAGGAAGCCGCCCCATGCCAGCTGGAAACAGCTGTGAGCAGCCTGCATCCACAGATGGAGAAAAAGCCACCTGAAGTCCGGAAACTCTGACCAAGCTAGGAAAGAAAGGAGTGCCCCAACAACTAAAGGAGGCCACAGATAGGTCAAAAAATCCTAAAGACATACCAAAAGTGAAGGAAAACAGCAACCCAGGAAGCAGCCCCAGGTCGACTGAGCACAACACTGAGCTGCCAGCATTCACGGACCGGTGAAAGCCTGGAGCTTGGAACCTCAGACTGAGGTAAGTGCAAATACAGGAGAAGTGGGAGTTGATAGCAGCTGCTAGCCCCAGCCTCCAAAAAATGAGCCTGTGGATAGTGCAGACTGTAAATGCAATAAAAAGTCCCCTACAAAAGGCCTCCTTAAAGCCTATATCAGAAGCAGTGCTTGGCAGCCATAACAGGCAGTGACATAAGCAGGAACCATATTTTTAAAAAAAGAGCCCAAGACTGAACTGTACAGAGTAAGAGAAAGCTCACGAGAGCATATCAGGGCTTTTGAAGGTCACTCTTAAACACTGCCTACGAAGAAACTGGCACAAGAGACAGTTGTGAAAAGGAGAGAAAGGTCTCTGATCTCTTGAACAGCTGGAGTGTAGAGGGAGTACCTTTGAGGGTGGAGACCCTCCCCTTTGGGACTGAGGGGGGTTGGGATGAAAAGAAACCTCCGAAGCCATCAGACCATGAGCACCTCTCTCATTGCCTACTCCAGCACAGAACTCAAAGGAATTTTGGCTTCTCCCCCACACAACCTCATACCCATTCAAGGAAACCTCTCAGCAAGGCCTTTGAAGTGAAGTTTCTCAACAACAGAAACGTGAGAAGAAAACAAAACAACAGGACACACACAGAAACGCCTAAAACACCAGAAACTAATGTCATGGGCTCTGAAATAGTGGAACATATAGGAAAGGAAGTCAAAAATGTAAATAAGTCAAACAACCAGTTGAAATAAGATATTTTGAAAGAAATGCAAGCATTGATCGGTGGGCTTAAAGAGAAACTTACTAAACAAATAGTAGTCCTAATGGAGACAAAGCTTACTGAGCATCTAGAAGCCACAAATGCAAAGTTGGCTGAGGTCAATAAGGAAATGCAAGATATGAAGGAACATTTTAATAAGAGGAGTAGAAATTTTGAAAAGAAATATAGATAAAATTCAAGATATGAAAAATACATGAGAAAGCAGGGAAGTCGACCAGAACACTGTGAGGGCAGAATTCCAGACCTTGAAGACATGGCTGCAGAAACAAATGCTATAATTAGGCACAAATTCAAAATTGGAATGAGCAAAGTAGTGAACACGACAGCTGATGGATGATTCAAAGAGAACCAATCTCATAATTATGGGTGTGGGAGAAAGAACAGAAGACAGCAGCCTGTAGGGAAAAGATATACATTTCTTTTTACCTTTATTCACTGAAATCGTGCAAGAAAATTTTTCAAATCTAGAAAAAGAAATTAATTTTCAGGTTCAAGAAGCTTATAGAACACCAAATAACCTCAACCAGCAATGAGACTCGACACAATATATCATAATCGAAACCTCAGAAATACAACCTAAAGAGAGAATATTAAAAGCAGCAAAAGAAAAGCAGACATTACTCTACCAAGGCAAACCTATTCAAATTACCATAAATTTCTCAAATTTCTTAAAGACCAGGAGAGCCTAGAGTAAACTCTTTCAAGCCTTAAAAGGTAGCAAACATCAACCCAGGTTGTTGTACGCAGCAAAATTATTCCTGAAAATTGGAGAACTAAAAAATTTTTCATAACAAGAATCCCTAAAGAAATTTGTGACCACTAGCCCAGCATTGCAGAGAATACTTGAAGGAATCTTTGAGACAGAAAGATGAGCTGCACCAAAGAACAAGGAGGAAAGGAAGCATCTAAAGAGAGTGAAAGAAAACAAAAGTAGATTGGTATTTGAGTCAGTTGATTACTATCCTATTAAAACAATACCAGCTTTCTCACAAAATCTGTGAAACTTTCCCCATAATTATTATTTGTAATAGTATGTTAGTTTGCAAAAGATAATAATTATATTCAACTTGGGGAATTGATATAAAATCTTTCAAAAATATGTGTGCATAAATTTAATGATGGATACACAGATAAGATGATAAACCAAATCTGGAAAAATGTCAGCAATTAGTGAAATGCGAGTAAATAATTTAAGAAAGTTAAAAATTTTTTGAAATAACTAAGTATGCTGTTATATCTATTGCTTATGTATAATTCACTCTTGTGATATAGATGTACATTCATTCAGTGTAGCAATTCACTTATTTGGTCTTTGATGTAAGTTTATCCTAAGAAAAATGATGGATGTAATGGTAACCTGAATGTCTTTTGAATGTACAAACATTTACCTTTTAGTACTCAGCTAAAGAATTTAAAATTTAACTTCTTTTTCTTTCTCATATTTTGGAACTGTATGAATTTCATTTTTATAGTTCTTTTGTCATGTGGACTGGTGGGAGGGGGGTGAGGCCATGTTAAAGAATTTCAACAAAGATGCTTCTAATCAAAACATCAAAAATTTCTAAACAACTTTCTAATGTTTTTCTTTTTCTTTGTTTCTCTCTCTCTGTCTCTCTCTCTCTCTCTCTCTCTCTCTCTCTCTCTCTCTCTCTCTCTCTCTCTTTGGGACTGGGGTCTCACTCTGTAGCCCAGGCTGGTCCTGAACTCACTGGTGTCACTGATATAGCCCAGGCTGGCCTTGGGTGGACTTAAGACAATCTGCCTGCCTTAGCCTCTAATTACATTAGAAAGTTTACTATAAAAATACCAAAAGCATTCCTCACAGAACAAAAAAGAAAGCCCTAAAATTTGTACAGAGACAGAAGAGACGCCAACAGCTAAGGCAATCCTAAGCCAACAAGAGCAAAATAGGAAGATTTCAAATTATACTTCTGAGCTATAAAAACAGCATGGAGCCATCTTTCTTCCATTATCCCTTCTTTTTTCCATTTTATTGATATGTATAAGTGCAAAATTTAAGGTTTGCAATGAGTTTTAGCATTTTGTGCACCTATGTGTCTTGTCAAAGTGACAAGGACATTCCCACTCTCCTTTTGTCCCTCCCCCTACCCACTCCTCCCTACCTCCCTGCCCTACCCACCTGGTTCACTTTGATTTTTCATTTTAAGTTCCATAGGAGTTGTGCTCTGGGACTCTCATATCAGAGAGACCATTCAATGTTTCAACTTCTGCTTCTGACTCACTTCACTGAGCATGATGTTCTCAAGTTTCTTCCATTTGCCCGGTTCCATTATCTCTTCAATCCACCTATACCTTCACCCATTCCTCTCCCTTGGAATGCACATATACTCAGCCACCATCAACTTTAATAAATACAAAATAAAAATGCAAACTCCTGAGCCCTATATCCTCTTTTCAGACTCTCTATCACTGCGCCTCCAGAATTCTTAAAATTTGAGTCCTCTTTGCCTTCACTTCCTTGTTACCGCAGCCACTGAGACCCCGCTGCCACGGACCTTATCAAGATCACCGGTAATCTTCCTGCTGCCCCGCACACAGACATTTTAAAGTATGAAATTATTAGACTGCTCCACAGCACCGACTCTGTTAATCAGGCTGTAGGCCTTAAAATATTCATCTTCCCTTGCCTTCCTAAACTCTGTTCTCGCTTGATTTCCCTCCTTATTCAGACAGGGCCCTCCTCAGCCTCAGGAGCCACTGTCAGTTTCTCTTCATCTCTAGGCCTAACAAGTAGTAGCAGCCTACAAGGGGGATATCTCTAGAAATACTGATTGATAGATCTGATGTTTCTAAAGTAGTAGCTCTCAGTCCTGGCTTTTCATTAAATTAATTGGGAACCTTTACTCCAACTGGTGATTGTTCTGATTGGATTGGTCTTGAACAGAGCCAGAGAGCAACATTTTCAAGAAACTTCCCGGTTGACTTTTCGTGCTCACCACTAACTTGTCACTTCGTGCCAGAACTATAAATTGTGAACTGGAAATCTGCAAAAGGTATAATTATCACTTTAGACTTAACTCCTTAGTTAGGCTCCTAAAGGTAGAGCTTTAAGAGTCTGAGACAGCATAAAATTTAAAAGTCTACTTTTAAAATTACATTAGATGAAATTGGAGGAATGGCACAGTGGTTAAAGTGTTTGCCTTGCAAGCGCAAGGCTCTGAGTTCAATTCTCTAGCACCGCATAAGCTGGGCCTGGTGGCACATGCCTGTATTCCCAGCTTGGAAGGCTGAGGCAAGTGGATTGGAAGGCTGAGGCAAGTGGATTGGAAGGCTGAGGCAAGGTGGATTTCCTGAGTCTAAAGCCAGCCTGGGCTACACCAGTGAGTTCAGGATGAGCCTGGGCTTCAGAGAAAGATCCTGTCTCAAAAAAAAAAAAAAAATTACATTAGAAAGTTATTTAAAATTGCCTTATTTGTGTCATGCTAGAGCTATAATTACAGGAGACTTCTCTGACCCTCTCAGAGCCCAAGACACCAACTAAGTCACAAATTTTGTTGAATGTACAAATGGCCCTGATGACTATGAGCAAGAGCTGATTTTGTTTCTCTCCCTTCTGAGCTTGCCAAGAGTCTAGGGAGTGCCTTTGCCACGCCTTCCCGTGGTTTCCAAGATCCAACAGGCCCGAATTTACAAGATGCAACAGGCCCTCACCTCTAGGCTCTGACCTTCCCCTCTTCTGTTCTGAGAGTACAGAGTATGTTGCCTACCAGCCTGGCTAGAGAAATTGTGCTCATGACTGTTGACAAGGGAAGTATTTCTCACAGACTAGCGTGACCAGGGAGGCAAACTCATATAAAAGCAGTTTTATCTGTTTCGTGTGTTTAATTCTTTAACTATGTCTGTGGTTTGGGGGAGCTGAGGGTGAAGAGATAGGGAAGAAATTGGTCAGAAGAGCACTATATTGGTGAGTGCAAAACAACCATAAAAAGCTGTGGGACTTGACCACACACTGAGAAACAGTCCCATCTGCCCTAACTAGCTTTCCCTCCCATGTTTCACTCTACACATCCGCCCACCTAACCCACTCACTGTAGAGAAAGAGAACAAAAGAACACAAAAAGAGGCAATGCTTCAGAGCTGTGTCTCAAATTATGAGCAGTCTACTTGGGTTGTATTTTAAGATAATTTGGACAGTCACTTTAGTGTAAAGAAAACTAAGACCTAAAGGTCCGAACAATACTTCTGGGAGATTCCAAGCATTTCACATTGCCAGGAGACAGGAAGTCTGAATATTCACAAAGCTGCAGAGTTTCATCAGAAAAAAAAATTTTTCCTCCAAAATCTAATTCATAAAAACTCAGACCTTAATTGGGAGCTCAAGAAAGGACCGTGCCCAGGGTTCCATATTGTGAATGACTTAAGTGTCTTGAATGAGGCCCAAAGAGCAGCATTTTCTAAACAGTCCCCAGTTGAGTTTTAGTGTTCACCACTAACTTGTCACTTCATGCAGGACTATAAATTATGAACTGGAAATGTTCAAAAGGTATAATTATCATTTCACAACATTTTAATTCTTACGTTAGAATTTAGGTAGAGCTTTGGGAGTCAGGGATAGAGTAAAATTTTAAGGTCTCCTTAAAATATTACATTAGAAAGTTATTTAAAATTGTCTTATTTCATCATGCCAGAGCTACAATCACAAAAGACTTTTCTTACCCTCTTCCATCCAGGAGCCCAAAACAGCCATAGAGTTATAGACTGAGTGAACAAGTGGCCTTGATGCTACTGATGGTAAAGACCAAATTCCTCATGTTTTACATATTGGAAAAGTGGGTTCTAAGGGGAAAGAAAAAGGCCAGGAGAGAAGGGACAGAGAAGCCCCTTTTCCAAACACAGAAAATTTGAAGAGTGATTGCTGAAAGCATGTACTGGTTCTAGAGATTGACACAAATGATGCTGTGCGTGTATAAGCCTCAACGTTTCCCCTTTCTCTACTATATGTAAAAGGTACAAATTGCTTTGTAGGAAGGAGTGGAATTAGGAATACAGGTGACCATTATGGGAAACAGTTCTGATGGTCAGAGGGCTGCCCAAAAAGGCATTACGACCGATATGCAGCATGTGTTCAAAGGCAAGGTGACTGCCACTTGGAATTGTAGGGGAGAATCCAATCAGAGGCGCCGGCTCCACGAGATGACTGTAGGACCAGAGACTTGGGAATTGTGGCGACTTTGATGATCAAATGATCAAGTTACTATACATAGAAATCCTGCTTTCTATTTCCTGAGTAATCTTTTGAAATTAAATTCATTGAAAAATTTTCACTCAGCACAGGAACAGATTTTCTAAAGAACAGGTAAAGACAATTATGGCAGAGAAAAAAATTAGAGAGAAAGAACCAAAGAATAGAATCAGGAAAAAAAAACAGAAAAATCAGAAAAAACTCAGAACTCCCTTAATAGTTTCTTTTCTCCCTGAAAATGATTCCTGGCTTCCTTCTATGCAATAAACCAGACTGCTCCATCATTCTACCCAATTACTCCCTCAGCTGACTCATTGCTACCTGAGGGTTGGGAGGGAAATCTTAAAGTATTTGCTGGATTTCAGCCTCCCTTGTAAAGTTAATCTAGTTCGCACTCCATGTGGCCTTTTCCTTAGTGATTAATGTGGCTCCACAGAAACTTTTTGTTTTTTCCTTTTCCTATTATCTGTGATAAGTAACAGTGATTCTTGGGCTGGACCTAGAGAGAAGTCAGTAAGAGAAGTCCTTATCTAACAAGTAAGAGTTAAACAGGCAACACGCTGGGAGTCAGGGGCGTGGGAACGGGAGTGGGAGGGAAAGAAAGCAGGCAGGGAAGGCCACGTGAAGTTGTTGTAATATTTCTGTGCACAAAATTCACAAGTTTAATGTAATCATTGTATAGCCCATGGACATAGTAGCAAAAATGGGGGGAAAAAAGAAAAAGTTTTAGCTGTAATAAAAATATATATACATGGCAAAACAATGAGGACCTATTACCTTGCTTATCACTGGTGAGGTCTCTAAATTAAGAACCCTTACACCTGGGCAGCATTATAATGCAGACGCTATTATCAGACCCAAAGTGTTCTTCTTGGAAAACAGAGAATAGATATCCTACCCTTCTTGGGCATGTTGTAGACCGCTTCCTAACCTCCACACAGCCTTAGGTCTTTCAAAATTAGAACCTGATCCTGCATATTCCTTGACTGAGTTAAGTCTGGGGATGCCTCTCTCTCATATCCTAACTCTTTTAAACAGCAAACAAGACCCCCCAATATCCACACATTGCCTCTTTCTTCAGCTTCATTCCCACTATTCCAGCTCTCAAACTCTTCCAAAAAAGTCAACATAAAACTGGGTTCTGCATGTGCCTTTTGTACCTAAGAGTATCTTTGTGTCTTTCTAATACTGGATTGAGTACTGGATATACACGATAACACCTGAAGATGTGATTAATCCAGGGTTTTCCCTGAGTTACGACAAGCAAAGACTAATTCCTCAGAGGCATTATGTAAATAAAGCAATCAGGAACAGGCAAGTCGCTGCTCTTTTTGACATTACTACATCATATGCAACTTGCTTGTCTAGACTCCAGATCTCACTTTTTGTGAAGAATAAACAAAGCAGCGCTTCTCTCAAAGGCATCGTGGTTAGCCCTACAGAAATAATGAAGGTAAACTTGCGGTGACACTTTTCCTCTATTACCCTGACAGTGAAAACTATCTTTTTTCCCCCATTTTGTTGGTACGTATAGATGCAATACATAATGTTTACATTGATCTTGAGTATTGTGTGCATGTATATATCATGGCAAAATTACAAATCCTTCCCCTCTCCCTTTTCAACCCTCCCACACCTCCCGCTCCCCTCCAATTCCAATTATTCCCTTCAATTAGTTCTATGAAACAATTGTGATCTTCTTTTCAGAAGGCTCCAGGTATCAAGGATCCACACCAACAGAAGTCACCTGCAGAGCAAAGGATCTGAGAGTCCCACCTACTATTCACCTTCCTCTTAATCTTTCCTGCCACTTCTCACCATTTCAGCTCCACCATTTCTACCGAACTTAGTGTCTCCTTGTCACTGACCTTGAATTAAAGATTTAGCAGAAAACAATGAATTTGATTCAATTTTAATTTTTCAAATATTTTGATTAAAGTCATTTACAAATTTTTGTTGCAGTGGAGAAAAATATCTCTGTCTGGCAGACTTTTTAATTTGTTTATGGTTAGTTTACTTATTTATTTTTATTTTTAACACCTAGGGCATTCCAGTCAAAGAAATCTGTATCTCAGGCTGCTTCCAAGTGCTGAGATTAAAGGCATGTACCACCATGCCTATATTCTGGCAAATGCTTCTGATATGCTCTACATTAAGTAATATGTAAGATGTTTTAGAGCACAAATTCAATCACTAGTTTGTGTTAGTTCATCATCTTTATAGAGTGTGTATTTTGTATTTGGACATGTAATACCACTGTACTCTTGTGTCACACCCAAAAGTCTTGTCACTAATTCTGTCTGTTCTGCTGCTAAATATCTCTCAGACACGACCCGTTTTCTCCTTAACCTTCCATCTCCACCCCACGGCAAGTCTTTATCAATCCCTTCGTACATTTTTATATTAACATTCTAAGCAAATAGCCCGAGAGCAAACTTGCTCGTTTACTTTTTCTTCCTCTTCTACTTCCTGCTTGCAAAGTCTCTTCACCGCTGCTGCAGTCCTTCCTATAGGACAGCTCAATCCTTTTACTTTTATGAGCTAATTTGTGGGTTCACGTTCTCTTTCATTTACGCAAAGTGGAAATTCCTTACCATAATACACAAGGTTCTCCCAAATCTATTTCTTGCCTGGCCTGTAAACATCAAATTTCTGCAGTTAACTAAAAATATAAAACTCTGAGGGAAGTCATATATATATATATATATGCCTTATATTTCTCTCTGTGTCTGGAATGCCCTTTGGTCTTTTCCCAATCTATGAAATCTACTCACTTTTTGAGAGACCGATATAGTGCTTCCTGCTCTGTAGAACTGTCCCCCACCGCCCAACGGCAAAATTGATTACTCTTTTCTGTTGTCACAACCTAACCATGTACCTACTTCTATAATAGAGTTTATTCAATTGTTTTGCAATAACCCCATTATATCACTGTCTCCCCAGGTAAACTAAGAACTCCGTGAAAACAGCATATCATGTGTCCATATCCTCATCACCCTGTCCATGGTTGGCTAGCTCCAAAGCAGAAGAAACACGGTGGAAGGGCCGGCCAGAGGGAAGCCACTGACCCCATGACAACCTGGAAGCACGGAGAGAAGAGAGGAGCTCGGACCTCACCTACTATCAGCACATTCAGCCACAAACCCGTCAGTAGTTCCATCTACCTGTGAGTGTAAAGACCCCATGATGCAGTCACCATCCAAAAGCCCCATTTTTGGACACATGAGACTTTTGGGGACATTGTAGATCTGAACCAAAGCAAACACATATCCTCAAAGAATATTATCTTTAAAACATCATAGGAAAGATATATCCATTCCTCATAACATTTTTCTTTTTAAACACCTTGAAATTGTTTTCAGGATGGGTGATAAAAATATTGAATACTTAGCAGATACACATCACAGCTATGAAGACAAAGGCATGTAAAAGGCATGTAAATCAAAAGCTTAACATCTGGTAATAATATTTCAAGATTGAAGGCAACACAAATTACCATAAAATCTCAGAACGATACATTTACAATTGGAATGATATGGAAACTCTCCCTTTTTTTGAGACAAGGTCTCGCTCTGTAACCCCAGCTGGGCCTGAACTCACGATGGAGCCCAGGCTAGCCTTGAACTCAAGGCAATCTTCCTGTGTCAGCCTCCCAAGTGCTGGGATTACAGGCGTGCGCCACCACACCCCGCTTATGTGATGCTGGGGAATCGAACTTGGGTACTTAGCGCTTTAACCGCTGAGCCATTCCTCCAGCCCCTGGAAACTCTCATGGTATGTATCCTTAAAGATTAATAGGAATTCATCAGAAATGAGTAAGCCACATTGAAACTTTTCTGGAATGAGGGAGTAATAAATACAAATCTTTGAAAATAAGAAAATACTATCATCGGTGAAGGCACGAACTTGGTAAGTAGTGAACGTCAGGTAGCTCAGCATATGTAACACTGTCTCTTTTATGGTGAAAAAATTCACATGTCATAATTTTAACAGTTTTTTTTATAAATACATGAATTCTAGATTACGTAACGCATTAGAATCATGGAGTTTGGGAAATTAGTGAGGGTCTATGTCCACCCTTTTTTCAAAGGTTCACCCCTTTCCTATCTGACCATTGTTTCTCTTTCTACCCGGCCATTCATGTTGGGGCCTTTTTATGTTATTATTTTTGTGCATTTCATAAGACTGACACCCATCTCTAGACTGTCTTTTGTGCTTGGTCCATTTCACTGAGCATGATTGACTCTAGGTAGTCCCATTTTTATTCAAAAAATTTATATCTGTCTTTCTTACGGCTGCATAGTATTGCATTGTGTATAACAGTGTCATAGGGCACAAATCTGTAACCTCAGGTTGAGTCCAAGCAAGGAGGACTCTACTTTTTGACTCTGTAAAGAGAAATTATTGAGCTCAGAAAAAAATATTCTCAGCAAATATTTTAAAAAGCTGACTCTGACATGTCTTTATAAAAGAGATTAAAGCAATAAGAAGCAAAAACTTCTCAAAATTGCTCAGATTTTACCACAGTTTGTGTTACTCAGACATATACTCTCTTGCCTTCAGATGACAATAAGTTGTTACCAAAATTCAAAAATGCACTACAAAGAGCAAAACTTAACACTCATAAAAGTATTTTAAAAAGCAAAAAGTTCCCAAAAAGTGAAATTCCAAAAGCTTGAGAATCACAATGATAAAGACATATGCTTTCATTTTGAAAGGGAAAAATCTGCGTTTGGATGTACAACTTCAGATGTATTTTTCAAAAAGAAAATCATATGACAGTAAGGGTAATCATAGGCATGCATAAGATGTGTATGAGCCTGGGTGAAAAGGCACAAATGTGTCAACAACAACGAAAAACCGCGGTGAGTGCTACAGCTTTCATAGCTCTCTCCCAGAAAGCAGAGACTCTCACACTTCCGATGAGGGTGCTTGCTCGTTCACCAGCCAGAACCAGAGCAGTGATTTAACTTTCAAAATAATGACAAAGCCGTGGAGAGTCGGCCTTTCTCCTCCTTGCTTCTCCGGCTCAATGGTATTAATATGAGGCGAAAGTCTCAGTTGTAAAAAAAAAAAAAAAAATGTTATACAGGAAAAATTTTCATAAGGATTTTGTTATTATTACTCCGCTAGGATTCTTCTGTCATACAAAGAGAACCTTGTAACATTGAATAATATTGTGTGACTAAACACAGCTTCATACATTTAACATATATATTTTCTTTCTTTCTTTAGAATTGAGTGAGATCAGCTGTGTAAAACTGCAACTCATACTTTGAATAGCAATTCATTAAATAAAATTCGCCTCATAACCACAACAGGGAACTGACAGGACAGTCTTTGCATTTTAACCTTTCTTTTTCCACTTTCCGTTGAGTAAGTTTCTAAAATAGTCTTCAGGGAATCACAAAGCAAGAGTGTAGACTCATGAGGATTGCGGACTCATAATTATTTAAATCTTTTTTTGTTTTGGTACCTCAATTGTTCCCCCTTTTTATATCAAATAATATATTTCCTTCTCCTTTTTTTTCTTTTGATACTCAGCAGTTTCCTAACTACCAAAACCATTTCCCTTTTCTAGCCATCCTAAAATAGGCATTTACCCAAGGGTCTCCATAAAGGACGATTCTAATCTAAGCAACGTCTATATGAAGAATTTTCAAATGTAGATTAAGAGACCTACAGGCCAATACAAGAATTTTCTCTGCACAGGCGACAATGCTGCAAGACAGATGAAGGAAAGATGAGAGAAGCCATGCCGTGATTTGGTCTTCCTCACCTCGCCATATTTGTCAGCTTTACTTTCTCCATTCCCAGAGGCGAGGCTGCCTATCATACAGGGTTATCACAAGAGTAAACCTCACTGAGCCTGTGAAATTTCTGTTTATATAAGAGCTATTGTTCTCATTACGATGGGAAGCTACCAATTCTGGACACCCCTCCAATAAAATAATATCAGGTGAGAGACTGGGGTCTGAGGAGGACAAAGGAGCCATTATCCAGCCTTGGAAAGAAGTGAAAGATAGACAGGGAGAGTTACAAGTTAGGCTGGTAAAAAAAAAAAAAAAAAACAAGTCTGAGGAAGAAGACATTATGAACCATGAACCACACAGCCGTGTGAAGGAGATAAGGCAAGTAAGATACACTTACTAATATACTTACTAAGCATTAATTTGCACAAAATATTGTCAAAGCAAATGTTTCTGTATGATTTAAAGTTGTCTTTTGAGAGCGTTTGCCAGAGATGCACACATCGTTGTTGGAGCCTGACCTTTTTGAGACAATGCCACATAAGACACTTGTTTGCCCACCCTTGCCTTTGCCAGAGTGCAGACGAGATGCTCGCTCGGATGTTAGCTTTTAACAGCCTTTGCTTGCTCCTCGAATTGTGTGTATTTTTCCTTCTCAGTATTCTCTGCTAAATCTAGTGTTTATCTACTTTACTTGCACAGCTCATGATGGAAAGTAATTTTGACATCACCATAAAAACATTTTTACCCTAGCAAAATTTTATAACCTTGTCCTTATTATATACCAGGTATTTTACCTTTTATGATTATTCCATTCATATAAAAATAGGTGTAATATTTTACAGAAGAGAACACAAAGGCCTGACAGATTGAATGACACGCTCAAAGTCAACCATGAAATTTTCACTCTCCTGTGCCCAGCTCCAGTGTCAATGCAATTTTACAGGCAAAAGAGATTGTGTAAGGACTTGCGTGCTCTACCCGTATTATCCTTGACCAAAAATCCTGACTAAAACATTCTGGGTTGTGGATAGCAGGTGCTGGAACGCTGTACTCCAGACAGACAAAAAGCCCTTACCCAACCTCTGTGAATTCAGTCACAAAGAGTAGTAGTGGCGCAACAGTAAAAGAAAAAATAGTAGTGTCTTATATTGGCCTATCAATATGAAACCAGACAACCATTTAAATTATAGGAATAACAGTAGTTCCAGCAGATTAAACTCAGCATCTCTAAGGTTCCATCCCTCTTATGTTAGATCAATATATGCCTCTGACTTTAGCACCTCTTTCTCATTTCCAGACCTAAAGATAATTATATATCATGATTTTAAGAATAGTACAATTGCTACTACTAGACATTAAGATACCATAGATAGAAATCTGTTCTTCGCAGCCTCATAAAATCTTTATTTAAAAAAAAACTACAGCACAAAGTCAAATGGATGAGCTGTTGGGAGTTACAGGAGATGAGGTGGGGAAGGGTGGGAAGAGGGAAGAGGGAGGAATGTGAAGTTGGCGCTGTGTATATGTGCACAAAATTCTCAAGCTCAAGGTAACCATCGTGTGTTGCATATATATATATATATATACTATTAAAGTAGGGGGGAAGCTACAGCAGCACTCTGTCCTTTGACATAAATAATGCTTAATTTACGAAGACACGCCATAATGTTCCTGAGGCTTACCATGAGGTCTGCCCTCCCACTCTAAAGGCCCAGATCAAAATAACATTTGAGAAACGGTTGCTTAAAAGTTCCTCCTGGAAATCCTTTGCTTCTCAGGAATGTTATGTCCGTTATTATTTAACAAAACTTGAGCAAAAAGTCTCAGCTAGCATAATCCTCTGCCTCTCCACTCTGCATCTGTAATCTCAAATGCTTAGCCAAGAGAAAAATACCATAAACATCAAGACCAAGTCTACCTTTTGGAGAACTGAGCCAAACCAAACCTGGATAAGTAAATCACCATTTTGAAATTCAATTCAGAGCACAAAATAAAAATCGTTTTTCTTTTCCCATTTCTGTATATATCATCTTTATTTTATCTTATTGCCTGATTGCTCTGGCTAAGGTTTCCAGTACTACATTGAACAGAAATGTAATGTGTAAAGATATTTAGCTGGGGTTCAAGTGGCAGAAAGCAATGATTTTGACTTGGGTATTTTAGTTTTAAGAACAATGAGAGTTGCTAAATACATGCTTTAGGGGGTCTTTTCCTCAAAGCTGCCATTGAATGATAAAGATAAAAGATCATGTAGCCATAGTCCACTGGCTAAGAACTTAGCTATTAATTCAACCTGTCACTCTTGAATTTTACTTTTCAATGTCATGCTCTGTAACTAAATGTGCAATAATGATATTACTCCTTTCTTCCCACTCTTCATTGGGAAAGAACTCCTTAAAAATTCCGAAATAACTGAACAGATTGTTATATCTATTGCTTTACATGGGATATACTTTTGTGATATAGACTTACATTCATTTAATGTAGCCACTTGATGTAGACTCAAGTTCATTTAATCTAGCAATTCACTTATTTGAACTTTGATGTAACTTTAGCCTAAGAAAGCTGATTGATACGATGATAACCTGAATGTCTTTTGAATGTGCACACATTTCCTTTTCAGTACTCCGCTAAGGAATTTGAAATTTAACATCTTTTTTTCTTTCTCGCATTTTCTCACCTTATGAATTCCATTATTAGAGTTCTTTTCTTATGTGGACTAGTGAGCAAGGCTATGTTTAAAAAAAAAAAACTCTCAACAAAGGGGCTGGAGGAATGGCACAGCAGTTGAAGCGCTTACCTTGCAAGTGCAATTCCCCATCACCACATAAGAGCTGGGCATGGTGGCACATGCCTGTAATCCCAGCACACAGGAGCCTGAGGCAGGCAGATTACCCTAAGTCCAAGGCCAGCCTGGACTTGGACTACATCAATGAGTTCAGGACCAGCCTGGGCTGCAGAGTGAGGCCCTCTCAAAAAAGAAAGAAAGAAAGAAAGAAAGAAAGAAAGAAAGAAAGAAAGAAAGAAAGAAAGAAAGAGAAAGAAAGAGAAAGAAATAAGGAACTTCCTGCAAATTCTCTCAATAAAAGGCTCTGCTAGAACCAGAAAAGAGGCATCAAGATATGGCCACTGCAGCCCATTCTAGGGGCGTGGAGGGTGGAATCTGAGCTAAAGTGTGGTGAGTTGAGTGGTGACATGAGTCAGATGCAGAAGATTAAATCTGTTAAACATTGCTTGGTGTCTCTAATATGGGAAACCCAGAACACAGGCATTCTCTAGAACCAAAGGGGTGTGATAGTGGGAGTTTGGGGGTATGGGGAGGGTGTGAGAGGGCCAACAATGGGAAGGAGAAGGGATTGCCATGTTGATGTGATATATATGTGCACAAAATACTAAAGCTCATTGTAACCATTACGTATCATATACCTATTTTAATAAAAATGGGGGAAAATTTTAAATAAACAGGAGTAGAAAATCGGATGTCCTTATCTTGTTTCTAGTGTTAAGGTAATGCTTCCAAATTCTTCTCATTTAGTATGATGTTGGCAATGAGTTTTTAAATTGGCTTTTATCAACTTGAGATACAGTCCTTCTATACTTATTTTCATCAGGGCTTTATCATAAATTAATATTGGATTTCGTTAGTTTTCTCTGCATCTGTTAAGATGATCATGTGATTTTTGTTTTTGCTTTTGTTTATAAGTAGTTGTTGCGTTAATTGATTTACATATATCGAAACATCCTTGTATATCTGGGATGAAGCCACCTTGGTCATGGTGCATGATATTTTTAATAATTTGCTGTATTCTGTTTGCAAGTACTTGTGGAGGGTTTTTGCATCTATATCCATTAAGAAAGTTGTGGAACCAATATTTTTTTATTCATTTGTTTTTTCCCATCATTTGTATTAATATACATATACAATACATAATGTTTACAATGAACTTGAGTATTTTTGCACATATATATTACATCAACTTTACAATCCCTTCCCATTTTTGGCCTTCCCACACATTCCCCACTATCACAGCATGTGATTCTACAGAATGTCTGTGTTCTGAGTTTGCTAGTATCTTTGCTGGGATTTTTCAATCTGGCCTCACCCACCAGACCACATGAGAAAGGAAGTATAACAATGTAACTCATAAAGCTAGAAACTGGGGAAAAGAAAAAGAGAGAAGTCAAATTTCCCAGACCTTAACTGAGTACGTAGAGGTGACGTTTGTACATTCAAAAAGCTATAATTACATCAATCTTTTCTTCGGATAAACTTACATAAATAAGTGAATTGCTATAATAAAAGAACTTGCTGTATTAAATGAACTTTAATCTCTATCATATAACTACACTTAAAGCAATAGATATGATGGCATACTTAATTATTTCAGAATTTTTTTAACTTTTATAACTTATTTACTCACATTTCACTAATTACTAACATTTTGCCAGAATTGGTTTAACATTTTACCTACCTAACCATCCATAACTTCATGCATACATATTTTTTAAAGATTTCATACCAATTCCCCATGTGAATGAAATTATTCTGATATGCAGACTAATATACTATTACAAATAATAATTACATGGGGACATTTCACAAATTTTATAAAACAGCTGGTACTGTTTTAGAAGTATATCATTCAAATGATTCCAATACCAATCTATTTTTTGTTACGCTTTCCCTTTAGATGTTTCCTTTCCTCCATGTTTTTTAGTGCTGCCTTTCTTTCTTTAGGATAAACTTACATCCAACATCAAATAAGTGAATTGCTACATTAAACAAGCTTAAGTCTATGTCCATCTGCTACATTAAATGAACTTAAATCAGTCTCACATAAGTATACTACACTTAAAGTAATAGAGTCACATGCTTAGTTATTTCATATTTTTTTAACTTTCATAAATTGTTTACTTACATTTCACTAATTATTAACATTTTACCAGATTTGGTTTATCTTTTTATCTACCTATCTTAGTTACTTTTTTGTTGCTGTGACTCAATACCCGACATCCACAAATTTAGGGGAGGAAACATTTATTTTAGCTTACAGTTTCAGAAGGTCACAGTCCATTTAGGAGTGGCTGGAAGCAATGAACGTACATGGCAGAGGTGGAGGCAGCTTCTCACGACATCACAAACAGGAAGGCACTTTGAGACTAGTTGAGACTAGTCCTAGTCCTCCAAGGAAGACAGGATGCAGCTTATATATCCTTCCAGACCTCCTCCCAGTAATTAGCCCCTCCTATATCCAGGTGTGGAAGGTGTGGCCACTACATGCCTTTAATCCTAACTTACATGCCTTTAATCCTAATTTATATGCCTTTAATCCTAACTTACATGCCTGTAATCTACCCCTCCAGACTAGGCAATAGCGCATGGTTCCATAGACAACCCATTAATAGTTAAATACAGGAGACTTTTCAGGGACATTCCAGAGCCAAACCAAAATGCTATCCATCCCTAAATTCATGCATATATATTTTATAAAATTTTTGCACCAATTCTCCATGTTGAATATAATTATTATGTTATGTAAACTTATATACTATTGAAAATAATAATTACGGGGGAAGAGTCACAGATTTTATGAGACAGTTGGTTCTGTTTTAGAAGGCTACCAATCTTTTTTTTTTTTTTTTTTTTTGGCACTGCTTGTCTCTGCTTCTTTCAAAGATTCCTGCAAGTATTTTCTGCAATGCTGGGCTAGTGGTAGTAAATTTCTTAAGGGATTCTTGGAAGTGAAAAATTTTTACTTCTCCTTCACTTTTCAGGGATATTTTTGTTGGATATAACAACCTGGGTTAACATTTGCTGTCTTTTAAAGCTTGAAAGACCTTGCTGCGGGCTCTCCTGGACTTTAAAGTTTGCATTGAGAAATTTGCGGTAATTCCAATAGGTTTGCCTTGGTAGAGTAATGTCTGTTTTTCTCTTGCTGCTTTTAATATCCTCTCTTTATGTTGTATTTCTGAGGTTTTAGTTATAATATGTGAGAGAGTCTTGTTGCTGATTGAGGTTATTTGGTGTTCTATAAGCTTCTTGAACCTGAAAGTTAATTTCTTTTCTTAGATTAGGAAAATTTTCTTGCACTGTTTAAGTGAATAAATTCTTTATACTTTTGGTGCTGTCTTCTGCTCTTTCTCCCACATCCATAATTCTGAGATTGGTTCTCTTTGAATCATCCATCAGCTGTTGTGTTCACTACTTTGCTCATTTCTAATTTTGGAGTTGTACCTAAATAAAGCATTCATTCCCTCAGCCTTGTCTTCAAGGTCTGAAATTCTGTTCTCATAATCTCTTCCCCTGCTATCACATATATTTTTTATATCCTGAATTTCATCTAGATTTCTTCGCAGATTTTCCAGTTGCCTTTCAAAATGTTTCTTCATATCTTGCATTTTCTATTTTCTTACCTCAGCCAACACTTTATTTGTGGCTGCAATACGCTCAGTGAGCTTTGTCTCCACTAGGACAATTATTTGCTTAGTAAGATCCTCTTTAAGCCTGCTGATCATAGCTTGCATTTCTTTGAGAATATCTTGCTTGAAATGGGATTGTCTGACTTGTTTATTTGCTTTTTTACTTCCTTCCCTATTAGTTCCACTATTTCAGGGCCCATGTCTTTAGTTTATGGGGTTTCAGGCCTCTGTGTGTGTCCTGTTGCTTTGTCTTCTTCCCATGTTTCTGTTTTTGAGAGACTTCACTTTAGAGGCTTAGCTGAGAGATTTCTTTGAACGGCTATGATGGTGTGTGGTGGGGAGCCATAATTTTTCTTGGTTCTGTGCTTCAGTGAGGGTGGACCTAACAGTCCAATGGCCTCCGAAGTGTCTTGTTCACCCCTGGCCCCTCAGCAAAGCTCTTCCACCTGTTCTTGCTTCCCTTCCCTAAGGGTGGGGCTCTCCACCCTCCAAAATGCTCCCACTACACTGAGCTGTTCAAGAGGTTGGCAGCCTTTCTTCCCTTCTCTGAAACTGCCTCTTGTACCGGTTTCTTCCCAGATACTGTTTAAGGGTGACCCCAAAAGCCTTGGTGTACTCTTCTAAGCTTTCTTTTACTATAATCAGTTCAGTTTGGGGCTTTTAAAAAATGGCTCCTGCTTACATCATTGCCCATTAAGGCTGCAGAGCGCTGCTTCTTATCTGGGCTCCAAGAGGCTTTCTCTAAGTGGAGCACACATTGCTTTTGTAGTATACACTACCCTCAGGTTCAGTTTTTGGATGATGAGCTACATGGGCTACTAGCTGCTGACAATTTCCCCTTCTCACAGATTTGGAATCACACTTACCTCAATCTGAGGTTATGGCCTTCAAGATTTTCTCTATCTATGGTCTGTGGATGCCAGTAGCTCAGGACCACACCGAGTTAGCTGTTGTTTTTCTCCACTTTTGATATCTGACCTTTTGATTTCTGACCTTTGCGTGGCCTCCTCTCAGTTGTTGGGGCGCTGCTTTCTCTCCTAGCTCAGTCAGATGTTCCAGGCTCTGAGAGGGCTTTCCTCTGTCTGCAGATGCCTGCCACTCCCAGCCATTTGCAGCTGGCCTGGGATGCTTTCCTAGGCTTCTGAGGTATTTTTTCCTCCACTTTTGATGTTCCTTCAGGATTTCTGACCTTCCTCTGGCCTCCTTTCAGTTGTTGGGATGCTCCTCCTGTCCTAGCTACATTGAACATGAGTTTTATGACTAAATTCTCAACTTTTTAAGTGGGTCAATGAGGCGACATTGTGCACCCCTGTTACCTGGCTGCCATTTTGACTGGAAAGCCCCCTGGCACCAATTTTATAAAAGTATATTAGGTTGTCAATAAGTTCAGAGTGCTCAGGCCTCCTTAAAGAATGGTCACATTGTCTTGATCTTCTATAATTATCCAAGAAAAGACATTTTAACAACTTTGTTCAACAGAAGCGCTCAGTGAGTGCTTACCTGGTTAAAAAAGTACCTTCTCCACTTCCACTCCAATCTCACTACTCCAAAATCTCCAGCGGTGGCAACCAAGATGTTTGTGTTAACAAGGCTCCTAGTTGAACTTAGAGAAAACTGAAATTCAAAAAAACATTTCTTCTGCCTAAACTGGTGACATGACAATCCACTATCATGGTGTCATTTGCAGTGTTGCGGCAGTGATCACTTTCTTTACAACTTGCACCTTCCCTAGAATATATAATCAGCCTAAAGAATGGCAATCTTCTGCCAGGGAGCGCCAAGCTTGTAGTAGTAGGGCAAGGAAGAGGCAAATTCTCCCTTCAATTCGAACTCTGGCCATGAGAGGAATGAGATGAAAATGTAGATGTATTTCTCCCTTCTCCCATCTTTCTTCACCTCTTGGCGGATGTTAACTGATTACAAATGCAATACCTTTATCTTTGCCAGTGTTTATGTTGTTTTTGTTTTGTTTTTTACAATAAACTGACATGTTTAGACAGAATTTTTTAGGCGATTCAATGCCTTTACTTTCACAAGCAAAAAGAAAAGAAAAGAAAAGAACTAAATTTCTACTTCCATGTCAAATACACTGAACTCAAACATTTTGGACTAGCATCCCTGGGATGAAGGACCAAAAAGTTAATACAGGACTACACATAATAGATCCAAAAGTGAACAACTGTGTGGCATGTAACCAGTCGAGGCCCTAGCATACACTGATTACTCAGAGAATTTGCTTTCAGTCTCAGAGAGGAAGTTCAAATCAGCTAGCCACTAGTGGGAAATTCATGTTCACTTTCAACATTCCATTTTCCCCTTTTTCATTTCCACAGTTGCAAATTAAGTTTCTATATGCAAGCAGACTGCTATGGGTAAACCCAGTTGAAAGAATGCCAACTGGCAAGTCACCCATTACTGCATACCGTCTGATAGAACGCTGGAGATAACAGGAACAGTAGCTTCTTATTAAAATGGGAAACTACTTGCCTTAAAAATTCATAAAATCTTAAATGTTACATTGGACTTATGAAAAGTATTAAGATACTTAGCTAATGGTACAATTTAAAAAACTTTATTCATTGACAGATTCAGAAAATATTTTTTAAAGTATCTGCTATAAAACAGGTATTATGGTGGACCCTGGGGATTCAAAGATAAGTAAGAGACAGACTGCCACAGATAGCTTTGCTTTTAGTAGGCTGGAAAAACAAATGTGATTATGCTCTGCAATACCTGATGGGTTCTATGGCAGGCAGGTGAACAGGTAACTGTGGAAATAGCAGAGCTAATGACCAAGTGGTCACTGAAGAGAAAAGAAAAGATGGAAAAGGCTGGGGCAGCTGAACAAAGCATTAAGGTGCAAGGAATATGGCACCTTTGAAAAGTGCCAGATAAGCGGGGGCTCCCGGAACAAAAAAGAGTACAAAGGACCAGGCCCAGTGAGGATGACTCTAAAGAAGAAAGGAGGAACCTCATGCAGAGCTGTGGCTGATAGGCTAAGGGACTAAATGGCAGTGGAGAGCCAACGAAAGCTTCAAGTCCTAGAGAGTTCACTCTGGGTGAAGTGTGGACTGAAAATAAGAAAAATATCCCAGTCATAAAAACCAGTAGAAGCAAAATTCTGAAGCATGAGTTAGGGCAAGGATTGTGAGGGAGAGATGCAGACAGACAGACATTAGAACACTTAACAAGTAGGCATCGTAGCTTACTACTGGAAACCCAGCTGGCCCAATATCACTCTTCTTTTTGGAGTTTCGTCCAAGTAGTCAGATGACTCCGTGTGGGAGCCTCAGCTTCGCTTCTTTCGTTCATATCTAGGAGTGCTACTGGACAATAGTAAGACAGCTGAGACTAGGAACACAGAAAGGGGAAAAAAGAGCCCACGGTAATGTAAAATAAGCAGCTCTCAGTGATTACAAGAGGTTAAGTGTTAGGGTAGAGTTCGACTACAACTAGTTAATAAGGAATTTCTAGTGAGGAGATGATTCTGCATCTTAATTATAGTCGCAACTATATGATTCTGTTCTTTTGTTAAAACTCAGGCCTGTGCAATAAAAAATGAATTTTCATAATGTAATTTTTTGATAGAAAGACAGACATACTCACTCAGGGCCCTTCTTGGCTTCACAGTCAAGAGTATTTCATGTTCTTTCTCTTCTCTCTAATGGTTACCTGCTTGGGTTCCCGCTTGCTTTACAACCAGGAGTCTTTCTTTTCTCTTTCATTTTATTCTATAAATTTTTCTTGCTTTAAAGAGAAGAAAGAAGGAAAGAAAGAATGAACAAAAGAAAAAAGGAAGGAAGAAGGCAATCCTCAATAATAAATCAAGTTTATAGGAATCTGAAGGAAGACTCTTTCCTGTGGGGCACTGTCTCACCCACTTCACAAATACTTATTAAGCACATACTGTGTCAGAAACCGTGCTTGGTACCAGATACATGGTGGGACACAGTCACCCTGCAGGCTACAGTTTATAGAAAAGACTTTCATTAAGTACATATTTATATAAATTTGATTGCACATGTGATAGAAAAATAAAAAGTAGCACATTATGAAAACATGCGACACGTTTTCCTGAAATAGACTCTACCAAACTTGAGCTAAACTTTCAAGTATATGTCTAAGTTGATTGAACACAAAGAGGATGTGATCAAAGAAAAGGGAGACACTGAGTAGAGAGCTCTTCCATAACGACACCCACGCTCACACACGCACACGTGCTCATCAAGTCTCTCAAAGGTACCTGTTCATTTACACATTCACATACTTTTAATTTCTCTCTATGAACTTTAATGTTGTATGATATTTCTATAATGGAAGCTGGAAAAGGCTTTCCACAAGTTTCCCATTGACCAGATAACATCACTTCAAGAAAATTATTTGACATATTTGTACCTCAATTTTCTCATCTATAACTGAGATCTTTAGTAATTAATGTTCAGATGCTATTTAATAATTAGTTATTAGTAGGTGATTAGGTTATAAAAATAAATCAGTAAGTTACTACTTCTATAATTTTTAGACACCTTTTGTTTCTCAGAGAGGAGTTGACTACTGTACTCAGTTTTTAGAAAAATATGGATGAACTTCTCTACCCTACTTCACCATACTGCCTTCTTTTTTTTCCTTTTATGGAACTTTTAATCTAACAGTAGTATGAGTCCTATAAAATCATGCAGGCCAAAGTTGCTGAGGAAACAAAGAACTCTAAAGAAATAATTGAATAAACAATTAGCATAACGTGGCACTAATTACAAAGGCCTTTGAGTGAAGGCAAGTCCTTCCTAATTCCTTTAAAAGAGTGTTATCACACTGGGGACACTGACAAATTGATAAAGTTAAGGAGTTCTACCTCACATTATGATAAGATCTAGACAAATTAGAATTAAATACAAAACTATTCAAAAGACTCGAAAAATATGAGTATTTTTCCTCTCTGTTTTGACTGAGCGTTGAGGCAGAGCACAACTGGGCACAATGCTTGAGACCGAATAAGACAGTATGACGTGCAGTGGGAGACGGGTGGCCGGACGGGCCCCGACTGGGATTGATTCTCACTGGTGCCTTTTCTGTCTGCGTGGATCTCTGTGTTTTAATTTCTTTCTTAGTGTAGCAGATGCAGTTCACAGGGTAGTTCAGCAGGTGGCAAATATGTGTGAATGTATCCATATAAAACACTTGAAGTGGTCGCTGATAAATGCTAAAACGTGTCTGTGGTTATTACAATACCTCTTAAGCCATTTTAGTTCTAAAGGCATTAAGGAATATACTGAAATATTTCAACATACACATTTCGACATACACATATCATTGATTTCATAAACAATATTAAAACACAAACAGGAAATTAGAAAAAATAATGGAAACAAATATGAGACTAAACGTTAACAGCCTTAGCATGTAAAGAGTTCTTTTTTTATTGGCTCATATTCTTTAAATGTTGAAATCAGTGTATTATCTGTTCATCTACTCTAAAAGTTACTATTACCTTTTTCAGTTGAATATGAATGAACTGCAGATTAACTAGCATGTCAACAACACACTACATCATATTTAACCTCTTTCTCCCTCCTTCCTACCCGGTCCCTCGCCTCTCCCCTCCCGTTCTCAGTGTCTCTTCCCTTTACTAGCGCTCTGTCACCTCTCTTCTCACCTCTTCTCTTACGTTAGGGTCTTTTCATTCATGCATTTATGGCAAGCTCCCATGAGGGACTCCCATCGATCCCCGATCTTTTGCATCTGGCCTGCTTCACTGAGCTTTATTGACTCAAGATGGACCCATTTTCTTTCCAATGCTTCAGATCTTCTTTTCTTTACAGCTGCATAGGATCCCGTTGTGCATAAACGTATTCCTTTACGCACTCCTCTGTTGATAAGCATGCAGGCTATTTCCAGGACTTAGCTATGACGAAGTGTGCTACTGTACCCATGGACGTGCATGTGTGTGTCTTTATGATACCACGACTTCGATTCTTTCCGGGAAATGCCCAGGGGAGCCGTAGCTGAATCAAATGGGATTTTCGTTCTCAGCTTTCTAAGGCGTCTCCATACTGCTTTCCGTAATGGTTGCACCAGGTTGCGAACCCACCGACAGTGTGCACGTGATCCTTGCCCACAGCCTCGCCCACAGCCTCGCCCACAGTCGGACTCTGAGTTCTGTGCGCGAGCCATTCTCACCGGAAGCAGCGGGAGTCCCGCCACTGTTTGGATGTGCGTCTCTGACGCCGAGGATGTGGCACACTTTCTCACGTGCTTCCTCTTCCAGGAATTTTTTTCCGTTTCAGTTGCCCGTTTCTTCATGGGGTCATCTATTTTGAGCTGCTTTGTTTTTCTGAGATCTTTACATGTGCTAGGTATTACTCCTCTGTCCGAGGCCTGGCTGGTAAAAACGTTCCGCCATTCTGTGGGCTAGCTCTTACCCTGTTGATTGTTTCCTTTGCTGATCAGAATCTTTTTAGTTTAGCATAACCTTCCATAAAGGCAGCTAGTGTTCTGAGGAATGGGATGAGCCCGCCAGCATTTAAAATGCTTTATCTTTTTCCCTTTTTTTTTTTTTTTTTTTTTTTTTTTTTTTTTTTTTTTTTTTTTTGAGACAGGATCCTGCTCTGTAGCCCAGGCTGGTCCTCAACTCACTATGGAGTCCAGGCTGGCCTTGGTCTCTTGGCAATCCTCCTGCCTCAGCCTCCTACATGCTGGGATTACAGGCACACGCCACCACACCCAGTTTATATAGTGTTGGAAAATTACACTTGGTATCAAACACTTGACTTAGGGCTTGCTAGGTAAGCGCTTTAACCTCTGAGCCATTCCTCCAGCCCCTAAAAATGCTTTTTAAAGCCACACAAGCTTTGGAACCAGCCCTTTCTAAATCCATTTCTGTTTATGTAATTTAGTCTTTTTTCTCTGGTGCCAGAGATTAAAACCAGGGCCTATATGCTAGCTAAGCTCATGCTATGCCACTGAGCTACATAGCCAAACCCTACAGTTCAGTCTTTAAGACCGTGTCTCACAAGCTTAAACCTGCCGGTATGATGGAGCAACTGCTTTAAACTAGCTCTCCTGTCATAATTCTAAAATTGCAGATAATATTGTTACATGAGGCAATTATTTTTAAGCATTGGACAACAGGAAACTCACTTCTATGACCCTCTTGAGAGATGTGGGACTAAGATGTTAAGGACTTTAAAGTAGCTACTATAAACATGGCTCAAAGAATTAAAGAATATGTGTTCAAAGAATTAAGTAAAATATGGGTTTTCGAGAGAAAATATAAGAAATTTCAGCAGAGAAACTGAAACTACAAAAAAGAACTATATGGGTATTCTCACTAATGAATAGACAGAAAAATGGATTAAAGAAAACTAAAAGAGGACTAGGAAATTAAAGTGAAACCAGATTTGGTGTCTAGTTGAAACAGTAAAATGTTTATGGATTAAAGCTTAAGTTTTATGTAAATGACCAAATGTTTTACAGTGAAGTGTAAAATATAAAGGAAAAAAGAGACATAATATTAAACTCAATTTGACTAGTAATTGAGTGTCCATTGTGTGTCAAATGCTGTGCAAGGTACAGGACCTCTAATAGTGAACAAGAGAGTCCATCTTCTGGGTCAAGATGGCAGCCAAGTAACAGAGCTACACAAGGTCTCTTCGTGGACCCACTTAATAAAAAGTTGAAAATTCATCAATAAAAAAAACCCCGTTCAATGTAGATAGGACAGTGGGAGCACCCAAATAATTGAAAGGAGACCAGAAGATCAAAAATCCCAAAGGAACATCAGAAGCAGAGGAAAAAAACAGCAACCTGGGAAGCTGCAAATGGCTGGGAGCCGCAGGCATCTGCAAATCAAGGAAAGACTGCATAGAGCCTGGAACATCTGACCAAGCTAGGAGAGAAAGGAGCACCCCAAAAACTGACAGGAGGCCCCAGGAAGGTCAGAAATCCTTAAGATCTATCAGAAGGGAGAAAAAAGCAGCCTGGCTTATGTGGTGCTGGGGAACCTAACTTGGGTAGTTATTAGCACTTAACCACTGAGCCATTCCTCCAGCCCTCCATGGCCATTTTAAATACAGAACAGATGTATTAGAAAATGGAATCCAGTAACATTATGTTTACTAAATTAATTTATTAAAAGTTAAAGATGTTTAAGGAAATTCTCCACTCTTATTTAAGAAAAAATACAGAAGAGACTTCTAGTCAAGATGGCGGACAAGTAAGAGCACTGCACAATGTCTCCCTGTCAACCCACTTAAAAAGTTGACAATATAGTTTAAAAAAGAAGAAAAAAACTATTCAATGTAGCTAGGACAGGGAAAAGCACAACAAAAACTGAAAGGAAGCCACAGGAAGGCCAGAAACCTTGAAAACACACCACAGGCAGAGGTAAACTACAGCCCAGAAGCAGACCCAGGCCAACAGCGAACTGCTGGGAGCTGCTGGCATCTGCAGAAAGAGGAAAGCCCAGATCCCACAACCTCTGAATAAAGTAAGAACAAATCTGGAGAAGTTGCTATTCACAGCAGCTGGTAAGGCCTCAAAAAAAAAAAAAAAAAAAAAAAAAAAAAAAAAAAAAAAAAAAAAAAAAAAAAAAAAAAAAAAAAAAAAAAAAAAAAAAAAAAAAAAAAAAGCCTGCATGTAGTACATATTACAAACACAATGTGAACACCCCCTAGAAAAGGCCTTCTGAAGCCTAGATCAAAAGCAGTGCCTGGCACCCATAACAGGCGATGACAGAAGCAGGAGCCATTCTATAAATAAGTGCCCAAGACTGAACTGATGAAAGGAAAATGCACAAGAACACACCGGTCTTTCGGGTCACTCTTAAGACAGTGCCTAAATAGAAACTGGTACAACAGACAGCTGCAGAGAAGAGAAAAAGGCCTCTGACAAGACATGGCCGCTGAAGCCCACTCTAGGGGTGGGACGCTGAGCTAAAGAGGGGTAATTTGAGTGGTGGAGTCAGACACAGAAGATTAAATGTGTTAGATGTTGCCTGGTTTCTCTGATATGAGAAACCCAGAATGCAGGCATTCTATAGAACCAAATGGGTGTGACAGTGGGAGTTAGGGGGCTGGGGAGGGCATGGGAGGGCCAAAAATAGGAAAGGGTTATAAAGTTGATGTGATACGTATGTGCACAAAATACTCAAGTTCATTCTAAACATTATGTATCACATATATGTATTAATAAAAATGAAGAAAATTTTAAAAAGATAATCTCTCTGGATAACTACATAAATACATAAATAGAACTAAACTAGAGAGGTAAATCTTTTTACTTCTAAGTTTGGTATATAAACATTTTAAAATCAGTTTTTGCTGAATTAACATTTGCACAACTTTATATAAACTGTTTAATATTTATATATAATGAGTAGATCTAGATTTGGCCTCTGACTCTCCTGCAAGAGTGATTATCAAACTACAGGACTAGAGCTAGCCCTTTGTAAAAAGGGACAACCTGTTGAAAAAATAAACACACACAAAGCATCCAGCTATACTCTTTTCATTAACACAGGACTATGTTAAATGATATGGCTAAGTTCCACACTATGGTAGTCATTATTTCACTAATATTTAATAGTATTACTCTGGTTAAAAACACTACTGCTGTCCAAAACCAGTAACCCCCAACCAAGAGTGGCACACACTCCCTCCCCCACTTAACCAAGTACTTGATGAGTGCCTCCCACATGCCGCATACCATGTGGGTGACTCTGGCGAAGCTCGTTCTTTTTTCTTTCTTTTTTTGAGACCTTCCTCACTCTATAGTCCAGGCTGGTCTTGAACTCACTGTGTAGCCGGCCTGACTTAGAACTCACAGCAATCCTCCCGCCTCAGCCTCTGAGTGCTGGGATTATGGGCATGCGTCACCACACTAGTTTATGTGGTGCTGGGGGATCAAACCCAGAAGCCTCAAGCGCGGCGAACACTGAGCTGCAAGCCAGCCCTGTGAAGTGCATTCTGAAGGGCTGCTCAGGTGACACGCATCACTGATGAACAGCACTTTCTCCAGCCAAGCCCCTCGAAAGCCTGAGGATCCCTCTCGACATGGCACTCATGGGGAAACGAGCAAAGCAGGCACACAGATGGAACTGACAGGCCATCTGGATTCTGACCGAACTACATCGAGATTACCTGTTCCCACATATACTTTGCCTTGGATCGTGCTGCTTCCTCTTTCACCCGCCAAGTTCAACTCTTCTGAAGATTTAGCTGACAGGCTCTACCTTGAATCCACCTTAGCCATACATTCCTCTTCTTAATCTCTTTTTTCTTATGATCCTTAGCATAACATTCTACCTATAAAGTACATGCTGTCTCTCACATAGCATCCTAAGGCTAAGAAATCTTGGCTGATTATCTGTCAAACGTGTATCTTTGTGTGCAAGCACACACAGAAACTGCTCATCTCTGGTTCAACTGATGATGAGAATCTAGGACTATTTAAGACAAAGGAAGCCTACTTGCAAAAGCTCACTGCTTAGCTGTTTAGTGAGGCATGCCATTTCTGCAGCTGTTCACCATCAGGTTACATTTGCAAAGCAAATTACTCCTAAGGTTTTGGTTGATGCACAGAAACGGAACTAAAAGCCAGGTCCGCTGGTGCAGGCCAGTCATCCTAGCACTCTTAGGACGCAGAGGCAGGACTGCAAGTTCAAGCCCAGCCTGGGCAACTTAGTGAGTTAACGTGACTGTCTCAAAATCAAAAATAAGAATGGATGGGGATGCAGCTCAGTGTTAAGTCCTAGCAAGTATCTTCAGTATTGCTGTGAGTTATGTTCCCCAAGAGCCATGAAGCCCCTAATACTGTATGCGGCACTTGTGCATATGTTATATGCAGTTTTCTAGGGAGAGAACTCATTGCTCTCACCAGATTCCCAACATAGTAGTTATAACTAGGTTACATGTGCAAGAGAGGTGATGACTAAAGCTGTTTCTTCCCATGCCAAAATAGCTGGTATAGAAAGAACCCCACCTACTACTGCTTGCAGATTTACCTTGCTCTCAGAATGATGCTGCTGGTATAATCCCCAAACTACTTTTCCCATATTTACAAGTGTATGAATAACATCTTAATGATCTACAGTGTATTTCAAAACTTCCATGATACTTAACAAATCTGTTTGTAAACTTAGCAAGGAAGTTGTTAAATCTTACACACCTTCAGGAAACACATTCCTTAAGAAAATACAAATTAAAACATATTAATTTTAATTAATATTTGGATTTGTCACTTAACGTTTTCCAGATGACATGCAAATGGAAACTTACACAAATGGGAATCAGGGGGAGCATGGACAACTGTCAGGGCCTCGGGGACCCCTGGCCACCACTGCCCACCAGGGATCAGAAGTCAGCTAAGGCTAGGGGAACAAGGTTTCGAACAGCCTTGAGTAAGAGAGAAGAATGAACTTCCATGAGACTGAATCAGTGTAAACAGTTGGCTTACTGACTGTGGGACCGAGACTTATCAGCAGTTAAAGGAAGGAGGGTCAGCCAGGTTAACAGGGCAAGAGTCATTTACTGACGAAAAGTTTGGGCTCTGAAAGTCGCCTAAATTGCGTGGTGGGTCTCTTGAAACCTGATCACATGACTTCTGGTAAGGGTCTTGAGGTAGGGGAAAATTGGGGATTTAAGTAGAGCAAAATCCGATCTGCAGGCCATCCTGGGCCTGGGATAAGAGGGAGGGCTCTGCTCCTGCTGGTCTTGAGAGATCATCGGGACCACCTTCTATCTCACATTACCCCTGAGCCTAGTCAAGGTCCCACAGAGAATGTGCAAAGAGGGTCACGGAGGGATAGAGAGGATCAAATTATGTTACATGCACACTTGAGGATTCTACAACGAAACCCAGTATTTTCCATGTATGTCAAAAAAGAATAATACTTTTTCTACCTATAGAGAATTGTAAATAAGGCAGGAAGAAAATACAAATCCTTACAGCAAATTAGTGTATTAACATTTATTTAAAAACAATCACAAGATTTTCCAGTGTGAGAGGATGGGTTTTCTCCATCCATATTTACAGATATTGACTACAACCAACTTTCATCCACAAGAAATACCAGGTAAAACAATGTGATCAATCCAAAAGGTATTTTATCTTAAGAATATTTACCTACAAAGGCAGTTACCCACTTATCAAACTTGACATTTTTTAAAAGATTTTTAATGAATCATTTATCATAAAGAACCAGTGTGCAATCAAAGCCAAACACACCCCATGACGCATATCGGAGGCCAGCAAAGTAACATCAATGAAATCAATATTGCTAAAAAATAGAAAACATTTTGGAATGATAATGCAACATCACTGACCATCCTCACTGACAATGGAAAAACAGAAAGACATGTTTTTATATTGACTTTTGTTGTTTCTATAAAGATTTTAAAAAGGTAAATGTTCAACAGAACTTGTAATTTATAAGTTCTAAAAGGTAAGCCACAAGAGAATCACTTCAAAAGCACATAAAAATGTACAAATAATGTGTCTCATTTCATGACAAGAATATTTACAAATCAAACGTAGTTCCCTCAGCACTCAAGGACTGAGTCCTCATTGGCATCATCTATCCAATAATAGCTCCTTTAAATGTGTACAATTTTAAAAAGTGAAAATTCACTTTGATTTACACATCCCAAATGTCCATGTCACTGATCAAAAACATAACAATATCTTCAAAAATGAAACTGACAATTATATACAGTTTGCAAAGATTAAATCCTAACCACAAATAACCTTTCACTTAGATAACTAGAGACTTGCCAGTGCTAATAATAACTCACAGGTACCGCAGCAGGCCAAAAGAAGCCTCAATACTATACCCAGATTATTTTTTTCTTTTCAAATGCTTTAATTTTTCTTAAAGAAATGTTTATAGTCTCTCTGCTTTGCAACCGGCAACATGAGCAGTACTTGATGCCATAAGTCAAAGTCCTTTCCTACCCGAAAACAATGCTAATTGAAGACAATTTTACCATTCATATCGAATTCAAATGTCTAGATCCCAAATACCTGGGTATGAAATATGCAAATCTGGCAAAAATTACATACTTTTCTTCTTTTCTTTTAATATAACCCACTATATAATAGTGAACTAAATATGTTTGTTTCATAGAAACAACTTACATTTGCCAATACAGGGCAAATGGTCTATGTACAGATACATCAGGACTGCCTAACTGACAGTGAGTGTGGTTGACCAGGCTCCAAGTCATGGAGCTACAACAGTGGTGCTCTTTGCTGAACGGACTTTCCTTTCAGGATACGTCGGATCTAGAAAAGAAGTAACACAGGTTTACTGTTTTGTCTGTTTGCTTATTTATTTATGAAAAATAAATTGGACTTGTGATGCAAGTACGTTTGTTCATTTTTGCATTACTAGGGTTTGAACTCAGGGCCTTCATACTGAGTTACATCCCAGCCCTTATTTTTGGAAATAAGAGCTCTCAAAGTTACCAAATTGCTCGGGATAGGCTTAAACTTGCAATCCTCCTTCCACAGCTCCCAGACTGCTGAGATTATAGGCATGTGTCACTCACCCCAGTTCATGAGGGTTACTTCTCACTGCCTAAACAGTGTAGTTCCTTTGGGATTTCATTCCTTTCGTCTACTCTCTACACCATGCCTACTAACTTGAAAACGTATGAAGAGGAGGCTGAGGGTAAAGCTCAGTTTGCCTACGAAGTTCAAAGCCCCGGGTTCAATTCTCCATCCTACATAAACTGGGCATTGTGGCACACACTTATAATCCCTGCACTCAGGAGGCTGAGGCAGGAGGACTGCCATGTGTTCAAGGCCAGCCTAAGCTAAACAGTGGGTTCAGGACCAGCCTGGATCAAAACGCTGTCTCGAGAGAGGAGGGGAGAGGAGGGGAGGGGAGAGGGTAGAGAAGAGAGAAGAGGAAGAGACGAACACATAAGCAAAATTTGTCAAGATTTAAGGGACTGTATTCTACAACTCTGTTTAAAGCTAATTTTAGGTCTTCTATAATGAACTTTGAATACAATACAGTAAAACATCTCCACTAAAGGCCATATGAAGTTTAAAATCAACAATTTAAATAAGCCTATACTCCTTTCCTAATCTTTACTACTGTTATCTGTAAGATTCTAGATTAAAATACCTCACTACCTTGAAGTCAGCTCCAACTAGTAAGAATGCAAAATCAGCTTTATACACACACAAGTACATACTTAATACCCTTCAAGTCTAAACAGCCGTCATGATATCCCAATGTTAGAACATCTGCCTGAATTTATGGATCATAGGAAAGCCCCAAGCTCATTCAGATGCCAGTAATTGATGTTACAGCCTCTCAAAGCACAACATATTAGAGCAACAATTACAAAAAGAAGCTCAGGAGTATGGGACACAACAGACAGATGCTAAAAGAAAACCAATGGCCCACAGTCTGACAAGAAAAGCAAGGAAAAGGGCCATCTTCCCCCAACACACACAACACAAGCACAAAAGGAAAATAATCTGGAGTATCTAGTGAAGAGTCAACTGGGCATCCATCCGGTACCTGAATAATCTCTGGGAACATGTTTTTACGGCTACACAGTACAAACACTGACCTCAGCACTCTGCCACCTACTCGTTACTGAAGATTTCCATCCTCGGAACCTCTCTACGCATAAGTTTTCTCAAGCAAACCTTTAGTCTTTGTACCTCTTCAGTGGCCAGCCACATACAGATTCTAAGCTATAAGGAAGCTTAACAAACAGAAGTTGCCGTAACATCATAATGACAGCTAAGAATTAAAGAGAAAGCAAATCTGCATGCCATAACTTGTATTTGGTGATTAATGATATAAAGATCTCCCCAAAGCCACCATTACCTTGACTCCTTCAAGAAAAGATTTTCATAAAATAACATGTATATAAATATAAATAAATAAATAAATTATATATATATATGTATTTTTTTTGAGACAGGGCCCCAATCTGGTCTCACATCAGGGTCCAGGTTAATCCTAAACTCACTATGTAGCCCAGGCTGGCCTCAAACTCATAGCAAAAAATATTTTTAATGTCTTAAAAGCTCTTGTTCTTACTTCCTAACGAGTTCCTTCACATGAAACTACTCAACTCCCAATAATATATAACCACATGTGATGAGTGAAGCAAATTCTTTAAGTATAAAACATTTCTAGATTCCAAATTACATAAACGGCCTTTGTATTTCTTGTGAGGCATCACCTGGTAGGTGACAGAAAACAATTTAATAGCTGGTGTTCACTATGTGCCTAAACACACTTCACAGAGTATCAACTCATCCAACACCCGACAGAATCTGAAGGCTCATAGCCAAAACTAAGATCCTCCTTCCTCAGTACCTGCAGCACCTGAGTCCCATCTCTCATCAGCTTCCAAACCTTAATCCCACTCTGACTTACGCTGGTCTCAACTCAGGTTTGTGTCACGAAAAGAAAAAAGAAAGATGACCTGACCTGGCCTGACCAGACCTGACCATTTTGGGTCCATGTGTAAATTCCCAAATTTGTATCTCTTCCTTTGGAAATAAAGTAACTCCAAAAGTACAACAATGACTACTATGTCACTTGGTCACTGGCAGAAACCAGGTGGTCTCTGCCCAAAAAAACCTCATCTCTTTTATGCTCCAGACCCCAGCATCTTAGGTATTTCCACTCCCTCCTGTGACTCTCACCTGTTCTCCCACAGGGCCATCAGGAACCAAATGCACCGGCTGCTCATTCTCCAGGTTTCGAGTACTGGGGTCTGCTCCCTTTCTCATTAACAAGCGGACGGCATCCAGTTGCGTCACCCGGTACTGAAGGCTGGCAGCAACATGAAGGGCAGTATTTCCATTGTAAGCCTGAAGACAAAGAAATGAAATAACACATGTCAGAAGGGGGCTTGCATGAGGCGAACTTATACATGAAGGTATACAGAAAAGACATTCCAACTCTCATGTTACTGAGGCTTTCCAAGACTACCTTCGCATTCACGAAAGACAGGCAACTGGGCAGCTCCAAGAAGAGGCGAATGAGCTCCAGATTGGCTTCTTCAGCTGCCAAATGCAGGGCTGTGCGGCCACTTTTACGATCCTTGACAAAGGCAAGAAAGGATGACAAAAATTTAGACACTGTGCCTTGGGATACACTTTTGCCCCGTCTCTCACACGCCTCAGTCAGCCTCAGAGACTGACTCAGCATGCTCCCCTCTCCATAAAGTCTAACTGAAGCGGAATCTCCTATTTTTAAATTCTGTATTAATTTGTCTTTTCTGCATCTTACCACAGTCTACTCTTGTATACAGAATGGCTATAAAATAAGAGACACAAAATAATACTTGTTGTATATTACATCAGTAAGCCATTACATAGTCATCTCTGCTTCCAGACATGGTCACCCCTGTGCAGAACTAAATAGTAAGTGGTAATTCTCACCTCTTCTATTAAGCAGCCCTTCAGAAGAAGCCCAAATGGCTTGTAACACTGGCATCTCCTATGCACCCACAAAGCACCTAGCACTGTGCTTTAGGGGACAGAAAATACTAAGCACACCAGAAGTTTTAAAAGACTTAAGTATTTTCCAATTTAAGAGAAAATCAAGTCCAAATTCTACAACAAAGAAATATTTACTAAAAGGGTCTTTACCATCAACACCTAAACATGCAAATCAAAGTAACATTGATTTTAAACAGTTTCTTCTCCTTTCCAAAGAAGACTAATTTATTTCATAGATCAATGATCATCTTGGATTATAACCTACAGAATACAACCAATCAAGGAAGCAGATTAAAGGATCTATGCTTCTCAGGCAGGGGCACACTGCTACTCACTCCAAACAATTGAAGAGAAGCAGGGAAAAAGAAGCTTTAATCTGCACTCAGGACTCAGGTGCTTGGCGCTAACCTCTGTATCCCCCCTAACCAACTCACACTCTTTGTGAATTTACCTTTGCTTCCACTGATGCTCCCATTTGAATCAGACACTTAATGGTGTCAACCAGACTCTTATTCTTCAGTAAAAGCTCCTGAACCTCTGGTGAATGGGGCTGTTGATTTCTCTGGAGTTCATGCACCACAGCATTGTGGGCCATGACTGCACAATGGAGAGGAGTAAGGCCTGAGAGAACAGGATAATAAAGCAATGATCAATCCACACCAAGTTTCTTAGTCATTCTACATTTACAATCTTGAAGACAGCCTCTCTCTTTACCTATAAATGGGCGGCACAAATCCAGTAAGGCAATCTGTATATGCACTTTGTTGAGTTTTAGAGCTAACTTTACCTATGGAACATTTTATTTTTGAGGGGCTTTTGTTTTGTTTTGCTTTGCTTTGCTCTAATAGGGACTGATTTTAGGGCCTTCACATTCTATCCCTAGCCTTTTTAAAATTTTGAATGATTTTGAGCCAGAATCTTGCTAAGTCACTCAGACCAAATCCAAACTTGCAATTTTCCTGACTCAGATTCCCAGACTGTAGGAATTGCAGGCATGCACCCCCACGCCTATTTTAAACCATTTGAATTACCGCTCTTTCTTCTTGGTATGTTCTTAATACTCTTAGAACTTTGAGCCCCACTTTCTACACAGCCTTTATCCACTGTCATTCCAGTTGCTTACCATCATAGTTAGTTGCCTCAAGATCTACAAACTGATTGCTCCTCACTGCTCCCTTCTGGATTGCCTGCAAAATTTTAAAATACATACCCGTTATTAGCAAAAGAAAAAGTATACAATCTTGCCTAGTAGAAATGAAGAAATCAATTCAAAACAGAGTACTAGAGTACTGTAGTAGGCAAGCTACACACAACTAGTACCCAAGTTCTATTTCCTGGGAGCGGATGACAGAAGGTGGTTCATTGCTCTTACCTGAAGCACCTGGCAGTGGCCCTTCTCAGCACAGACATGCAGAGGGGTTCTCCCCCAGCAATCTGTAGTGTTCACCTGAGCCCCCAGATTCACCAGATCCTGTACAATGAGATGCTGATTGGCAGCCACCGCTACCTGAAAGGCACTCTGTGAATGAGGGAGAAAAAAATATTTTAAACATACAGCACTATCATAGCAAGGAACACAAAACTGAACTATGAATGAGGGGAAAACCCAAAGAGTGAAAACATAAATCCTATTAATAAGTAATAAGAGTCTGTAAGACAAGGAAATTAAACAAGCTTAGGGAGTGGCTTAATTATACTTGGTCTTTGGTCAACCAACTACAAACTTAACAATAGTAACTTCAAGGTTGATGGTGGAAAAAAAATCATTATCTCCAAGTTAATATTAACCAAGTTCTGTCGCTCCTGAGCTCTGAAACAATAGACACATGACAGTGGGCATTACTGACTTCACCATAACCACATCTTTGCCATTTCACTCAAAGTCCTCACCTGTCCATTGTGCTCTTTAATATCCAGCATGTGAAGCACATTCATCTTTCTTGCCAGAACGTAGGAAAGTGCTCTTCTCCCTTGGGCAACGGCAATATGGAGGAACCTAGGTATCAAGAATGGCAAAAAGGTGAATTATATCAAACTCCATTAAGTTTATCTTTTTCAAAAAATTTCCTGAAAGTGTTTTGATATCTTGGTGTGGTCAAATGAAACACTCAGAGTACATTTGTCTCTTCTGCTGAATTGATAACTAAAATGCAACAGGGAAGATTAGACTAACAGAAATAAAGAGAGAAAGATAAATACCGAACACCATGTTGGAAACTTTGAATCTACTGTTTTTAAATTCTCATAAAAATCCTTTGAGGGAGGTAATTACCATTTTTTACATGTAAATAAAGAGGCATGAAAATTTTAAATAATTTGCCCAAGGCTATAGCAACTATTCTCAGGACAGATTAGTACTCAGCCTACAAATTAATACAAAGTTTAAGTCTCATAGCAACCAGTTTCTGTTCTGTAGATACAGTTTTCCAAAACCAATTATTCAAAGACAATATACAGTTTTCTTAAGACATGAAATTTTTAGCCAAAAATAAATAAAGGATTTTTCAAAAAATATTAGCTACCCACTGAGCAGCAGTTTCTACCTACAGGATTCAGCCTGGCTTATTAACCACTAAGACGTAGCTTGGTTTCTCCTAGCAAAATTCTGTGCCCTACTGGTTCTACAGCACATGGTTTACAAAATTAAGTACACCACATAAAAGGATACTCACGTGTCACCATCAGCATCTTTTGAAAGAAACTGATCCTGGGAAATATTTGCTAACTTGCTTTCTTCCTGCTCTACTTGCCACTGAAAAAATGACTTCCCTAACTGTGTGGTGGTCATTGGATTTCCAATGACATTCAGGAATGGCGGCGAAGTGTTCAGAGAAGCGGAGCCTGCATCCCGGCCCCCCACGGCCTCACACGCATTGGTCTGCATCATGGTGAAGTTCTGCAGGTGAGCATCACTCCGTTGCTGGACGCTGGGGGAGGTCTGAACGGGAGCAGCCGTGTTCTCAGAGTCCCCATGAGCACTTACTAGGGACGTAAAACTTTGGCAAAACTGGGCATCCTGGCCACCGAGGAGGTTTGGCTCGTAGCTGGGGGACTGGGAAGATCTGGAGTAAGAACTATATTCCAGAGGTGGATTGTGGGTAAAGTGCTGATGCTGTTGCTGCTCTACGCTCTGGCTCTGTGGAGAATACTGATACATCGAGGCCTGCTCCATCATTTGTGGGGAGCCGTTGACCTGGAACGGCTGATACTTCTGAGGTGGAGAGAAGACGTGCCCTCCATGGAAGTCCTGATACTGCTCTCGGGGGGAGCTCTGAGGTACCACGGGGTTCATCCAGCTAACCTGGACTGTGTTCAGGGAAACGGGGCTACACTCATTCTTTATATTTATAATGTTTTGAAGCAGATCGGCACTGCTGTCCAGTTTGGATTCATTGTGATGAACATCCTCCATGCTCTCCCCAGGTGTTGGTGTCTGAGGTGGTGTCTGGAGAGAAGGAAAATGCAACTTGCATCATGGCTTCCTTCTAAAACTATGGTACAGCAGATATCTAGTGTTTGATCCCAAGTACCAAAACCAAGTAATTTTTAAATAAAATTATTCCAGAATAATATCTGAAGAATATTCAGAGAAAAATAATGAAATACTCACCAAAAACTGGGTGTGCAAAAGAGTTGGTCTTTTGGAAGTTGGTCCATCAGACAGAAAATCAGGTCCTTTCCTTTTCCCACTATATGACAGTGTATTCTTCAATTCTGTAACCAAGAGATATCCAACTTACTGAACTTTACCCGTAACACTAAATTATTTTATTCTAAAGCCTCAATATAATAATGAATTTTTAAAAAATCAACTCTTACCTGTGAACTGCTCAGTGTTCACACTTTGTGGCTATAAGAAAAAATTTCCAACTTAGTATACGTAAAACGGTTTCCTGCACATCAATAGACGCTTACCTCTATCACCCTTTACAGCATACTATAAATCTCTGAAATAATCTATCAATATTTATTTTCTGTCTCAATTGCTCTTTCCACCTCTCCAATTTTACTTTCACCTTAGTTCAACCGGGTAAGAGGAAAATAATCAGACCATTTGATCCTTCCCTTTCTACAAGAAATGTTTCATTTCGATTGAGCCTTATTTCCTTGTCTCAACTTGCTTTCACTTATTTAATCCATTAAACTTCTCTTGTATACTCTCCAGGTGCCTGGCAGTAGGCTAAGTGACAAGAATACAGAAGAAAAAAAAAAAAAGACATACGTGGTCTGGCCTATGTACTCTGTCAGCTCTGAAAAGCTGCAAGTGAGCTGCCTGACGTAGGCTAGCACAGAACAGTAACTCAGACCAAGCTCCTCCCATCCCACTCAAGCAAAACTAGGTACTACCTTAAAATCATCCACAGCTTGGCCAGAAGCCCTCTGTTTATGACTTCGGATGTGGAGTAAGAGTTCCTTCACTGAGTTCTTCACGCGAACACCTTGAAAGGGTCCTCTCTGCTGCCTGCCTGCCCCCATATGGGGCTCAGCTGTTCAAGAGAAAACAAAACATGCCTAATTAAATCTTCACAACACAAATAGTTACAACCCTCTTTAAAGCATAGCCACAAAGCTTTTCCAACTTGCTCTAGTTGGTGGCCTTGTAGGGGGATTCCCAGCTGTACTCATGCACTCTATGTTGCCCGACAACCTTCCTCCCAGGCACCCTCAGGAATTAAAGCTTGGCTAAATGTGGGCAGGGATTCCTGCAGCCAACAGATAAACCCAAACTAAGCCTCTGTACCTCTCCTTCCTATCCACCTCATGATAGGATCACAGATTTTGCCAATCAGAATCTCACAGATTTATAATTATTCTTTTTGATTTTTATGTTTTTGCAGTACAAAGAGTAAGTGCAGGATATTCTCACTGAACTACATCCCTAACCCATTTTTTATTTTTATTTTGAGACAGGGTCTCCCTAAGTTAACCAAGTAGGAGTGGCACTTGGGCTCCTCCTGCCTTGGGGAGTGTTTGGATTACAGACCTGAGCCACCAGACCTGGCTGATTGTTCTCGACTTTGAAAAAAATCTCAGGAGAACAGGGGATAATTGATGAATTTTTAAGGCTTTATGTTCACAAAGAAGTTTTGAAGTCTATTAATTCCACTCACCTAAGCGGGCACAAACAACTTCCTTCAAAGATCTCAAAGGACCAAAGCCTAACAACTAACAATGTCTTATATTATCTTCTTCACTTCAACTATGCCAAAAAGGCTGCTTAAATTCACTGAACTTAGCTACATTTACACACACACACACACACACACACACAGGATTTCCCCTCACTGACTGTTTTTGGAGCTGCTCATATGGGCATTCTAAGTAAAAAGGAAACATGTTTCTTTCACATCTAAACTTACGCACTTTAAAGCATGTAAGTACACTATTCTACTTCTGACCACGATTACGTCACAACCTCTCGAGATTCGCCTCGACCACAACTATTCAAGTCAAGGAATCGGGCCACTCTGTCGAGAGTGGGAAATAGTAAAAAGATGAGACAATAAATGGTATAGTTTGAACCTTACATATCTCAAACACCTGAGCTCAACGATGGGGCAAATTAAATGGTCAGCTGATTTTACGTTTAAGTTTAGAAATTTCAACGGACACTAGACTTGTCGGAATATAACACAATACTGTGGAATCCCAGTAGTTAATAATTCTGCGTCACAGGGAGAAAAAAATCCCCATGTCTGTGGGATAAACCAAGATCTAGCAAAATAGTTTCAGTAAGAGAAGACTAAAGACCCCGGAAAAGGCACTTGCTACGCGCACACATATTTTTTAGATTCTACGCTCTTGATATTCTGTGGCTTAAATAACTTTTCCATGTTACATGAAAAATAACAAAATAAAAAAAAACAACGAAACGGAAGTGGTTAGTTACGGAGAGCACTGAAAAGAGATTTTTAAAAATACTGCGCCTAGGACACTTTCCAACATTGTTAGGCGTTACTAAAGTCTACCCACAGCGGCATCCTGTTTCTCCCAAATTATGCAATTCTGCTCATTAAGAAAAATTTATGGCTTTTTCCCCCTAGATAATGGCTTTCCGGTCTAAGAGCACACCGTGAAGACGGCAGCACGTCGGGCGGTCTTGCAACATGACGAACTAAAGGCACACCTGAGCTGCTTCTCGGGCCAGCTTGTTTCTTTTTTTAGAGTGGTTCCTTTTCTCTTTAATCCTTTTACTTAAAACTTTCATAAATACTTGGGAAGAAATAAGTCCCGATTTTAAACACAGTTCCCAAAGCCTTGTCTTCTGACAGTGGTTTTTTTTCCACCCCCCGTAAAAGAGACCGGGGAAGAAAATGCCACCTCCGCCAAACCCACAGCCTCGCTACGGCACATTCTCAGCCAATCAAGACGCGCGGCTCTCCCTCGGGTCCGCGGCCCCGCCACCTTCCCGACCGGCGGTACCTGGCTGACGCTCGGCGCGGCCGCCGCCTCTCGGCCGGGCCTCCACGGCCCCGCAGGAGGACACGGACGAGGAGGAGAAGTCGGACGAGTCGGAGCCGGGGGAGCCGGGCGCCGAGGGCCCCGCCGACAGGCCGCCGGCGTCGCAGGCGCCCGGGGCGGCGGCGGGCGGCGACGCGCCGCAGAAGCAGGCCAGGCTGAGCGGGCTGGCCATGAGGCCGCAGTCGCCGGCCGCGCGCAGCGGCCCCGCTCCGCCACGGCTGTCGCCCGGCAGCCTGTCCACGATCATGCTCCCGGGCGCGGCGACCGCGGGACGCGCCGCTGCTCCCGGTTCTGGCCGCGGCGGGCGGACGACTCGGCTCGGGCGCGACGCGCGCCGGCCCGCGCATTTAAGCGGCGCCGCGCCCGCGGGCCGCCCGCTCCCCGCCCGGCCATTGGTGCGCCGGCCCGGCCCCGCCTCCGGATGCGGCGCGTTTCCAGTAAAGTGTCCGGGATGAAGCAACGCGCCCCGCCCGGAGCCGCCCCGCCCCGAGCCGCCCCGCCCGGCCCGTCCGCCCGCCCGCCGCCCGGTGATTTTCCGCCTGCGCCTGGAAACCCCGGCCCGCGCCGCTTCCGGCCTCCGCGCCCGCCCTGCTCGCCGCCGGAGCGGGGGCGCCCGCCGCGGGCGGCGGGGGCGCGGCGGGAACCGGTCGGCCTGGCTCCCGAGCCGGGAAGTCTGGACGATGCCCCACCGCCGGCTTAGGAGTCTCCCCAAAACCCTCCGTAAGCAGGAATCCTGTTAAGAAAGGCCCCAAGTTCTAAGCGAGGTTGAAGCCTTTTTCTGTCCTCAGATGATCACCCCAGCCACAGCTCATAATTTTTTGTTTCATTTTCTAACGTAGTTACGGGGGAAAACAAGTGCTGTCCACAGTTTTAATACCTCAGTTCCAGGATAAAAGACGTCTTAGCAAGATAATACACACACGTATATGAGTACATGTGTATGTAAGCTTTTAAACTCTGCACAGCTTTCCATTGTGTCCAATAAGGCCATGAATGTTGGCGTTCCCTACCTCCAACACTTGCCCAATGGGTTGATACAACTACTGAAGTCCAACTAGGAAAAAAAAAAAAGGATTTCAGAAGAAAAGGATGCATTGTTGAGTTTGCCCTTTTGAGTACACTCTAACTGGTAGGAATGATTAAGTACCAACGTGCTGTATTAAAAGTAGCCGCTCATGGCTATAATCACGAAGGACACAAAGTTCAGGGAGCAGCCTTACAAGAGACCACATGCCTGCGAAAGGGAGGTCAAAGGCGGATCTTCCCAAAGGAGGCGGCCTCTGAGAGGGGTCCCCCTAGATGCGCGGGATCTCAGCCTGTTGCAAGAGCACATAACTTTAAGTTGGAATGAAGTAAGGTAAGAGTTTACAGTCCCTTTTAAGCACAGTCAGAGGGAAGATGATGACATTCATTGTAAAAAGTAACTCAGGACTTTGGCTGGAGCGCCTCCCTAGGCCAACTAAGACACTGGGATTTGCTATAATGCACTTTGCGCAATCATGAATTGTAAACAAGGAAAAAAATTATGTGGAAGCAGTTTAGAGATGACACAGAGGGACCCAGCAGCCACTACGAACTGAACTGCCCTAGCCCAGGGTAGAAATGACCCGGCCTGACGCAAAAACAGTGGAGATGGGGAGGGAGGGCGATGAGAAAGGGTTCCCAGTCAGGCAATGGTTTGGGGCCATGACCAGGTGCACCGGGATGCCAGCTTCAGATCAGAGGGAAATCAGCAGAAGCAGACTGTCGGGGTACCAGGAAGGGAGGACAGACACAATGAGCTTAGATTATCATTCAGTATTGTTAATAATAGGTGGTACTGAACCAAGGTATGGGTAGTTCTAATGTATTTCCTTCTTTCTCATAAATGTATCACCCTGAATTTTCTTGCTGCCTCTCCCTCCACCCAATTTTTTAGTAACATAAAGAAATAAATCGGAAACAACTTCCTTCTCTATGGAAAAATACAAGGCTCCAATAATTGCAATTCGTCAGAAACCAAAACCACTTTGAAATGTTCTAAGTGAGATGTTAATGTGATGGCCGCTTCTATGCAACATCTTTGCTGTGCTCTAAGATGCTCCGACTGCTAGCGAAAGGTTTCTCTGTGGTGTCTGTGAAGATGTTTCTGGAAGAGACTGGCATCTGATTCAGTAGTCTGAGTAAAGAATATCCCTTTCACCAGGACAGTGGGCATCATCCAAACCAGTGAGGGCTGGAATGAAACAGAAAGGCGAAGATGCCCCTCCTGAGCTGGGTCATTGGTCTTCTCCCACCTTCAGGCACCAGCACTCCTGATTCTGGACCTTCACATCCAACCAGGCTTATGCCATCAGTTCCTGTGATTCTCAGGTTTGTACAAGCACTATGCATCACTGGCTTTTCTGGTCCTCCAACTGAAGACTGCAGACACTGGGACGTTCTGGCCTCCATAATTATGTAAGGCAAGGCAATCCTTTAGAGTGTGTGTGTGTGTGTGTGTGTGTGTGTGCGCGCGCGCAGGCATTGTTACTGGTTGTGTTTCTCTGAAGAATCTTAATATATCAAGTTTTCCCAATAAAATCTACTTTGTCCCACCATCATATTTTATGTGTAATACAGGATTTCTATTCAAATAAATTAATACACAAATATTTTTTGCAAAAAAATTCTCCCCTTAAAATAATTTTCTGTTTTGCTTACTAGAAGAAAAACAACAAAAATTCTGGCCTCTGTTGAACTTAACATAGACAGGGTCAGCAAAAGTCATTTCAGGAGCTCTAGCCCCTCTCTTGTCTACAGGAGAGTTCCTAGTGTTCACTTTATTTCTTTTTGTACTTATCCTAATAAAGTTGCTTTCTACTCTCAAAAAATCACAATAAATGAAGTTTTCTATGAAATGTCAAAGCAATACAACTATTTAAGATCACAATCCCCAGTGCCCAGAAGCTTTTCCACATGTAGGAATGGGTACTTATTAACACCTCTGCAAAAAGAAAGTTTAATTAAATACACTCTTCATTTAAATCTTGAAATATAAATTCCATTTGGTCTACTAGATTGAATGATGGATGGGACACTGCCATTGATCAAATCAAATATGATTGAGCACTCAATGGGAAAGCCACCACGTGATGAGGACACCGAACAAGTTAACCAAAGCCAGCCTTGTGAATGAGCTACTTTGAAAACAGATCTTCTAGTCCCATATAAGGCCTAAAGATGATTCAGCCCTGGCCAATGTCTGGACTGCAGTCTCATGATAGACCTCAGGCCAGAACACTCAACACCACTTGTAGATTCCCCAAACTACTTACAAAATTGAGAAATTTCCAAAAGTCATCATAAATGAGAGATTAAAATTTTCACCTGTCTGACAGTGGAAGCTGACCTTTTACTTTAGAAAAAGAAAGCAGAACCCAGCATGGTAGTTCATGCCTATCATCCCAGCTACTTCAGGTCAAGACAGGAAGACTTCAAATTCAAGGCAACTGACAAAGACAGTGTCTCAAATTCAAAAAAAAAAAAAAAAATTCAGGAAGAGGGAGATACAGCTCAGTGCAAAGCCCTAGGGTCAAACTGCAGCACTACACACACATACAAAAAGACAAGAAAGTTTATTTCTTCAAGGCTCTGACACACTGTCTACATCTCAAAACACTGAAAAAGATGCAAATGACATAAAGTTCACTAACAGAAAGTGACTGAAAATGTAAAATAAAAAGAAAGAAAAATATGGCAATACTATCTTTTGCTTCTCTTTCGCTGGAATTACAGATGTTAATTATTTACTTTATTGTATTTTATGTAGTAGAACATTTTGAATAGTTTTATGGCCCCAGTTATGTTGTAACAGCATTTTGAGACCAATAATTCAGAGTTCTAAAATAAGATATAGAAGTTTTTCATGTATATGTAATAAACTTTTGAAAAGTCAAAAATTATTTAAACAACTGTGTACACCTGAAGTTAAAAGGCCAGGATCTTAGAGGGTAAGTTGTTGTACTGCATGAGCTGAAGAAGTGACTATCATGTAGGGGGAAAAACCTGGCAGTTTGTTTTGCTAATTCTGCTAGATGAGAAAGAAGCAAAGGAAACATGAGCACCACCAGTTTCTAATAATAGAGTAACTTACTGAAGATTACACTACAAAATGATCTGCAGAATTATACCTTTGCCTTAGAAAGGACAAATCTATAGGCTTACAGACTTGCCATATCGGTTATGTTTGCTTGGAATTAGCACTGGCTAATTAACAAGTACCTTTTATAGGAATGCTTGGCAACTAACGCAGTGCTGAAATATTCAAAGCGTACAGTCACTTTCTTGAGTCTCATCATTTATCCTGGAACAAATGTATTGATGTCTGCAATAACAGTACAAAAGCCATCGTGAATACAACTGCCGGTGCCTTGAAGCAAATCAAAGAGAGGCAACAAAATGAACCCATAACCACTGAGCTGTTCACCACCCTCCATTTGCAGAAATTAAAAAAGAAAACAAAAGCCAGTTTTATGTACGACAGACCTGAATTAAACTATTATTAATTTTATTAACTCTTCACCCTTCAAATATTTATCTTTTTAATGTTCCATGTGGAAAAATGAGAGGTATGAATAGAAATTTGTGCTACATCCTGAAGGATAATGACTGTCTCAAGAAAAAATGCTGGTCTACTAGACTGAATAATATGGGTTAGTCATTTGTTCTGATCAAACACAAAGCTGTGAGTTATAGCTGTGTTTGTCACAGAAGACCAATTTTATTTGACTTGAAAATGATATTCAGATTTTGGCATTTGTCAGAATTTTATTTGGCGTTGTTTTGATGAAAAATAAGGAAAATAACTGTTGAGTCAAGGAAAGTATCAGTGTTTATTGTTAATGATAAAATTCAAGTTTTAAAATAAAAATTTGAATTTTGGGAAACTTCTGGTCAGACACCTTGATCTTGAAAGTTTCCCAATACTTGAAGACATTTTGAGGCGGGAGACCAGGGCTGATGTTATTCACAGATGTGATTTCCTAGCTGGGCATGGAGGCACACATCTATAATCCCAATACTCAGGGAGACTGAGGCAAGAGGATCACAAGTTTGAGTCCAGGCTAAGCAACTTAGTAAGACCCTTTCTCAATAATGAAATACAAAAAATTGCTGGGGAATGTAGCTCAGTATGAAGGCCCTGAGTTCAATCCCCCAATACCAAAACAAATGACGTTTTTGAAATTATATAATGAAATGTAGCATTATTTGGAAAATAAATATAACTAAATTTACTAATATTTTCTAAATGAGTAATATGAAACATGGGTAAAAGGGCCATTCCAAGTATAAGAGAGATGAATAGATTCTTGGTAGATAAAAATATAAGCAGTTCATTAATATGGCTTCAGGTTCTACACTGCATCTATCCTTGAAATAACTGCACTTATTTTTAGCATATAGTACTCCACCCCTTCAACTACAGATTCGCCTTCTGCACACTGAGTTACCAGCAATAAAAAGCCTGAAAAAAGAACTCAAAAACATAAAACCCCATAAATCAAACGACCCCATCAAGAAATGGACAGCTGAAATGAAAAGAAGCTTCTCAGAAGAAGTAGAAATGGCCAACAAGCACACGAAAAAAATGTTCTTGATCATTAGCCATCAAAGAAATGCAAACAAAAACAACATTGAGGTTTCACCTCACTCCAGTGAGAATGGCCTACATCAATAACTCAAACCACAACAATTGTTGGTGAGGGCGCAGAAAAAAAAGGAACTCTACTCCACTTCTGGTGGGAATGCAATCAGGTACAACCATTAAGGAAAGCAGTCTGGAGTTTCCTCAGAAAGCTGAGAAAGAAAATTCCATTTGATCCAGCTACTGCCCTACTGGGCATATTCACAAAAGAAATAAAGTCAACATGCCAAAAAGATGCATGCATGTCCGTGTTTACAGCAGCACAATTCATAGTAGCCAAATCCTGGAAACTACCTACCTGCCCATTCATAGAGGAATGATTAAAGAGATGTGGTACCTATGCACAATGGAATACTATGCAGCCATAAAGAAAGACAGATATGAAGCGTTTGAACAAAAATGGGACCACCTTGAGTCAATAATGCCCAGTGAAATGGACCAAGCACAAAAGACTGACTATAGACAAGTGTCCTTGTGATGAAATTCACAAAAATAACGGCATAAAAAGGTCCCAGCAAGAGTGGGTATAAAGAGAGGCAATGGACAGGTAGGAAAGGGGTGAACCCCTGAAAAGGGGTGGGGGAAACAGGCTGTCATTGATTCTCATAAACTCTATGTCTTTAATATGTTACAGAATTTGGAATTCATGTATATAGTAATATTTTAAATAAAATGGTAGGATATTAGTCGCCTAGAAAATAATTTGAAAGCAATAGAAAATCACTGATTCTATTGATGAGTATGACTTAAAATTGTTTTTAAGAGGTTGTATTTTTTTTAAATAAAGTCTAAAACTACCTGGAAAATTCCAGAAATAAACAATTAGTGAGTTTTCAATTGTGTGCCATTCTAAGTAGTGGGATGAATTCTAGAGCAGCCAACTCATGTCCCATTCCTAACATAAACCATCCCCTTGTCCATTGTATCAACAGAGTACACGGTGTGTGGCTAGCCATCTGGGTTATCATACTGATTGTTGGTATCAGCATCACAATGCCTATGGGTAAGGAACCTTTATGTAATAGCCTAACACTAACTTGCAGTGCTCATGTCAGTCACCTGACATCAAATTGTCACACAAGCTTGAATATAATCACAAGAAGAGTGCAGTTGAACAAGATATTTTGAGAGAACACTTATGCTACAGTATATTGTTATAGTTGTTCTGTTTTATTATGTGTTGTTAATATCTCACAGTGATTAATTATAAATTAAATGTTATCATAGAAATGTATTATAGGAAAAAAACACAGTATCTGTAAGGTTCTATAGCATCTGCAGCTCCAGACTTCTACTGGGGGATCTCACAAAGCACCCACATACATAAGAGGTGATCACCGTAATGTTGAAGAAGAATAGTCAAATTATCTGAAAAGACTATTAAAATATTTCTCCTTTTCTGATTACATGTCTGTGGATAGCAGCATCATTTTAATCTACTTCACCGAAACAATATACTACAATGATTAAAATGTAGAAGCAGATATGACACTCTATTTTCTCTTAAAAGCAGACAGATTTGCAAAAATATAAAATACTGTTTTGATAAAAAAAACTTTCTCTGATTTAAGATATATCACTTTTTAATAATTAGTAAAGATTTAAATAATTTTAATGGCAGAATGTAGGCAATGTCATATCATTCAACTCAACATATCCAGATTAAACTAATAATTGTTGGACACCTGAGTCTGGAGAATGCTTCTCTTCCCCATATCTATTTCCACTGACAGAAGGTTAAAATTAAGAAGTGTTAAACCGAACTCACTGCCTCATTAATATAGAATAGGATATAGCACTTGTAAATGTTCAGTCTGTAGTTGCCTAATAAGCATTTTGATTAGGATGATGTATATGCTGACCTACGTTTTTGAAAACATTCATATGATTATCTCCTTTCCCTTTCCCTTTTAAACATATCTGCAAGACTGAATGAAGAATGAGAGTATAATTTCATTCCTTACACAAAAGCATGAATGCCTTATATGCTGCAGTTTTTTCAAGAAAACTTTTAATTATAAAATTTTTGCTTTTTATATGAATAATATTTATCTAGAATTTTAATTCAATATTCAGAACCCAAAGTTTTTGGTTTGAGGGAAGTTTTGTTATTTTTACCTTAGTCCACAGGGATTTTTTTTTATTTTTTTTTTATTTTTTATTTTTTTTTTGGAGACAGGGCCTCCCTCTGTAGTCCAGGCTAGTCCCAAACTGACTATGTAGACCAGTCTAGCCTTGAACACAAAGCAATCCTCCTGACTCAGGCTCCTGAGTGCTGAGATTATAGGCATGCACCAACATGCCCAGCCTATGTGGTGCTGGAGAATCAATTTCAGGGTGTTGCACTTGCTAGTGCTTTAACCACTGAGCCATTCCTCCAGACCCTATAGGAATTTATTTTAAATTCCTATAAACAAGGCTAATAGATTGTACCAAATGAAAAGACTACTTCTAAAAATGTTTAAGAATTGAGAAAGAGAAATCACCTTAGATCATGTACAAACCAGACATCATCTCCAATGAAATAAAAAATTGTAGAACCATAATAGTATATGTACTTTGGCTAGTTAGTAATAATAACAACCCCTATTGAAAGCTCACCACATACTGGATACTACATTAGGTAACTTTCATATACATTGTCGCTAATAAAAGTAATGTCTGGAAGGACAGCCAAAGGTGGATGTGAAATAGGCAGTCATGGCAACCACATCCCAGAGTAGTGGGTAAAACAAACAGGCTCAGCCAGGAAAGGGAAATTTTTATGACTGAAAGAGTAATTTACTATTGAAATTAATTAATAAGTAAATTTCAACTCTCAGTTACTAAAAGACTATGCAAGTGTAATGCAAAGTGAATTAGCACAGGCTTTGCCCCTCCCTTCACCCTGCTTCTGTTCAGGATACCGTAGACTAGAAAGTATAACTACAGTCTGCAGGCCAGATCCAATCTACTGAACAACTTGTCACCTAAGAATGGTCTTTGCCTTTCAAATAATTTTCAACTTTTTAAATAGTTACATATTATATTCTCCCTCTTGTTTCTTTTTCCACAACACCTGAAATATTCATTATTTTGTCCAAACTACTACAGAAAAAGTCTGTCAGTCCTCTCAAGCAAAAGTGCAAGAGACATTGAAAGCTGCAAGCCCAACTCTAGCAGTTACCAGCTATCTCACCTGAGGCAAATCCCTTAATTTCTGAGCTTCAGGTTACTTACCTATAAATCCAGGTACACTATCTTCTAAATCAAATTGCTAAGATTACACAAGTGTTATGGTGTGGATCTGGAATGTCTCCCAAAAAGCCTCCTGTATTTGGATGTAGTGGGATACTGATTATTGTGGTTTGGATCTGGAATGGCCCCCAAAAGTCTCACGTATTTGAATTCTGTGGATTGTCTATGGAACCATGTGCTGTCGGGAGACTGGGGCCTAGTCTGGAGGGGTGGACTACAGGCATGTAAAGTGGATTACAGGCATGTAAGTTGGATTATAGGTATGTAGTGGGGGTTACCACTCCCTCCACACCTGGATCCAGAGGGGCTGATCACTGGGAAGAGACCTGGAAGGATACATAAGCTGCTTCCTGCCTTCCTTGGAGGATTCGTCTCAACTTGTCTTGACTTAGCTTCCTGTGTGTGATGTGATGAGAAGCTGCCTCCACCTCTGCCTCTGCCATGTACTCCCATTGCTGCCAGCCGCCCCTGAGTGGACTGTGACCTTCTGAAACTGTGAGCTAAAATATACCTTTCCTCCCCTAAATGTGTGGATGTCGGGTGTTGAGTCACAGCAACAAAAAAGTAACTAAGACACTGATGGAACCATGTGCTGTTAAGAGATGGGCCGTAGTAGAACACTGCAGCTTGACCCAAGAGGGGCAGATTTCTGGGACAGAACCTAGAAGAGCAGCTCCACCCTTCCTACGTCATGCAGTTTTCACATCTGCCACGCTTTCCTCAACATGTAGCTCCTCCGTGTGCCTCCATCATTGCCAGCCACCCATGACTTTTTATATCAAAACTAAATCCCTATCCTTGGTCATCACATCCTCAAAAAACTAGCCATATCACACCTGTTGGTTCGACAAATATTCCCTGCCCCCCCCACACACACACACACAAAATATCCTGCGTTGAGGCCCTAACTCCAGTTACTCAGAATGAGAATATATTTCAATACGGGATCTTCAAAGAGGTAATTAAACTGAAGTGAGGCTTAAAAGTGAGACTCGATCCAACTCAGCTGGAGTCAACACTACAGGAAGAGCCACCAGGAGAGCATGTGTACAGAGTAAAGGCCACATGAGAGTGGGGACAGAGCTCAGTGCTAGAGCATTTGCCTAGCATGGGCAGGCAAAGGGTTCAATTCCCAGTACCAGAAGAAAAAAAAATTTAAAAAGAAAAGGCCATGTGACGACACAAGGCATCATGTACAAGTCAACGAGCTAGTCCTCAGCAGAAATGAAACCTGCCAGCACCTTGCCCGTGGACTTCCAGTCTCCACAGCAGTGAGAAAGTACCTACTTGTTGCCTAAGCCACCCAGGTGGGGTTACTATGTTATGGCATCCTCAGCAAACTAACACACAACTCCATGGACTACCACCTACTACTCAACATACAGTTCCTATGAGCGAGCCTGAAAAATGGCACATTAGTTCTTGCCCAAATTTTTATCTAAACTCTTAATTTTGCCTATGACATTCTTCATGCTTTGCTCAAAAATAAGATGTTGTTTGTTTGTGGAATGGAATTTAGGGCTTTGTGCATGCTAGAGAGGTGCTCTAAGCTGTACCCCAGCCCTTCTTTTTTGAGACAAAATCTTGCTAAGATGCCAAGGCTGGCCTTAAACTTGCAACCCTCCTTCTGAGCCTCCTGAGAGGCTTGGATTACAGGTGTAAACTACTACACTCAGCTAACCATAGGGTTTTGAAATCAAGCAAATTTGGCTTCAAATCCCAGCTTTCTCTTAATAATCACCTAGCTCTAACTGCCTTCTCTAGGATTTATTTCCCATCCTTAAATGAGTATTTTAACTGCATTTCATCAGTGCGCACCAGAAGGGGTAGTGCACATGCTATGTCTAGAAGAACTCCTGGCACACAGTACGTACCCAATAATGGGAGTCACAATTCCTACCCTGTTTTTCAAAGCTATATTCAATACTTGGCTGTAAGCATCATTACATCTTTGCACCACCTGCTCAACTTGAACAGAACACATGAGATCAGCTGCCTGAGAAAACTGGAAAGTTCACGTGGGAAATCGGAGAGCCACTGAGAGGCTCTGCACGTGGTGAAACACGACCAGACACCGCAGCAGTATATTTGTAGGTCAGGAGAGACACCTGTGGGCAGTCGAGGTGGCAGGTCACGAGCGACTGAACTGGAGGGATGCCCCTGGAAATGGAAGGGTAATTCCAGCTTATGGCCTATAGACAGGCCACAGACTGGCAGCAGGGAGAGGGCGTGAAGTGAGGCGTCCTCCAGATGCAGAGTGGCAGCACCATGAACAGAAGCCAGGAGGCCAAGCGGAGGAACACAAGAAGGCGGGGGTCTGACCTAACCTTCGCCTCTGCCTCTCTGCTCTGCTTCCTTCTCTGTACCTCATCTCTGATAGCAACTTGTCTAGATTAGTCTCTGTGTACTTCTCACCTAGAAATACTTCAAAAGAGATTTCAAATCACACTAAGGCATACACCGACGTAAGTGGGAACCCTTCCTAAAAGCTATATGCCTTCTCAAGAGAGGCTCCCAAAAGCAAATTCCCGTGAAATCTAGAGAACTGACAGAGGTAGGAGAGGCAAGGTGTGGACAGAGCAACTCCACATAGTCATCACCACAGTCTGTCTCCTGCCTGTTAAAACAGCTGGCTGCGGTTTGTCACTGTGTCTTTAATTTTTAACTAGTGCTGTCTTTAAAATCCTTAACACCACATATAAATAAACAAATTGTTTTCATTAGCTGTTACAAGATAACAAAACAGCACCCAGCAGCAGGGTGGGGAGCTCCTGGTTCATTAGCCTCTGCCCTCTTTCACGTCTATCAGGATGCTGGCGATTCCCAAGCTTAATTCAGCAAAGTAGCCCCAGAATCACACTTAAAAGTTTCTTCCAACCTCTGTCTTCTGCTTCAGTTCAAACCCATCTCCTTTGCCCTTAGCACAGATAGAAAGTACTGGGAATCTTTGCAATAGCTCCTCACGGACATTATGATTAGAAAAGAAACCATTCCCTTGCCTTTTCTTTTCATTTATGGGTTTTTGTTCAACCAAAATTTATGAAGCGACACTATGCTTCAGTGCTGAGATGAGGGAATGAGAGCGGAGAAGAGGAGGAGGGTTAAAAAATCAGAAATCACTCAACTCCTATTTGCAAGACTTTCTAAGTTCGCCTGCTGAAACAGGGCCAAATGCCTATCCTGCAGGTCACCTGGCTAGTTCTGAGTCACTTGTATCTCTGACCATTTTTAAGCCTCTGGCAAATTTCCCTAGGTTTCTTTCAAGTGCAGATTTTATGGCAAGTGCTACAAGTCTGCAAAAGGATTTGGTCCATATAAAATCCACATGACCTCCATGATTCTCATAGAAATTATTTCCCATCATCCACTAGTTCCTAAGTGTATGCGTTATAATACGCAGACACAGAAAGTCGGCTGACCAGGGAAGGTTGGTTATGTCTCCATTATAGTGCTATTGAAATCACTTAACCGATTATTTACACTGAACTTAGGAAATGATTTTCTGTCTTACATTCATGGTGCACAGACTTATGCACTGTACTCTATCAAACACTGCAAAACCCAAGTTAAAATGAAGCCACTGTAGAAAATTACAGTTTCTCAAGAAGATTAAACACAGAATTAGCACATGACTCAGAAATTTGACTTCTGAGTATGTACCTAAAAGTACTCAAATCAAAGACTCCAACAGATACCTACAGGTACAAGGTCATAGCATTATTCATGATGACTAAAAGACAGAAGCAACCCAGGCCCTCACCAAGAGATGAAGGGATAAACAAAACAAGGTATGTGCACACACCACAAACAATGGAATATTATTCAGCCTTAAAGAGGAAGGAAATCCTAACCTATGCTTACAAATATAAATGAACCTTGAAAATATTATGTTATGTGAAATAAACCAGTCACAAGAGGACAAATACATGATTCAACTTATCTGGAGTCATATATTCATAAAGGCAAAAAGTGGAACAGCAGTTGCCAGGGGCTGGGAGGAAGAATAGGGAGTTATTGTTTAATGGATACAGAGCATCATTTGGGAAGATTAAAAAAAACTTCCAAAGATGAAAGATAATAATACTTGCAAAGTAAAATGAAAGTACTTATGTTAGTATATCACCAACTTTAGACAGTTGAGATGGTGACTTTGTGGCATATTTTACTACAATTTTAAAAATATACTTAAACCATTGAAGATAAAAGAAAACAATATAAATAAATAAACAAGGAGGAAAAATAAAAAGAGATTATTCCTCCTCAGGAAACTAGTACTTTTAAAATTCATTGCAATGATGCAGACATACATCAAAAACAAATTCAAGAATAAAAATGGACCTCACCTGAGTAGGTACAGCCCATGTTCACAGCAGTAAGTCTCAACATTCCTTCGCTACTGGCTCCCCTATGCAACATCTGCTGACACCTTCCCTGCCCCTCACTAAGGACTGAATTGGGAAGGGGGCGTCTCATGAATGTGAGGCAAATGCTCTACTTCTACGGCACATCCTCAGCCTTTTCATTTATTTATTTATTTATTTTGAAACAGGGTCATATTATGCTGCCTAGGGTGACCTTGAATTTGTGGTTCCCCTGACTCAGCCTCCCAAGCAACCGGGACTACAGGTGTGTGCTTCCATGCCTAGATACGTTTCTTCCCGAGGTGGCTCTTACAACACACTGAGAAACACCGCCTTAAGGGACAAATATAAAAGTTCTTTAATCTGTCAAAACACTTTATTTCTAACCATCCAGGTAGACTTACTTATGAATCCACTCAAGCATTACTACTGAGAATCCACAGGAAATGCTAACTAGAAAGGGATCATGTGAAACTTCTAAAAGTATGTACTGAGCCCAAAATCATGCAAATTTCCATCCTGAGGGCCCCTTCTGAAAGAAGTTAATTTGGATAGTGTACAGGTGAAAGGGGTTGCCAGGAGCCTGAGGCAGCTGCAGTACCCCTTTCCCCACAAGTGTGACAGGAATGCTGGCATAACGTTTACTCTTCCATCTTGGAAGGAAAAATCCTGAGAGGAACAAAGGAAATGGATAGCAGGATTTCCTCTTTCCTTATAATCCCAGTTGTTGTTTCCAAAAATGGCTTAATAAGTAAAAGGATGCCTCTCCCCAAAATATAAGCCCAGCTACCTTGATCGATTCTACCATATAACTTTGCTATCTGAGGTCTAAAACATTTTTTCTGTGATCTTCTTAAAACGCAAGGGTTATGTGATGATCAACTAAAACTTTATCAGTTAATAACACAGTCAACAATATCAGTTACTCAAGGAGTAGGAGGAACCAAAGTGCAAACCTCGGAATTCACAGCCTTGGCCCCGAGAATAGCTGCCTTCCCCTATTGTACCCTGGCTGATATTCCAGTGGCCTGGTGGCAAATCTCAGCTCTTCCACTCCCTATCTAGGGGGCTCTGAGCCACCTGCTCACTCCTCCTGAGCTGTAGTTTCTTCACCTATAAATGAGGCTCACTCTACCTCTCTCAAGTGCTCTTAGGGAGCTAAATGAGCTTATTGGCCAGCCTGAAGTGTTTAATAAGTGATAAGGGCAAGTCCACCAACTTCTGCAAGAGCAGCAAAATTATTTTTAGCCAGTAAGTATAAAAGGAAAAAGTTACCACAGAGACAGGTCCAAATTAAAGGAACAGGAAATGCTTTAATCAGAAACTACCTATGCTAGCTTTAATAAGCCTCTTCAACAAAACTCTTGAGAGGACACGAGGACCTGAGAGCCTGTGAAAGATGACATAACCCTGAAACTGGCAGTCAGCAGAGAGCTGAATTCCCCTCTTTGCTGTGCTCATGTGCTCCCCTCATGAACAAGAATGGAAAGTCAACAGATTGATCTAAAAAATGCTAAACTACCAAAAATTTCATTTCTTAAGAAATCACAGAAACATGCCTACACATAAAATTCATACTAGTTTTGACACAACTTCAATAATTGGTTAAGAAATATAAGCATCTCAGAATTCTTAGAAAACACCCCACTCCACTGCTTTACAACAGCAGCTAAGGCCCAGGTAAGACTTGGGTCCCATTTCGTTGGAAAATATTTTCCCTTCTCACCCTTTGGAGTTCAGCATTAGGCCAAAAATGTCAAAAAGTGACGTTCAACTTGGGCCCTCCTGATCTTCCTATAACCTGCAGGAAGAAAAAACAATGTCAGTGTCAGAGAAGAACCAAAAGGACATTTTTTAGGAGTAAACACTGTCTCCAAGCAATTACAAGGTCTTCTGCTCAATAATGGTCTCAAGAGAGCTACAGGAGTCTAACGGGGTCCATCCAGGAATCTGTCACCCCTGGGTTTCTTTTGCTTTCTGAGAGCAGGACCTATTTCAGGACACGGCACAAAGACAAGGCTTTGCTTCCTTTTCCTCGTATCTGAACAACTACATTCTGCTAACCATGGGCATCACTCCCACACTGGAAAGGCAGGCATCTAACACAGGGAAGTATGTGCTGTGTGCTAACTCCATGTGCTAATGCATCCCAGAGAGACTGAGACTATTCTGTTGACCATAGCGCTTCTTGCCTGCATCCTATCCATCTGGGTCTTTAGCCTAAGCAAAATGACAGTGAGATGGTGGAGAAGGTGGTGAGTCATGTGTGGCACTCTGAAGCCAAACAAAGACTTCAGGCTTATCTGCATGTGTAGGTGACCTGCGTGGCTGACTCCCTCCTCTACCAGGAATCACTGAGGTGATGAATGGGTCTTGAAAATTTTTGTTTCCCTATATGTCAGAGCAACTACCCTGAGAGAAGAAAGAAAATTCCACCCAGGCTGATAATGTATTTCTTTAAATGCCAGATTCAAATCGAGGCTATATATACTACTAGGTACTTAAGATTTACATAATAAATATCCACTTTGGGACAATGCATGTAAGGAGAAACATGCTTTTATTCAGACAAAATCCCTTAAAGCAGTTGACACAGATTATCATGAACATCATGGTCCAGCTAAATTATCCAATTCCAATTTTCCTTTATTCACAAAAGGGTCATTCATAAATTTTAACTATATAGAGGTAATTAAAGAAATTCTGAGGTCAAGCTGGAGGCATAGCACGGTGGTTAGAACACTTGCTCAGCATATGCAAGGCCCTGAATTCAAATCCCCAGTACCACATAAACCGGGCGTGGTGGCTCAGGCCTGTAATCCCAGCACAGGATGTGAGTTCGAGGCCAGCCTGGGCTCCACACCGGCCTGCACTCATACACTGTGAGATAAGAAGAGGAAGGACAAGGAATTACTGAGAGCATGCTATAAAATACTTCATTCTTCCCAGACACAACAGCCACCAGGTTGGAGCCTCAGACCCAGCCTTAGTGGGAAGCATAGCTCCAACCTACCCCAAAAAGCCTCCAGCATCACTGATGAAATAATTGTTTACATCGCGTTTATGCTGCCGTCATCACAGACCCAAAGCCACCTTCTCCACCGGCATCTTAGTCTTTCCTGAGTCTTTCAGGCAGTGACAAGATCCACACACTTGACCAACTATAAAACATCCTGGACTTATCCCCCCAAATTTGACACCCTCCTCCAAGTATTTTGCTCCAAAGCAAATCTATTACTTAAACATCGGAAAATGACTCGAAAGGAAAAAAATATGGGAACTAGAGAGGGGGAGAGGAGACAGCACTGAAGACACTTTCTCATATTAAAGATCAAATAAAAATATACCTTTGTCTATGAAGAGTCAAGTCATACAGATACGTAAAAGCAAGTCAGCTGTTTGCAGCTGTACTCAGCGGTAGGAACCCACGTAGGTGAGCGCGAGAGCACGATCAGCTCGCTTCTAGGGTACAGATGGGGAGCAGGGCCCTGCAGCCGTCCGGCGGGACCCGCGGGCGGAGCTCGTGGCGGGAGGCGGCCCTGCCGGCGCCCCTTTATAGCGCCCGCCGGCGGGGCCCGGCAGGCCGTCCTCCACTCCTCCACCGGGCGGGCTGCGTGGGCCCGGGCCGGCCGCAGGGGCGGGGCGCGCCGCGAGCGCTCGCTCGGTGGATTTTTTCCGCACTCTGGAAATTCCCAGGCCGAAAAGGTACCGACCCGGGTCCGGACATTCCCCGCGAGGGCCAGCGCCAAGACCCGGCCTGGAGCCGCGCGCAGGGACCAGCGGCCCCTCCAGGAGCGGAGCCCGGCCGGGACGCCTCCGGGCCGTCCCCGCGAGCCGCGGGCGGGCTGGGCTTCGGGGCGGGCCCCTGGCGGCCTCCGCGGCGCGGGCACGGCGCGGGGGGCTGCCTTCCGCGGCACGTCTCTTCCAGGATGGCATCGGCCGAGTGCCGGGTGAGGCTCACTGGCAGGAGCGCAGGGCGCCACGAAGCCGGGTCCCCTAGGGGATCGCTGTGTTTCCTGGGGGACGAAGGGGCAGAGCGGACCCAACTGCGAATGTCTAGCTAATGCTTAAGGGCTGCGTTTACCCGGAACCCACAACATTCGTGCCCAGCAGCTTCTGGGGGTGGAGGCTGAGGAGTCTTTGGTTTCCCTTGTCCCTCTCAGTGCCCGGCACTTCCCTTAACTGGGTACAGAAATAGGCTCACTTCTGCCTTGTAATACACGAAGGCCTGAAGGCCCTCCGCATGTGTTCTTGTCAAGAGCCCTGATACATCGATCAGATTAGAACGTGAAGCCAGAACCGTCAGTCGTGACAGTGAAACTACTGTTGTTCAGAATGGTGAAATGGATCGCACTGGAACATCACAAGTCTGTATTGTACTTGCTAAAGAAAAATGATGACTCTTAAGAGTTAACTTTCACAAAATATAATTTGCATAAAAGAGCCTTGTAATGGGCTAGCCCCTTCAGACCACTAAATCAATTATTTCAGTTCTGGAATATGACAGTCACTAAATTATATTAATACTGCCACTCCAAATTAAGCCATATTTTAATCCAATGAAATTATACATAAGGCAGTTATAACATTTTATTACAAGTGTAAACATCTGACCATAATGGCCAGTTTATGTACTAATAATATCATTAGAGAACTATTAGGAAGCACTTTACAATTAAGGTCTTAAGACTATTTAACATAGGAAAATATTTATACTTTTGGTTAAATAAAAAATTCCAAATTTCATATTATTTAAGGTAACTTCAGTTATCCTTCCGCACTTAGTTCCAGGACCTCTGTCAGTACCAACATCAGCAGATTCTAAAATACCTTATATAACATTGTGTAATATTTAGATATAACCTATACAATCCTCTGTATAATTTACATCATCTTAAATTACCTATAATGTCTAATAGAAATGCTTTGTAAGTAGGTATGCTATATTTTGTAAAGAATGGCAAAAAAACTCTGTACATGTCTAGTACAGATGCACTTTTTTCCAAAATATTGTTACCTGAAGTTGGTTAAATTCAGATTCGGAACCCACAGATATGAAGAGCCAACAGAACGTGGTTTAAAAAAAAAAAAACAACTACGAGAGGGATGGAGGAATAGCTCAGCAGTTAAAATGCTTGCCTACCAAGTACAAGGCAGTGAGTTCAATTCACCAGCATCTTGCATAAAGCTGGGCATGGTGGCACATGCTTGTAATCCCAGCATTTGGGAGGCTGAGGCAGGAGAACTGCTGTTGGACCAAGAGTAGCCTGGGCTACATCAGTGTTCAGGACCAGCCTGGGCCACAGAGGTAGACTCTGTCTCAAAAAAAAAAAAAAAATCTACAAGAAAATATATCAAGATGCTAATATGTATTGTTCTCATGATAGGATAATGGATTTTATCCACAAATTTTTGTAGCTTTTAAAAATTATGATGCCCTTTATATGTATAATGGAAAAATTTATTTGAAACCAACTGTTTTTGCTTGACAAGCCAATGTTCACCACTATGTGGTACTGGCCTAAACTAAATTTTCCAAGAGAAATTATTGTACAAGTTAAATATTCCTTATCTGAAATGTTAGGACCAGAAATGCTTAACATTTTCAATTTTTTTTTTTTGATTTTTGAGTATCTACATAGATATTTCAGTAGTGACCCAAGCGTCAACACCACGTATGTTCCATATTAGCTTTATGTATGTCTCCTGAAGGTAATTTTATGTATCATTTTTAGTGTGACCCATTCCATGAGATCAAACACAAAATTTCTGAATTGGGGTGTCATATCAGGTACTCAAACACCTTTGTATTCTGAAGCATTTCCGATTCTGGATTTTCAGAATAAAGATGCGGGGCTGGAGGAATAACTCAGCAGTTAAAGCTCTTGCATAGCAAGCTCACGACCCTGGGTTCAATTCCCCAGGGCCACATAAGCAGGGCGTGGTGGAACATGCCTGCAATCCCGGGAGGCTGAGGCATTAGTTCAAGGTCAGCCTTTTGGCTACGTAACCAGCCTTAACTACAGAGTGAGACCCTATCTCAAAAAAAAAAAAAAAAAGAACCAGATTAAGGATGTTCAACCTACATCTAATTTTTCTGAGAAAGATTTAGGTAATATTTCAATTGTTATTATATTTCTAGAATACAGAAAATAAAAGCGGGAAGTAAGTAATAGAAACTGTCTCGAGAAGTCGTGTCATCAAATCTTTAGGACTTCAAGTAAACAAATCAAAAAGTCACAGAAGCTGCACGTGATCACAAGAATCAGCTGCATGAACAAGCAGCTTCTGTCTAAACTACTGAAGATGCTGCCTTTTTGTCTCCTTGACATTCCATGGGAAAGTGACTCCTCAGCTTCCTCCTGCAATTCTTCTTGAGAAATATCCTGAAGTTCTGAAAAACTAAAACCTCTTACAAAAATCTAACAAATTGTAGCTGAAAAGTGATGTGAACTGCCATGTACGTAGGTTCAAATCCAAACTCAACAGGTCTATCATCCCACACTTGCGAGACTGAGGCAGAGGACGTTGCGAGTTCAAACTCAGCCTGCCACCTTAGCAACTCAGAAAGACCCTGCCTCAAAATCAAAAATAAAAATAAAAGGACAAAAGATAAAAATGGGCTGGGGAAGCAGCTTAGTGTGAAGGTCCTGGATTCAATCCCCAATACCACAAAAAGAAAAAAAAAAAATCCAAACGAGTTATCCATCTATAAAATGGAGCTATGATTACATAACATGGACTATAATCTGAACTTAGTAAGAAATTGGTAACAAACAACCTTACTTTCTGATCATTCCTTTTCCCTTTCTCAGTGTTTTTCAAAAGGTAGAAAACCATCACTGTGTCTGAATCAATGCATACTTGTCACAACAGTTAACTCCATAGCTCCTGTAGGCACAGCCCTTAACGCTGTATTTTTATCATAAGCTTAAGAACCATTAATATTAAGCTATCTTAGTATTTTTTAACTATTTTCATCCTTGTCAAATTTAAAAACAATTTTAAAAATAGAGCCCATAAAAACACTTCTAAAAACCTGACGGCCGTCTAAGATATGAAAGACCGCTCCAGAGGCAAATTCTCTGACCCATTCTTCTTGAGGTCATACTTTCCATGGCTTAAGCATCCATCATCTTCACTGCTAAAACCTCCAAGTTTACTCCATGTATGTTTGGGGACAATTAAAACTAGTCTATTCATCTATCGTAACTCAAAAAGAGAACTTTTATGACCTCAAATTATTTCATTTATAACTAAGATAAAATTGAATAAAAATGGCAATTGAATTATTCTTAGTAGGAAAAAATCAGGTTTTTACTTTTAAGCATGAGACAAAGTTTACACCTTATGCCCAAATCAAGAAATACATGTCATGTATTTCAATACCTACTTTACAAATTTCTAACTGGATTTCAATTTTTAATTTTGGTACATGTGTGTCAAAATAACCACAAAAGAAACACATGAAATTGGTTGGGGGGAACATCTACAACTTTATAATAATAACAGCATTCTTTACATAAAGTCAATTCTTAAGCCCTCAAACTTCAGAACATAAAAATAAACTTTTATTCATAGATTTCCCCCTTTCAGTTCCAAAGTGGTTATTCTAGAATCAGATTCATCACATGAAATTTATCTAAACCATGTAAGAATCATTCAAAGCAATTATCAATTCAAAACACAAGATTTTATACAGACTGCTTTCCTACTTCGCCTTTGCTTCTTTCCTAGATAAAAACAGAAAATTGTTCAAATCCTCGCTATAAAATTCTGACCAAACACATTGGTCTTTTCAAGTAATTCAGAAAAGGTAGATCAAGAGAAACCCCCTGAGACACAGCCATCTTCACTACGTTACAGGAGCCTCTGACCTTAAGCCCTAATCCACCCCCTGAAGATAGACCACTTGTGCTATTCAGGAAGATATAGTCAACTTCCTCTACCAGAAAAGTTACCCACACTCTACTGTCAACCAAATTTGTCCCTTCCATGTACATAAGAACATTTCTTGCAAAATCAGCACAGTAATCTTCACTCCCAGGAGAAGCTAGGTGAAATACACTCATTGGCTTCTTTGGTTACAAGGGCAATATAGTGTGTATTTGCTGTTAGTAAGGATTCTATCATGGCTAAGTCAAGATTGGAAAAAATCCTACAGGTAGATACAAATGTAGCCTATGTTGTCTAAGCTCCTTACAGGCCATTCTGCACAGTACAGCTCTTTTTGCAATTTTATACACCCTGAAGGCAGCCAACTCATAAGGGGCCACCTACAAACTTTCCATAATGCAGGTCAGCTGGGAAGGTCACTGAATGTGATTCTGCTGGAATTCCCCAGTGCAGGTTAAGTCTCCAAGGGGCACACAAAAGACAAGAACATGTCCAGCTGGTTCTTCACAATAACTTCATCTGGATGCAGCTTGTGGGGCAGATGATGGGCGAGGGTCATCTCCCAGGCATCAACAAGGTAGACTCCAACCCCTGAGAACATCCTCCGAAGGACAGTGTCCAGCTGGAAGTTGTACCAGTCGCTGTTGAAGAGGCTCACCTCAGGCCCTAACTCCTGGGCATTGGCTGTCCGGATGACTACCACAGTCTTAGGGCTTCGATCCAGGAGCTGGACCACGGCTCTACGAATGTTCCTGAGCCGCCGAATGTATACTTCCAAAGGGAAGGTGCTGAAGTGAGACCACACAGCTATGGCAACCACTGTGTTCTTCCCTCCCACAATCCTATTCAGTTCATTTGCCACATAATGGAGCTCATTGCTAAAGACGGTTGTGAAGCGGATGGGTGGACCATGACAGCGGTATTTGAGAAGGATGTTGTGCTTCTGGTCCACGGCAAGGAAGGGACCCACATTCTTGGGACTACCCAAGTTAAACTCCACTAAATCTGAAACAAGAAAAACTCAAAATCATGAAGACATTCAAACTAAGCACATATATTCTGAATACTCTTTACAAGTGGTTTAAAGAATAGTTTTTAAAATTAAAGCACAAGACACAACACAAATGCAAAGAAATTACCTATTTTACTGCTTCCTGCCTCCCTTCGGATCTGTGGAGCTTTGATTCAAAGTATAAATTCTAACATTTATTATTCAAAGCACTCCACAAATATGGTATTATAAATCATACCACCAGTGACAGATTCCATACCTCTGGCTCTGACTCAAAAACAAAATACCTGTCTACCTCTAATTATTTATTAAACCAAGAAATCTTACTGTTTACTCTCTGATTGAGTATTTAAAACTCAATTGGCATTTACACTTTATTCTTATAACAAATGTAGCTTCCAAGAGAAAGACTTTTGTTTATGTACATATATTAGTAACCAAATACCTCTTTCTGGAAATTCAGTCATTTGTAGTAACACCAATAAACCTAAAGGATATAATGCTAAGTGAAATAAACCAGGCACAGAAAGACAAATATGGCATAATTTCACTTATATGTAGAATCTAAAAAAAATTAGCACTAATATTAAAAAGTACAAACTCACCCAAGGCTGGAAAGCTTAACGAGGAGATGCTGCTCAAGGGCACATAGATTCACTTGGGAGGAATAGTTTTTTGAGGTTTACATAGCATCATCACTGTAGTTAATAATATATTGCATAGTTTAAAATTGCTTTAAAAAGTCAGTAGATTTTAAATGTTCTCACTACAATAATTATGTAATCTTTCAGGTAATTATTTTGATGTAATCATTTCACAATGCTTATATATATCAAAATATCACATCATACTCCATAAATACATATAATTCTCAAGCTTTTTTAAAAATAAAAAAGTAAATCAATCTAAATTGTAATTCTGAATAAAAAGCAAATCCCTCTCTTCCAATACACAAAAGAAGCAATTCTGTTTGACATTTAATTGTACATGATGGTTAGGTTAGAAAGTCACACTAATGTCCTATATAACTCCCATCTCTATTATAAGAAATAACAAAGGCTGCAGCACAACCTAGAATTTCCGTGTCTTCTTTCCTCTTCTTGTGTTTCAATGTCATTTCTCTGACATATTCCAAAGATCCCAGAAATCTATGAGACTCCTTTGTTACTCCTAGAAAACTCTGTACAAGTCATCACTTGACGTATGCCCCCATGAGGAAAAACGGTTCTGTCTCATAGCCCGAAATGTTCCCATTAAGTGCCTTACAAAGAACAGACTATATAAATGTTGACAACACAATTAACATTCCTAAACTTACTGAGTGAACCTGGAGGTAATACATGCCAGCAGTGCTCATTCAAATGGGCACCACAGTGCTCACCCTCACGAAGTTCATAATCAGACTTCGTCATATTTTTTATTTTTATTTTTTTCAAGACAGGGTCTTACTCTGTAATCTAGGCTAGCCCTGAACTCACAACATAGCTCAAGCTGGCCTAGAACCCCAGCAACCCGCAGCCTCAGCCTCCAAGTGTTGGGATTAGAGATGTGCGCACCCCACCCCAACCTGCTTATGTGGTACTGGGGAAGTGAACCGGGGGCCTTGGTACTTTCTAGGTTAAGTGTTCTAATTACTGAGCTATGGCCCCAGCCCTGTCTTATGCTCTTCTCAAGGTTTAAAGCAGGGCTCATTTTGTTCTGCAGAGTTGTGGGCCATTCTTCCAGATTACTACTACTTAGCATCCAGCCATACTGAAACTACATAAAAGTTCAAGCTATGCCTTTCTTTTGATTGCGATCAAGCACTCACACAGGCTTTTCATCAACTGAAAACCTTTCTGTAAAAGGTCTGGTGAAAAACCAGTCAATGTATTCATTATTATTAGAAGAAATACCAAGCTATGTCTTAAAAAATAAGAAGCCAGCAACAACTGCCACCGGAAAGCCCCACCTAGTCAGCATCAAACCAAGCCTAGCATCATGCCAGTTTTCCTGAATAATTTATGTCTTATTAAGTAGAACACAACTATGTCTGTTTTAGTAAAAAAAAAAAAAAAATTAGAATTAACTTTTCACCTTTTGGAATAGTATCTATTTCCTCCTAAAAACCAATGTTGAATATGCCAGATATGGTGGCCCATGCCTATAATCCCAGCACCTGGGATGCTAAAGCGGAGAACTGCCATGAGTTCAAGGCTAGCCTGAGACACATACTGAGGTCAGGATCAGCCTGGACTACGGAGTGATACTTTTCTCAAAAAATAAAAAATATACATACATACATACATACTAATGTTGAAAGTAAGCTGATATAATAAATATAAGAACTAATGAAAAATCACAGAAACAAACCATGGAGTAGTTTATGAAAAGTTCTGGCTACAGCTGACAACAACAACAACAACAAAACAGTTCCCATAAAAATACCAGCTCTCTAAATTTTAAATAGGGTCTTTATTCCCCAGAGTATATCCCTTCTCACCTCATCCACACATCTTTCAGAAAATGAAGGCCCACTGTAAAAAAGTGGTGGGCTTCCAAACAAAGAGGTTTTGTTCTTTCTGGACAGAGCCAAGCAAAGAAACCAAGAAACCAAAAACACTAGAACTAATCCAGAATCCCTGAGTAGGAGCCAATGCCACCTCAGTCACATGACTGGTAGCCCAATAGGTGGCTTTACTATGCAGTAAAGCAAACCAAAATAAGTTAGGCTGCTTCCTTTGAGTCAAAGCTACCATAAACTTGGAATTAGACCAACCAGAACATGAAGAGAAACAAAGAAAAAAGTCCAGGTTCATTTTGCAACCCAAAATATTAAAAGCCAATGACACAACCTAGCTATCTCATTAAGAAACAAAGCCCTGAGAAGGAAATGACATGTCGAAGCTCACACAGCTAAACAGGACTTCTGCCGGCAACTTTTACACATCTCTCTTGGGTTAGAATAGCTCATTAGTCCTACAGAGAAATAACTGCTTCCTCACAAGATACTTTTTATTCAGGCACTGAAGTAAGTTTAATTATTTCAAATTTGATTCCATCCAGTAGAAACAGTTACAAAAACAACAAAGTACCAACCTGGAACAAATGCAGTGAGGTATTCAAACCACTGCCTGATTGTGGAGTCACCAAATAAATACACCATTTTTCGTTGTAAACATTCTGTGATGTTGTCAGGGTCATTAAACTGGCGCATCTTAAACCTTCTGGGCCTCCACTGGTCTTTATAATAATACCCAGAAGGAAAAGTTCCTGAGCCTTGAGATACTTCTAAGTTGTTAGTTTCTGTAAAGAAAAAGAAAAAATAATATGTTCTGATATTCTCTTCCATTAATAGATAAAATATGTTCCACAAAACACAGTTACATTCACAGATTTGTTAGCCTAACATAGACCAGCAACATTTCCTTCTGTTGTACCTCAAAGAAATCCCAGACTTTCCACCTTTGTACAAAAAATTTCCTTTCTGCACAAAGACGGGAAGATGTGAAGTGGGCGTGGGACACAAGGGAAGAGGAGACTTTGAGCATTCCATGAAGTTATGTATGTTCTTACCAAAATCAAAAAGAAAGAAAGGGAAAGCTAAAGAAATGTCCGGATGTAAGCATTTGTCCTGTGTGGCCCCAGAGTACAACTATTTCATCTAAATGCCTATAAGGCAAGTAACAAATTAAAATATTACACATGGATAGTAATACTACTCTAATGTTACTCAGTTTGTTAGAAGTTTTAATCTATAGATTCTAAATTGAAATTTTAATTCAGAAAACCAAATTTGATCCAGGAATGGCAGCATGCATCTATAATCCCAGCAATCTGGGAGGCTTAGGCAAGATGATTACAAATTCAAGCCCAGCTTGGGCACTTTAGCAACATCTTGTCCCAAAATTTAAATTCACAAAAAATGGCTGATGCTTAAGGAAATAGCTTGATACGATTACTCTGGATTCAATCCACATAAGATGAGAACTGACACATGATGGTTCCTTAAGTTGATATTGTAACCCCTAACATACAATTTGTGGAGAATGAAAATTAAAACAAAAATATAAATATTAATACTCTTAACATATGATTTTCCTAAAGACAAAGGGAAAACTTTATACAGAAGTGGTTTAAAATCATGTATGAAGATCTTTGTGAAAAATAAAAATGTATTTTTAATTATTTGCAAACAATGTCCCAGCTTCTGTAAAACATTCTGACTTCTCTTCAAAATCTGCGGCTGACATTTTCCTCTGAAGGTTATTATTTTATAGCAAACAATACCATAATGAGGGCTATCTGGGCCAAAAGGGGGACAGAACAAGAGGAGGAAAAAGGCAAAGATAAACTTCTCTAAACTGCCTTTAAAGACTTAGATGAAAGGAATAAAATGGGAATTAACAGTAGAAGTTTAAGCACCATCTCGGCGGGGTAGGTACACTCCCCAAAAGTATGAGCTCAAGTTTCTGATGAGGTCAGACCCCATCAAGTCCCTGATTTGTTCAGCTTTACTGTCTAAGGACCACATACAGGGGCTAATGAACATCTGGAATTCTGAGACTGGGAAAACCTGTAAGAAACCACACACTTGGCCTTGATAAGCTGGTCTACTTCAGTTAAAAACTGTTCCTTGGTCAGACATGGTGATACATACTGTAATCCCATCACCTGAGAGAGTGATACAAGAGGCTAACAAGTGTGAATCTTAGGCAATTTTGCAAGACCATCTCAAATACAACATTGTGGAAAGAAAACATGCATCTTGTAAAGAAGATGCACTTCAATGCATACTGGAGCACCGCTCTGCCATACAGAAGGGTAAATTTGAGTCATTCTAGGGAAATGGATGCACCTTGAGACCATTATGCTAAGTAAAAGTAAATCAGATATGGCAGGTTAAGTATCGTATGGTTTCCCTTATATTAAAATATATATATATGGAAACAGGGAAGTAGGTTTTGAGGAGACGGGAAGGGAATCTGGGGAAAGGGAGAGACAGGAAGGTACAAAGGAGAAAAAGAAGTAAAAATGACTAAGATGCAGTATGCATATGCATCAATTCTCCAAGCTAAATGTAATTATTGTGCATCTCAAACACAGACTAATACATTAATTTTGAAGGGAAAAAAAGAAAGATCCAAGATATAAATAATTAAAAGAGTGAAATAAAGAAGGAACAGGGAGATAGACTTTGTTTAGATGGGGAGGAGATCTGGGAACAGTGGGAGATGGGCCGGTGACAAGGGAAAAAAGGAAGTAACACTGATTATGATGTGATATGTACACATACCAATTCCCCAAACTGAATGTAATTACCTTGTATTGTTAATACATACTACTAAAAGTAATGATTAGGGAAAATTAAGCAAGGGAATAAAAATTATAAATATACATCTTAGAATAATTTATCTCTAAAGAAAATCTATTAGTTAATATATAATAAAGTTTTGTAAGGAAAAGAACTTCAAAATTATAATTAGGGCATAAGGGCGTAACTCAGCAGTTAAGACTTTTGCCTAAAAAGCACAATATCCTGGGTTTAATTCCCTAGTCACATACCCTATATTCCCAGCACATGGAAGGCTGAGGCAAGAGGATCACCTTGAGTTCAAAGGCAGCCTGGGCTACAGAGTGAGTTCAGGACCAGCTTTGACTACAGAGCAAGACTCTGCCTTAAAACAAATAAACAAAATTAAGGTGTAAAGACTATGAACTTTTCACCTGCTAGTGAAAACAATACAAGATGATCCTAAACTATCTGGTGGTGCTAAAAAGTAAGGAAATGCTCAATAAAAAAGATGAAACTGCATCAAAAAGATACAAAACACAAACCAAAAATGTTTTCAATTGCCCAGTCTGAAATAATCTGGACAAAAGAACAAGCAGGGATTGAACTGAGAAATATCTACGTTGAAAATAAACATGAATCCATACTAATCTAAATCAATGTGGAAAAGGGGTATTTCTTCTGTGTTTTGTTATGTTTTGTTTGCTTGTTTGTGGAGCCAGAAATCAAATCCAAGGCTTTGTCCATTCTAGGCAAGAGCTGCACTACTGAACTACACTCGCAGCACCAGGGAACGGTTCTTTCCAAAACAATTCCAACTAATAATACTGCAAGAATGAGTGATATGAACCCCACAGAAATCACTGCTAGGGCTGGAGAAATGGCTCAGCAGTTAAAGCGCTTGCTTAGCTAAGTGCTAAGTACCCGAGTTCGATTCCCCAGCACCACAATAAGCTGGGCGTAGTGGCGCACGCCTGTAATCCCAGCACTCAGGAGGCTGAGGCAGGAAAATTGCCCTGAGTCCAAGGCCAGCCTAGGCTCCACAATGAGTTCAGGACCAGCCTGGGCTGCAGAGAGAGACCCTGTCTCAAAAAAAAAAAAAAAAAGAGAGAGAGAGAGAGAGATCACTGCTATAAAAGAGATCTAATGAATGCTAAGGTCAGTAGTGAGCTTTTAAGCACAAGTTTGCAGAGAAGAAAAATTTCAACTCTTAATCAGGGTCTTCAAGTGCTCCCTGCTGGTCACTAAAATGAACTTCAGTGAAGTTCTGCCAAGCTGTGTTCCTTCTATAGACTGCTCTTTTTTCTTCCAATTATAAACCTGCTACAATATAATTTTCTCATTCAAAGCCAGGCTATTCTGCTCCTAGGAATTCCGATTTAACTTGTTCCACTAAAAATCTAAATGCCACACTATTACTGAATCTGTCTGTTCTCTAAACACAGAGGTGTTAAACTCACACCAGTTCCTGGCTGATCTCTAAGGCTCATCAGGTATAAATGAATCATAAAAAAACTCCTCCCACTAACTATTCCTCAAGATACCAAAGCATATTAAAAGGTAAGCAAGGGACAACTCATACAGAGACCACCCCACTCCCAGATAGTGGGAACTTTTACTCCTGTATCTTCTGTTTCTAAATAAAGCCTGTTAGTCTAACCCCCTCGTCAAAATAGGTGGCCAAGCCAGGCACGGCTTCAGGAAAGAAGTGCAGATGCAATTTAAGGGCCTCCTGACGTTGCCGAACACGCAAGAGCACTTAGTGGGCAGTGTGACTGAGGGACCCCATGTCCACTCAGCCATGAGGCTGAGACCCAAACAGACATTTCCATTAATGGTGTTTCACACAGATGATCTCTAAAATTAGTGCTTCATCTTGTTTAAGTAAATGAAATACTGCTCGTCATTAGGACAACAAAGAACTTCTGTGGCACATTATAAACACAACTAACTGACAGTATCCTGTGTGAGTCTGGGTTACAATTTCATTTTACTTGGCTCATACGAATCTGGATTTTTGAATAGAAAGCCACTGTATTAAAACTTGGAAATACCACTTTTAAAAATTAAGATTTCTGGTTTTTCATTAAAAAAAAGAAAGCCTACAACTAGTGCCATCCGGCTCTTCTTCACATGGTAATAAAGCAGCAAGAAGTGGGGAAAGGCTGCCCTCTTCAGACGGTCTCTGACCTTAGATTCCTTCCCCATAACTCACACCAGACATGCACACGGCTAATATTCATGGCTGTATGTGTATTACACACTCAGCTCCTAGGGGAAAAGGGTTTACAGCATCCACCCTTTGGGATACTCTCAGCATGTTTTCAATACCTGAAAGACTTTGGCTCACCATTCCCGTGAGTCTCCTTAAGTTGCTCCCACATTAAGCTGCATGATTATGATTATCCTTTCTAAAAATCATTATTGCTACTTACAGCAATACTGCCACAACAACACACTTAACCCTTTGAATTTCATTCCCTTAATGTAAGTCTTATATGTCAGTGGGTCAGAATCACCTGGGAAGTTTGTTAAAACACAGACTGAATTTTATTGAACTTAATTAAACTTAAATAACCATCTGAAGCTCCCACACTGGACAGCACCGCTCTGGAGAAACCAAACTCAGGGAAGGGGAGCTAACAAGGAAATGTAGCACTGACCTGTGCATAAAGAGCAAAACCCAGAACGAAGGACATCAGCTCTGGCTAAACTTTTAAATCAGCTTTTAATATTTTGAGTTACAGCCAGAAATAATCATGTGTAGTAAAGAGAAAAATAGGTTTTGTAAAATAATTGAAATAATATAAGCCTCAACACACTGAAGCAAAATAAATCATCAAGCACATTCCTTTTTTACCTTTCATTCTGCTGGGAATCACAGTCACCCAATCAGGTCCACTGGAGTTGATTGGCATTTTGATATTGACACCACTTAAAATTAAAAAAAAAAAAACAAGCTTAGATTCAGGTACATTTATTTTTAGTCTGTGTATCTTTATCTGCAAGTGAAAAACAGATATGATTTCATGGAGCATTATTATGATAAAATATACTTTTTTAAATTATATTATATTTTATTATAATAATGCTCCATGAAATCATACAGTCCAAGCTGGTGCTGAACTCACGAAGGAGCCTAGGCTGGCCTCGAATTTACAACCTCAGCCTCCCAAGTGCTGGGATTACAGGCATGTGTCACCATGCCCAGCTTATGTAGTGCTGGGGAATCAAATTCAGGCCCTTGTGCTACTCTAACCACTGTACTATTCCTCTAGCCCCAACTCTACTTTTAAACATTAACCAACACAAGAAACAAGGCTTCTTATAATAAGCTGACTATCTGAGGAAATAATCTGAGAAGAAATTAAACAGCTTTCCTCATACTGTGTACTGTTTACCCAGTCTTGAGAGACAAAATCCACCATTCTGGTGAATTACTTAATCGTCTTGATTGAGGTGAATGTCTAGTGTTCAGGCGACAAGTTGATCTTCCAATAGACCACTTTAGGTTCCTTGGGCCTTGCCCACATCCAAGTCCAAGTCCTAGAAGGAACCTTTGTCCCCAGATACATACCACGCAGTACTTTGTGCTTTATTACTATGATTCTTATAGCACCTATTTCCCTTACTAAAACACACATTCTTCAATAACATGGGTGGTACCTGACTCACCTCTCTATTTTTAGCACTTGGCACAGACCCTGGACTAAAATCTACAAAATTTTTTGGATATTTGTATGCAAAACTGAGGGAAAAGGAAGTCTAGAAAAGCATTAAAAACCCAATATAATTATTCCAGAAATTGAGTCACAATAATGAAGCCTTTTACATTTATATCAGAAACAGCTACTCTGTGGCAGGAGGGTCACAAGTTCAAAGCCAGCCTGGACAATTTAGAAGACTGTCTCAAAATAAAATAAATAAATAAAATGGGCTTGGTGGTAGACTGCTTGCATAGCATGCCTAACACTCTTGAGGCAGTGGGTTCAAACCCTAACACCACAACAATAACAAAAAGAAAAATTAAAGAACAGTGTTAACGTTCCAAACTCTTAGTACAGAAATATGCAGTCATGATTTCTATTATTTCATCAATTTCCAGAAAAGCTGCGTTCATTATCGAAAAATAATTCTCAAGTTTCTACTACACTCCAGGCACTATCCCAGATGTTAGGGATATCACAGTGTAAATAAATAAATAAATAAATAAATAAATAAATGTATCTCCTCTCTCATGGAACTGACATTCTAAGGAGAGAAACAGACAAAAAAACCAAGAAATTTCCTCTATGATTTCTCCACAAGCATATTTAACCTCAATTTAGTCATGTGGAAACAATAAAACTAATCCAAAGTAAAGAACACTCTATAAAACAGCAATATGTTAACTGTCTGCATAATAAAAACTAAAATACACTTTTAAAAATTCTGAATTAAAGAAATAGTTGATACACTGTTTGATCATAAGTTATACTACCTAAAATAGATTACTACAAAGGACATTTCTGGGACAAGTATATATTTTGCTTCCAGGCTTTTATTGTTATTGTTTAGTTTTGTTTTCACTTTGTACGGAGGCATACAAAATCAAATTTTCTGAAGAAGTGCACAACAAATACACCGAGTGAGGCTCCCTCTGCTGGCTGGCTAGTGTCCATGCACATAAACTGACTGGACTAACAGTTGACTTCAGAAAGGAAAAATCAAGAGGGTTTTATTTCAGGAGTTCCTATAGACCACACACCTACAGCAGCACCTTTTTCTCTATCAACTACAGTGGATACAAAGTAGCAAGTTTTTTAGGGTGCCCACCTGTACTTAACAGAAATAGCCCTTTACCAGGAAGTAAAAAAATAGTATACTAAAGTATATTATTTTATTAAAAAGGAAAAATAAGATATGTATTTTTCAAATAATTATGGCTTTTCACTATATGACTTTTACAGTTTTTTCTTTTTAAAGTATTTTATTTTTAATAGACACAGTAATTATATAGACTTATATGAGGTAATATATAATGATCAGATTAGGGCAATCAGCATATCAACTCAGGTGGTTAGTACTTATTTATACTGGAAACATTCAAAATCCTCTCTACTAGCTATTTTGAAATATTCAATTAATTTTTGTCAACTACAGTCATCCTCCTGTGCTAAAGAACATTAAGATGTCATTCCTCCTATTCAATATACTCATTATTTCTTAGGAATGTTAGTTTACTTCAAAACCATATGGAATATTGAAGAATACACAAATTTTGATTCACACTGACTCTACACATTCCACTCTGCCCAGTATTACATACATTGGTCATTACTGAAAATATTTTATGCTACATTCAAAACAGAACTTTGAGCATAACACTGCAATAATGTCAAAAATTGTTTTAAAATACAGTTTGCTGTTGTATGCTTATTAAATCAAACCAGTTATTAATGCCATACTCACAGTCTTTTTCCTATCATTAACTGTTCAAATGTTTTAAACACTGACATCACTTCTTTTTGGTTTTTTGGGGGGGGTTATTTTTTAATTTATTTTTTATTTTTGAGACAGGGCCTTGCTCTGCAGCCCAGGCTGGCCCTGAACTCACTGGTATAGCCCAGGTTAGATTTGGACTCAGAACAATCTATCTTCCTCAACCTCCTAAGTGCTGAGATTACAGGCATGCACCACCATGCCCTGTTTTATGTGGTGCTGGGGAATTGAACTCAGGGCCTTGCACTTGCAAGGCAATTTCTTTAACCACTGTGCCATTCCTCCAGCCCCTTATTTATTTATTTTTTAAGAGGGACTCTAGTCCAGTCCGGTCCTGACCTCAGTTGGCCTCGATGTAACTCAATTGGCCTTGAACTCACAGCAATCCTCCTGCCTCAGCCTCCTAAATTCTAGGATTATAGGTGTGTGCTGGGGAAGGTGTCATTTTATGTGGTGCTAGGGAATCGAACTCAGGGTCTCATACTTACTAGTAGGTAAGCACTCCAACCTCTGTGCTATTCCTCTAGCCACATGGTGTCACTTCAAAAAATTTTTAGTTTAGACACAAAGCCACAGGACCAATACGAATACCAGGTCCTTAACAGCCCTGTTCTTAGATGATTTTTTTAAAAATCTGCTCTGTGAATAAGTGATCTTGTCCATAACAACAAGCAGAGTAGTTCTAAAGTAAGAAGGATTATCTGAGTAAGAACAGGTAAGTTGCATTTTTCTTATTCTCCACCTCTCCTAAACTGATCAAGTTCAGAAAAACAATGAATATATACTCAAAATAAGAAAGTATCCTACATGGAAAAGGGACAGTAGAAAAGAACTTTTAAATTACTCCCTAAATAAGGTGCACATACCTCTGAAAGAAAGCACTCTCTGAAGCAGTCAAAAGGCCCTTCAGGTATCCACCTTTGAAATGGTTGACCCTGCTACTGCAGGGGAGCTTCTTAGGCTTGAAGCAGAACCAGGGCTCTCCAGTGTAGAGGTCAGTAAAGTTGCACAGGGGCAGGCTCCCAGGAAGACACACATTGCACTCAGTGGTTTCAGAAATTCTTCCTGAACGGAACAAACTCTTGAAATAGACCCTGTCTGGTTTTTCTTCCTGTAGGTGCTGAAGAATTCTGATCCCTTCACTGGGGTGAACCAATGATACGGATACTTTAACTTTTCCTGGCCAGAGCAAAGTAAAAAACACCTTGTAAAATCCATTCTGGTAGTCCACCACTCTGCCCACGGCCCCTGCCTGCAGCCTAGGGGAGTGGATTCTGGCCTGCAGGTAGTCTCCACCATACTTCTTAGGCTTTCTTTGAAAATCTTGCACATGAACTAGCACCTCTAGCTGGCTTCCCACCTTGAAAAAGGCTGCAGAGTTCAGGATGACAAAGTAGCTGGAAGAAGGGTCCGTACTCTTCACAAATGGGACAGGGCCCACATTAGGCACCTGCCACTGCAAGGCAGCCAGCAAGGAGTCCTCCTCCATACGCTCCCGACTAGACAGGGTCTGGAGTTCATAGCCACAGTAGGGATTCCGGCTAAAGCCTGTAGCCTGGGAGGAAACAAACTGTCCACTGCTGTCGATGAATGTTGCTGAAACAGTTTCACGGTCCAAGTACTGAAGAAAGACACAGAAACAACAGAAACCACTGCTACAGTAAGTTCTCAGGCAAACAGATCTTTGCTTCAGTTCAAATTAACATTAAATCCGCTGAGATGACACTGCTTCAGAAACTACAGCACACAAGATTTACAGGAATATCTTACTGTAACCCACAAAATTAACATGAGAAATTCAGAGGGTTCTCTATACTGTTGCAAATGTTACCCTCAAGAACTCTGTCAGGTTTATACAGTGAATTATCACAGAAATACTAAGCTTTTGTGTATAAAATGGATGACAGCGATAACACAAGCGACCAGAAGACCTCGGAATATTTGGTCACAATGTACTTGTACTACCCCTGAAGCAGTACAGTATTATTTCTAAGAAAGGAGAGAAAATGGAATCACATTAAAAGTTCCACTAAAGGCACAAAAAGAAGAAAAAGAATAGAGACAAAAATAAAAACAAAGAACAAGGGTAAAAAAAAACAGAAACAAATGTGTTAGATATTATCCCAATTATATTAGGCACCACTTTATACAAAATGGTCTAAACACCCAACTAACATGATCCAAGTCTGAAATGACTCAACCTTGAAGAAAAGGTTGCTAAAGGTGGATGACTGACGTATCAATTCCTAGTGTATCACATCGTCCTTAACTAATGTCACAGTCCCCCAGTAACAGCTCTCTGAACTTTACTTGCAAATAGAAAATACGTAAGTAAACTCGTGAAAAAGTTTCCATGGGAAAAACTGTCTATTCACATGGATACAAACACAGAAGCAAAAAACTCGACTCCTTGGGGCAGTCATCCTAAATCTAACCAGGAAGGAGAAAAGCTTACATGCAAAAGAGGGCACAGCTATCCAGGCATGGTGGGGCAGGCCTGTAATCCTAGCATTCTGTCAGGAGGCTGAGGCAGTAGAATCAGAAGTGTACGCCCAGCCTAAGCAACTTACTGATTTACTGAATACTGGGCTCCACTACAACAGTTTTATACATGTATATAACATACTTTCAATCTCCATTGTTATACACATGGGTATATTGGTCTTAAGTATTTTGTGTACATGTGTACACAAAATTAACAACAACATTACATTCCCTTCCCCTCCCCCTTTTTGGCCCTCCTGCTCCCTCCCCGTTCCCCCTAACTCCCACTATCACACCATCTGGTTCTACTAAATGCCAGTACTCTGGGTTTCTCGTATTAGAGAAACCACATGATACTTAACCTTCTGCATTTGACTCACATCACTGAGCATGATGGTCTCAAGTTGCATCCATTTACATATAAAATCCTCAAATCTGTCTGTATGGAAGAATAGTACTCCATTGTGTGTATATACCACAATTTTTGTTTTTTTTAAATGGAGCCATTTATTTTTTCCTATTTTATTAATATGTATATATGTGACACACGATGTTTACATTAACTTGAGAATTCTGTGCACACATATATTGAGTGCACAGGGGAGGATCCCTTTTTGATGCTCCCTTCCTCTCCCCTCCTCCCTAAACCCCACTATCCCCACTCTTTTTGTTTTATAAAATGACTATATCCACAATTTTTGTATCCACTGGTCTGATGATGGATGCTTTGGCATATTCCACAACTTAGCTATTGTTAGTTATTATAAACATGAATATAAATGTATCTCTATAACATGTTGCTTTTAACTCTTTTAGAAAGATACTCAGAGAGCTGAAGGAATGGCAGAGATTAAAGCAGTTGCCTAGGAAGCACAAGGCCCTGAGTTCAATTTCCCAGCACGACATAAAAAAGCCAGGCATAATGGTGCATGCTTGTAATTCCAGCACTCAGGAGGCTGAGGCAGGAGGATCACTGTGAGCCCAATTCCATAGTGGATTCAGGACTAGCCTGGGCTACAGAGTTTAAGTCCCTGTCTCAAAAAAGAGAAGATACCCAGAAGAGGTATCACTTGACCAAATGAAGTATTTATTTTCAGCCTTTTGAAGGAATCTCCACACTGCCCTCCAATATGTACTGGTTAAATGAGTTTACAGTCACTCCAGCAACATAAAAAGCATTCCTCTTTCCCTTTAACCTTGCCAGAATCAACTGCTGATATGCCATTCTCACCGAGGTGAGATGGTATCTTAGAGATGTTCTCATTTGTGTTCTCTATAGCTAAGGATGTTGAACATTTTTTCACGTATTTGCTGGCCATTTATACTTCTTCATCTGAAAACTGTCTATTCATTTCAGTTGCCCATTTTTTAATCGGGTCTTTGATTCTGAGGAGTCTATTTTTCTTCAGTTCCTTGGATTGTCTACTTATTAGCCTCCTGTCCAAACTGTAGGTAGTAAAAATTTTGTCCCCATTCTATCAGTTCTCTCTTCACTCTGTTGACAGTTTCCTTTGCTGTGCAGAAAATATTTAATTTGATATAATCCCATTTGTTACATCTGGGGGCTACTTTTTTGCATCAGGTTTCCTGTCAAGAAAGTCCTTGCCCACGTCATCTTCTAGATTTCTGCCTATTTTGTCCTCTAGAAGGTTCAGTGTTTCTACTGTAATGTCTAGATCTTTGACGCACTTTGATTTGATACTGACACATTATTTGATATGGGACAGCAAGTCTAGATTCATTCTTCCACATGTGGATAACCAATTCTCCCAGCACCCGCACTATTTACTGAAGAGTGTATGTCTTTGGCCCCTTTGTGAAAGATCAGGTACCTGAGGGTACTTGAAGTTGTCTCTGCATCCTCAGTTCTCTGTCGCTTTGTAATGTAACCTGATGTCTGGAATCATAGTGCCTCCTGCTTTGTCTTGTTACTCAGATTGCTTTGGTTATTCTAGGTCTCTTTTGGCTCCATATGAATATAGTAATAATGAACTCACTGCGAATGAGCTAAGAAGAATAATCCTGCCTCAACAGCTCGCCAAAAAATTAAGTAGCTAGGAGTACACCTAACTAAGGAAGTGCAGGAACTTTACAAAGAAAACTGTATTATGCTGAAAAAAGAAACTAAAGAGGAAATTAGAAAACTGAAAGGCAACCCCTATTCCATGATTGGTAGAATTAATATAGTCAAATTGGCTATACTGCCAAAACTGACACACAGAGTCAATGCAATTCCTAACAAGAAACAAACAACTCTTTTCACAGAACATGAAAAAACATACTGTTACTGTATACAATTTAAAGAGGAATTTCTTAACATTCCTTCGTGTAACATTAATAAAGATGTGGCACTGCAGCCTGCCCTCCCGAGTCTCCCTTTACTTCTTCCTCATCTGAGACATACACACTTAGCTTTTTCTTTCCCTGCCAAACACTCTCTATCACTACTACATCTCCAGCACCATTTTTTTTTCATTCTTACCACTCAGTAATTAAGTACACAAAACCAATGCGGCTGACTACCATGCATTCTTCAGCCATGAGTGTACTGTCTCTCTGTAGTCCTGCAGGATTAGCTCCACCTCCCAGGTCCTTTTTTCAATCCTCTACATACAAACCTCCTGAGTTCCTTCCAGTACCTGCTCCACAAGCAGGAATTCCTGCAACATCCTACTTTGCAGAACCAAAGTACATGCAGTGCCAATCATCATGACATGTCATTCTTATAAGTTAGGGAAAGGAATGTGACTTCTCTTTCAAAAATGACAATAAAACAAACTACTCAAAATGTACTTGGATCCTTTGTCCTACGTAAGATTATATGTTCCATGCGTGCTCTAGATTCCATCCTTTCCTCTTCACTAGCCCCCAGATTATTTCCTGCTCCTCAAATACAAGTTCCTCAGCCTTCTACTTCCTACCTCGATACAAACACAGGTACCAGAATTCTCCTGTCTGAAACAACTTTAAAAATTAAAAGGCCAGGGATGGAGGAATGGCTCAGCGGTTAAAGAGCTTGCCTAGCAAGCACTAAGTACCCTAGCTCAATTCCCCAGCACCACGTAAGCTGGGCATGGTGGCGCACGCCTGTAATCCCAGCACTCGAGAGGCTGAGACTGGAGGATTGCCGTGAGTCAAAGGCCAGCCTAGGCTCTGAAGGGAGCTCAGGACCAGCCTGGAGTACAGAGTGAGACCCTGTCTCAAAAATAAAAAAATATTAAAAGGCCGAAAAGTATATAAATTGAAGGTTTTCCAGACACCACACATCAGACAAATATATACACTGATGCCACAGAAACAGTTTGTAAAAAATGGAAGTGAAACTGTATGGCTGCCTTTGCTTACTGCCTAGGCTGCCTCTGCAGCCTAGGGAAGACCAACAACAAGATACAATCTGGTAAACCATACCAAAGAGATGGAACTAAGGGTCTTAAAAAGACCAAAGAGCTCATAATTTACAAGATAAAGTGACAGCTGCACAAAGAGAAATCTTGGAACTAATGAGGACTCACCTACTTGGGTATTCAACTGAGTACTGATGAGCACACGGAAGGAAGCCGCTTAGAAACCCATGAATGAGCTTCCTAAAAGCATGAGGAAGCAATAACCTGAGCTCACACAGAGCCAGGAATAAATCCTACCAGCAAGTCTACAAAACATCAAGTCACAGACTCTCAGGCAGAGTACTCAGAAAAGTCCAAAGTAAAGAACAAAGACCTAACAGTGATCCAAAGATTGAGACCCAAATGGATCAAACTAGTGGCTAAAAATTTAACTCAGGGACAGAGCATGTTCCTAACACATATAGGACCCTAGGTTCAATTCCAACACCATCAGAAAAGGAAAACAAAATAAAAAGATCAAACTCTCCTAATAACTTATTGTGCCCCAGAATAAAGTTAAAATTATTTAGAAAAATATTTAAAATATCCTACACCCAACAAGATCTGAAAGCCATTAAAATATGCAAAGTAACAAGAAAATATAGCCCATCAGGCCGTGAAAAAAGAAATGAAACCAGCTCACAAGTAATAAAGATATCAGAACCAGCAGACAAAACATTAAAATAGTTACTATAGCTATATTCCTTGTGTTTGAAATCCAGAGAAAAACCTATTACATGCAGATATGAAAGATATTAAAAAGAAAAGTAGAGCTGGGGTATAGCTCAGCGAAAAGCAGCATGTGCTTAGTCTGCATGAGGTTTGGGTTCAACGGTCAGCTCAAAGAGAGAGAGACAGAAAGCAAGGAAAGCAGATCCTTGGAGATAAAAACACACACACTGGGTTAACAGTGGATTAAACATTTCAGAAGAAAAGACAGAGAACTTGAAGAAGCACCATAAGAAAGTATCCAAAAGGAGAGAGGAGAAGCACAAAAACTAAAAAACAAAGAACAAAAACAGAGCCCCAGTGATCACAGAACAATTTCAACAGGCCTAATGGGTATGTAATTAGAGCACTGGTGGAAAAAGGACAAAAATAAAAAAACAAAGTACTCAAAGGAGTTATGACCACGCTCTTACCAGGTGTCTGTGAGAGGGCGACACTGTCTTAAACTCTGCATAGCAATCCCTTCCCACCATCATGATGCCCAGAGCAGAGGAGAAAACTGAACATTTAACTACTTCTCTAGAACATTCAACTTCTGGGTGATTATCCAAACTGCTTCAATGTTGAAGCAGACAAGAGGGCCTTAGCATGTGCTGCAGATGTTCTAGTCTCTCCACAGAAAAGCTGCGCGAAAGGGCAAAAATACCTTGATGTTTGAGGCCAACCAAGAGCAGGTGGCAATCACACAGCTCTGGAGAAACTGCCGCCTCTATCTGACGGAAGGGATCTTCCGTGTTTCCCAAAGAGGACCTCACTGAAAGCAAGGTGCCAGCTGCCGCCTGAGTGTGCACCACTGTCCCATGTAATGTAACTGGTTTGGGACCCAAGAACACGTCCATCTTGGCTTGGGCTGCTACAACAAAATACTACAGAATGAGTAGCTTAAATACTTATTTTCTCGAAGTCCAAGATCAGGGTCACAGCACAGTCAGGTGTGGTGAAGTTCCTCTTTCTAGCTTACACAGGGCTTTCCCTTAATTATTTTCTCTTCTTACAAGACAACCCACATGACAAATTTCTAATTACCTCCTAAAAGGTACCACCTCCAAATGTCATCAAATTAGGGGTAGTACGGCTTTAACACATCAATAAAGGGACAAGAGCCAACACCTTCCAGGCTGTAGACATCACCAGTAAGATTTCCAGGAGTGCCACTAAAATTCTGAATGATACACACCTGATTAAGACCAAAGACAAGGTGGGAGCCAGCAGAGCCACAGCTGAACATCTCCCTCTTTAATTACCCAATCCTCCAGCAGGCCTTGACAGTGGCAGTATCTATAACCCTGGAGTGTTTGTTGTAAGAGAGGAAACTGCGTCCTTACTTCCTGGCAGGTATATGCAGAATCACTGATGCATGTCTACATATGGATTACCCACCTATTATACCAGCTCTCCATGATGGTCAACAGTTACAAGGAGATCCTATTTTTGTCTAAGGAAACCAATTAACCCTTTCAAGTTCCAAAAGGTCAAGGCCTTTCTGACTGTTCAATCTTCACCTGTGGCCACTCCCAGCACTGCTATTTCTGTTGTTACAGCCTGACAAAACTGATGTGAAGGAACTTTCAGGACTTGGTGAATACTGGCTCCTTCGATTAACCACCAAATCACAACCAACAAGAAAAATATTTCTCTCTTTAGGAAAAACAAAGAATTAATGGACAAATACTTATAAAATTTGATGAAAATTATAAACACAAGTCCAAGAACTGACAAAATCCCAGTAAGAGAAACTTTATACCAAGATTATCAAAATTCAGTTTGATAATGAGAAAAAGAAAAACTGAAAGCAACTAGGGAAAAAAGCATATTATATAAAGAAAAACAAAGATAAGCACTATTTCATCAAATGAAATCTTATTTCATGCTATACGCCACAAATATTATGTCAATTTAAAAAATAACAATAGCAGGGGCTGGAGGAATGGCCCAGCGGTTAAAGTACTTGCTTAGCAAGCGCTAAGTCAAGTGCTAAATACCCAAGTTCGATTCCCCAGCACCACATAAGCTGGGCGTGGCGGCGCATGCCTGTAAACACAGCACTAGGGAGGCTGAACCAGGAGGTGAGTTCAGGACCAGCCTGGACTACAGAGCGAGACCCTGTCTCAAAAAAAAAATAAATAAATAACAATACCAGTGGCAGTTAGTGGTAGCAACCACACGCATAAGGAGAAAAGATCATCTGCTCCAGCAGGCAACTGGGTACCAGCATTATGGCAGCTCCGGGAACCAAGACCTTAATTCACTTACACTGGTGAATCCAGGTATGATCTTCGCTGTATCACCTTCTTAAAATAACCTAATGTCACACCATACACACTGGCAGCCACTTGCTTCGGTGCCTGTTAGTATCCCACGCAGATGCTCAGAGAACAAATCAAAAATCAAACTCAGAAAAGTTAACTGACCTGCCTAAAGTCACCCAGCTCATCTGTTGCAGAAGCCCAGCCCAAATTCAGGTGCGTCAACTGCACATTACACAGCACGAGCACCTCCAGGCTGCTCCACCATACCCATCACCAACTCTGCAGGTGAAATCTACAGTCCAGTTCTTACACTCATTTCATTATTCAGGAAGTGTAAAATACCATCATTTAAGAGAAACCTTAACTCCTCAGAGATTATCTGCGCTTTCTGTTACACAGGCAGCTTAAACTCGGATATGTACAATGGGAGTAAAATACCTATTCTGGGACAGTGATTTTTCCCATGGTCTCCAAATTGATTGTAGTAACCAACGGCATCCTGGGGCTTATTTTGTTTTGTTTTTTGGGGTTTAAAATTTTCTTTCTTTTTTTGAGACACAGTCTTGGTCTATAGCTGGCCTCAAACTCAAAGCAACCATCCTGCCACAGAAGGCTGAGGCAGGAGGACTGCTGTGAGTTCGAGGCCAGCCTGGGCTATACAGTGAGTTCAGGAGCAGCCTGGACTACAGAAAAAGACCCTGTCTCACAGTAAAAAATCAAATTTAATTAGAAAAAAGTTCAAGCCCAGCCTGAGCAAATTTAATGACTTAGTAAGATCCTATCTCAAAATAAAGATGAAAATGAGAGGCGATATAACTCAGTGCAAAGACCCTGGTTTCAATTCTCAGTACTAGAAAACAAAACACATACGCACACACTTCTCATTACAAAAGAAGTCAGAAAAAAACAAGAAATAAACAAGTGGGATGAATATGAAAATAAGCACCAAAGGGTAGATGTAACCATAATCTTTTCAATAAATATATCATATGTAAATAATCTAAACAGCCCAACCATAAAGCAAAGATTCTCAGGCTAGTTTTTTTTTAAAAACAGGGTCTTACTCTGTAGCCCAGACTAGTCCTGAACTCACTAGTCGAGGCTGGCCGTGGACTCATGAGCCTCAGCCTCCCAAGTGCTGGGATTACAGGCCTGCACCACTGCACCCGGATTTATGTGGGGCTGGGGAACCGAACTCACCAGGATCCTGCATTTGCTAGGCAAGCACTTTAACCACTGTGCCACTCCTCCAGCCTCTCAGGCTAGGTTTAAAAGAGAAGACCTATTCACACATTAAGTATGAGAAGGCTGTTTGAAATATAAAGTCATAAATGGAAAAAAACACAGAAAAACAATTTTAAGATACACCATAACATCAAATGAAAGCTGGAGAGGTAAGAGAACCTCACACCAAATGACTTTCAGAGGAAAAGACATTGCCAAGGATAAAGAAGGTCATTTCATTATAAGAAAGCACTAAATTGATGAGGAAGACACATAACTATAAACATTTACACATCCAACAGCAAAACTTCGAAATAAATGAGGTGGAAACTGGTATAACTCCATATAAAAATAAATATATAATTATAGTCAGATTTCTGTACCTTTCTGTCACTAATTGACACAGCATGTAGAAAGAAAATATTGGGTTTTCATAAAAGTCATGACATTTTTTCTGTTTTTCAAAGGTCATTCATGTATATAAAGAACAGTGATGTATTAACAATTTTGTTCCATCATCAATGAGCTTCATAATTCCTTGGTCATAGAAGAACCTGTCTTTACCAGCATAAAAACTGAACAAGCTGCTGATTTACAGACTCACCTGAATCAAACATTACATCAAACAAGAAGGCTGAAGACAGAGAAAAAAGTGAAAGGTTGACCATGCACAGTCAGTGAGTATGGTGAGGATGACGGCACATCACATTTAAACTCTAATAATCTTTGTGTGTGTGTATCTGAGAGATTTTCCCCCAATTTTATTAACACATATATGCCATACATAATGTTTACAATAAACTTGAGTACTCTGTGCACATATCACATCAACTTTATAATCTCTTCCCATTTTTGGCTCTTCCAATCCCTCTTCATACCCCCTAACTCCCACTGTCACACCCATTTGGTTCTATAGAGGCCTGTGTTCTGGATTTCCCAAATCAGAGAAACCATGCGAAATTTAACATATTTAATCTTCTGCGTCTGACTCACTTGAGCACTCAAATCACCACTCTTTAGCTCAGCTTCCCACCCCAACAGTTGGATGCAGTGGCCACACCTTGATGCCTCTTTTGTAGGCACAGGACAGCCCTTCATTGGGACAATTTGCCAAAAGTTTTTTTCTTTTTCTTTGTATCTTAGTATATCTTTGTTGAGATTCTTTAATATGGCCTTGCCCAGAAGTCCACATAAGAACTATAACAATGAAATTCATAATGCTAGAAACTGTGAGAAAGAAAAAGAGAAGTTAAATTTCAAATTCCTTAGTTGAGTGCTAACAGGTAAATGTTTGTACACTCAACAGATATTCACGTTATCATTACATCAATCATTTTTTTCAGAATAAACTTACATCAAAGACCAAATAAGTGAATTGCTACATTAAATGAACTTATGTCTGTATCACAAGAGTGAATTACACATAAGCAATAGATACAATGGGATACTTAGTTATTTTAGAATTTTTAAACTTTCATAAATTATTTACTTACATTTCACCAATTACTAACATTCTGACACATTTGGTTTATCATCTTATCTACCTATCCATCCACAAATTCATGCATACATATTTTTGAAAGATTTAATACCAATTCTCTCTGTTGAGTATAATTATCATGATTTGTAAACTAATATACTATTAAAAATAAAAATAATGTGGGAAAGTTTCACAGAATTTATGAGAAAGATGGTACTGTTTTAGTAGGGTATCAATCAAATGACTCAAATAACAATCTATTTTTTTGGTTAAACTTTCTTTTTAGATGTTTCCTTCGTCCATGTTCTTTGGTGCTGCCCATCTGTCTCTCTTTAAGGTTCCTTCAAGCATTTTCTGCAGTGCTGGTCTAGTGGTCGCGTATTTCTTTAGGAATTCTTGATAATGAAAAATTTTTACTTCTCCTTCAACTTTCAGGGAAAATTTTGCTCGATATAACAACCTGGGTTGACACTTTTTGTCTTTTAAGACTTGAAAGACTTTGCTCCAGGCTCTCCTGGCCTTTAGAGTTTGCATCGAGAAATCTGTGATAATTCAAATTTGCCTTGGTAGAATAATGTGCTTTTCTCTATTCGCACAACAGAAAAATCGCCTAAGGACACATTTCTTCAAGTGTGTTTGTATCCTTATATAACAAATGACTGTGATTGCAAAAGGTGAGAAATATTAGTGAGTTTAGGAGCAACCTGGGCTTCATTGAAATATATCAAAAGAAATAAAAATAAATCTTATATGCTGTGTTTCTATAACAATTTAAAAGATTCTATTATAGGATGGATCAAAACTAAATATAAAAGCTAAAACTGGGCTTCTGGTCAAGATGGCGACTGAGTAACAGCACTGCACAATGTCTCCTCATCAACTCACATAAAAAGTCAAGAAGAAAGCTTGAAAAAGAACACTTGGTGTAGCTAGGAAAGAGAGGAGCATCCCCCAAAACTGAAAGGCGACCAGCAGGAGGCCAGAAACTCCAAAGGACCATTGAAACTGGAGGGGAAAAAAAAAATCCCCACAGTTAAGGAAAAGGCCGCAACCGGCTCCAAATGGCAGGCAGCTGCAGAGGGAGGAAAGTGCGCAGGGACCTGAACATCGGACGGAGTGGAGCTAGGAGAGGACGGAGCTGGGAGAGAACGGAGCACACAACAACAGGAGAGGAGGCTGCAGGCGGATCTGAAATCCTGAAGTCACATCGATGAGGAGGAAAACAGCTGACTCTGCACGGCCCCAAGCTGCCAGCATCCACAGATCACAATCAAAGCCCAGAGGCCAGAACCTCAACCCGAGGTAAGCACGGACCCAGATAAGTGGGAATTATTGGCAGCGGGCAGCTCCAGCCTTGGAAGCACCAACCCGCAGGTGTGTGTACTACAAACACAGCGAGGGCTCCCCCTAGAAAAAGCCCCAGGATCCCAGATCAGAAATGGGGCTCAACAGCCGTCGCAGGCAGTGAAGTCAGCAGGAGCCATTTTTCTTCCCTGTGCACCAGAGACTGTTAGAGGTAGCAGAACCATGGGGAAATGTGGTAACAAATCTTATACAAAAAGATCGGACTCCCTAGGGGATAGTACAAGGGGTGCCGAAATTGCAGAACTCAAAAAACAGATGGGCACGAGTGATGGTGACTTCTGGGCCCAGATAGCCAGTGAAATAAAGCAGGAATTAAAGCAGGAATTATTAAAGCAGGAAGCAAACCAGGAAGCAAACCGGGAAATAAAACAGACAGAGCAACAGCTACAACAACACTTAGCTAAGCAAAAAGCAAGCCTTGAAAAGAAATTAGAGGAGACCAAAGAAGAAATGGGGAAGCGTGGTTACAAATCTCCTACAAAAAGACCTGAAACCCCAGGAGATGATATCAGGGTAAATAAAGATGAATATGGCAAAAATGATGGCAACTTCTGGGCCCAGAAATTCGATGAATTAAAGCAGGAATTAAAGCAAGAAATAAAACAGACAGCAGAAGAGCTACACCAATACACAGATAAGCAAAAAGCAAGCCTTGAAAAGCAGCTAGAGGAGACCAGAGAAGAAATATACCAGAAGATAAAGAAGACAAAAGAAGAAAATAGAGAAGAACACAGCAGAGATATCGAAAAATTAAATGAAGATATTCAGGAAATGAAAAACACACAGGTAATAATAAGCAACCACTTTAAACAACTTCAGAATTGAATGTCAGACCTAGAAAATAAAGTGACTAAACTGCAACATACAGGCCATGAAGAACACAAAGAAAATAAAGAAAGCGAATCATTGCAACGGCTGATAGACGATTCAAGGAGAAACAACCTCAGAATTATGGGAATCGAGAAGACTGAGGACAAAACAAAAGGCTTACAGGACATTTTTAATGAAATAATGGAAAAAAATTTCCCAAATTTAAGAAAAGAAATGAACATGGAACTACTGCAGGCATATAGAACACCAAACAACTCTGATCAGAAGAGATCCTCATCACGACACATCATAATTAAAATTCTAGAAACACAACACAAAGAGAAAATACTAAAAGCGGTAAGAGAAAAACATAAGGTGACCTACAAAGATAAGCCCATGAGGATAACATCAGATTTTTCAATCCAAACTCTAAAAGCTAGGAGATCTTGGAGCAATGTCGTCCAAGCACTAAAAGAACATAAATGCCAACCAAGACTCCTACATCCAGCAAAATTATCTTTTAATTTTAAGGGAGAACTTAAAACTTTCCATGACAGAGACAGCTTAAAGGAATTTGCAGCCACTGAACCAATATTGCAGAAAATACTTAAAGGAAACCTGGAAAGTGAAAGGGACACCAGCGACACCAATGACCCCAAAGAAGAAGCAACAACAGCTGGAGGAGAATGAGCTGAGAAAAAAGTATGTTGGTAATTAGTGAAATATGAGTAAATAAGATATGAAAGTTAAGGAATTCTGAAATAACTAAATTTGCCTTCATGACTGTCACTTTAAGTATATTTATGTGGTATAGATTTGACTTCATTTAATGTAGCAATGTGATATAGTTTTAACTTTGTATTGTTGTAGCAATTTGCTTATCAGGTCACTAATGAAAGTTTACCCTAAGGAAACTGATTGATGTAAAGATAATCTTGTGAATGTACAAATATGCACCTTCCAGTATTCAGCTAAGGCAATTGAATTTATGTATCTAATTATTTTTTCTCTTTCCCAAATTAACTAGTCTTTTGAACTACATGCTTATAGTTATTTTCTAATGGGAACTGGTGGGTAAAGCCAGGTGTAACAATAACAACAAAGGTATAGGAAAATATGGAAAAAAACTCTTGGTGAATATCCCAATAAAGGGATTGGTTGGATTCAGACAAGAGGTATCAAGATCTAACTACTGTGAACCCATTAGAGGAATAGGAAGCTGAGGTAGAGTGGTGACTTAAGTGAAATGACTTAGGTGCAGAAGATTAATATGTTAAACACTGTATGGTTTCTCAGACTTGGAAAACCCAGAACACAGACATTCTTTGGAACCATATGAAGTGATAGCTGGAGCTGGAGGAAGGGGCAGGGATGGGGTGGGAGGGTAGAAGATGGGAAGGGATTATAAAGTCGATGTGATACAAAGATGTACGAAACACCCAAATTCATTGTAAGTACTATGTATTACATCTGTATATTAATAAAAATAGTGGGGGGAAAAAAGCTAAAACTAAGCCAAACCTGGGGTAGAGGCCTGTAATCTCAGCTGTGTGGGAAGCCGAGAGAGGACTACAAGTTCCCAAGTTCAAGCACAGCCCAGGCAATATAGCAAAATCCTGTCTCAAATAAGTAATAAAAAGGCCTGCAGGTATAGCTCAGAGTGAAGGCCCTGAGTTCATCCTCTAGTACCACAAAAAAAGCCAAAACTACAGAACTTTTATAAAAGCCTCAGAAATTGAATGATTTCTTGAATATGAGATCAAATACAAAGATAGCAGAAGTCAAAGCAAATAGGCTAGCAAAAATCCAGCAGGGCATGGTGGCACATGCTGTTAATTCCAGCACTCTAGAAGGCTGAGGCAGGAAGATCTCAAGTTTGAGGCCAGCCTACACAACTATTAAATTAGAGAGACTCTGTCCCAAAATAAAAATAAAAAAGGGCAAGAGAAGTAACTCAGTGTGAAGACCTTGGGTTCAATCCCTAATACTACCAAAAAAAAAAAAAAGTGAGAATTTTTATGCAATCAAAGGATGCAATCAACAGAATGAAAAAGCAACACACAAAACAAGAGACAGTGACTACAAATCATGTATCTATCTGCTAAAGGGTTCATATCTAGAACATACAAAAAGTTCCTGAAACTCAACAACAAAAGCCCAACCTCATTTTAAAAATGGGTATATGGTGGGACAGAAGAGCAAAGTCAGATTCCCCAAACAAAATTTTTCCATTTTTATTTTCATTTTCCCACTATTTTTTATTAATATACATATGTAATACATGTTTACAATGAACTTGAGTATTTTGTGAATATATGTATCATATCAACTTTACAGTTCCTTCCATTTTTGACCCTCCAATACCCTCCCCATACCTTCCGCCCAACTCTGGCTATCACATCATGTGGTTCTACAGAATGTCTGTGTTCTGGGTTTACCAAGTCAGAGAGACTATACAGTGCTTAACATACTTAATCTTCCACATCTAAATCATTTCAATTAAGTCACCACTCTTTAGCTCAGCTTCCTATTCCTCGAATAGGCCTCAGTGGTCAAATCTTGATGTTGTTTCTCTGAGTCCAGCTGATCCCTTTATTAGGATATTTGTCAAAAGTTCTTTTTTTTCTATATTTTGCTATGTCTTTGTTGATATTTTTAAACTTGGCCTTACCCACCAGTTCACATTAGAAAATAAATGCAAGCATGTAATTCAAAAGACTAGTAAATATGAGAAAGAATAAGAGAAGTTAAATTCCAAATGCCTTAGCTGAATACTGGAAGGTACATGTTTGTACACTCACAAGGTTATCTTTACACCAATCATTTTCGTTAGGATAAACTTACATCAAAGACCTAAGTGAATTGCTATAATAAATGAACTTAAAACTATATATCACATTGCTACATTAAAGGAACTTAAATCTACATCACATAAGTATACTTAAAGTAACAGATATGAAGGAAAATTTATTTCAGAACTTTTTAACTTTCATAACTTATTTACTCACATTTCACTGATTATTAACATTCTGCTAGATTTGGCTCATAATTTTATCTGCCTATCCATCCATATATTCATGCATACATATTTTTAAAAGATTTTATGTCAATTCCCCATGTTGCATGTCATTATTCTGTTTTGCCTACTACTGTACTATTACTAATAATAAATGATGTGGGGAGATTTCACAGGTTTATAGAACAGCTGGTACTGTTTTAGAAGTGTACCAATCAAATGATTTAAATACCAATCTATTTTGTTATTACCTTTTCTCTTTAGATGTTACCTTTCCTCCAAGTTACTTTGGTGCTGCTTATCCTTCTGCCTCTCTCAAAGAGGATAAACACATTCAACAGCAAAAATGTGAACTGCTACATTAAGCAAGCTTAAGACTTTATTGATTTTTCTACGTTTAGTTGAATTAAATCTGTATCACATAAGCATACTACAGTTAAAGCAATAGATATGTTTAGTTATTTCAGATGTTTTTAACTTTCATATATTGTTTACTCATATTTCACTAACTATTAACATTTTGCCCGATTAGGTTTGTCCTTTTACCTATTAATTCATCCCTAATTTCATGCATGGCCTTACTTTTTTCTCAGCTCTTTATCCTCCAGCTGTTGTCGCTTTTTCTCTGGGGTCATTGGTGTCGTTGGCCTCCCTTTCACTTTCTACATTTCCTTTAAGTGTTCTCTGCAATGCTGGCTCAGTGGCTGCAAAATTCTTTAAGCTTCTATATCATGGAAAGTTTTAATTTCTCCCTCTAATTTTGCTGGATATAGCAGTCTTGGTTGGCATTTATGTTCTCTTACTGCTTGGATGACATTGCTCCATGATCTCCTGATTTTTAGAGTCTGGGTTGAAAAGTCTGAAGTTATCCTGATGAGCTTATCTTTGTAAGTCACCTTCTGTTTTTCTCTTACAACTTTTAGTATTTTCTCTTTGTGTTGGGTTTCTAGTATTTTAATTATGATGTGTCGTGATGAGGATCTCTTCTGATCAACGTTGTTTGGTGCTCAATATGCCTGCAGTAGTTCCATGTTCATTTGTTAGATTTGGGAAATTTTCTTACATAATTTCATTAAACATGACCTTTAAGCCTTTTGTCCTCAGTCTTCTCCTGGACTCCCATAATTCTGAGGTTGTTTCTCTTTGAATCATCTATCAGTCCTTGTAAAGATTCGCATTCTTCCTTTTTTACTTTGTGTTCTTCATGGCCTGTATGTTACAGCTCAATCACTTTATCTTCTACATCTGACATTCTATTCTGAAAATATTTGAAGTGGTTGCTTATTATTTCTGTGTTTTTTTCACTTCCTGAATATCTGCATTCAATTTTTTACATCTCTGTTGTGTTCTTCTCTAACTTCTTGGATTGCCTTCATTATCTTCTGGTTTATATCTTCTTTGGTCTCCTCTGATTGCTTTTCAATGTTATGCTGTTAGCTTAGCTATGTTCTGGCATATCTCTTGCATTTCCTGTTTTAATTCAAAGTATTTTTAGGCCCAGAAGTTATCATCTTTTTTGTCTTTTTCATCTTTGGATTCTGCTATTTCTCCCTGCTATCATTTTCTGAGGTGTCAGGTCTTTTGTAGGGTATTTATTACATTTCCTCATGGTTCTGCTGTCTCTGTCTGTGGCTGTCTGTCTCTGGTGCATAGGAAAGAAAGGTTCAGTGAAGGCCCAGTCCTAGATGCCTCTGGAAGCCTCTGGCACGCTAGATGGGTGGGTGATAGACTTCCCAGTCCTAGATGCCTCTGGCACACAGTGCAGCAGGGACCTGGAGGTCTCTGGTGCATCCAGGAGGGACGGGGATGGTCCCCCTTTTGAGGTACCTCGTTCATACACACACACACACACCCCAGCCTCCTCAGCAAAGCTTTCCTACCTGTCCTGACTTCCCTCCCCTGGGGCAGGCTCTCCACCCTCAATGGTGCACCCACAACACTGAGTCGTTCAGGAGATCAGAACCCTCCCCCCCCCCTTTTCTCCTCTCTGCCTCTTATGCCAGTTTATTCCTAGGCACTGTTTAAGAGTGACCGCCCCCCCCAAGCCCTGATGTGCTCTTCTGAGCTTTCTTTTACTCTACAGGGTTCAGTCTTGGGCTTCATCCCCCTCCCCCTTCTTTTTTAAATGGCTCCTGCTTACATCATTGCCTGTTATGGCTGCCAAGCGCTGCTTCCAGTCTGGCCTCCTGGGGGCCTTTTCTAGGGGGAGTACATGTTGCATTTGTAGTATACACTACCTGTGGATTCATTTTTCGGAGGCTGGGGCTGCCAGGTGCCTGCAATTCCCACTTCTCCTGGATCCGCGCTTACCTCAGACTGAGGTTCTGCCCTCTGGGCTTTCCAACTATGGTCTGTGGATGGCGGCAGCTCGGGACCACACCAAGTTGGCAGCTGTTTTCCTCCACTTCTGATATGACTTCAGGATTTCTGACCTTCCCGTAGTCTCCTGACAGTTGTCGGGGTGCTCCTTCTTCTCCCAGTTCTGTCAGATGTCCCGGGCCCATGTGCGCTTTCTTCCATCTGCTTCATTTTAAACAGCTAATGCTGCCTAAGGCTGGTGGGAGCAGGTGGTAGCTGCCTGGCTGTTCCTCAGGCAGCCATGGTGACCTTCCCCCATGCCCAGCCACCCTAGTACTGTGCCTGCTTCCCTGGAGGGCCATCAGACAACTGCCCCAGGCCAAGCCCTCATCTTGACCACAGCAGAGACCCTGAGCTAGCTACTGCCACTTACGCAGCAACTGCCACTACAACTGGGAAAATCTTCACTTGAGTGTGGCTATACCTGACTTCCCACTACTGATGCTACAGTCTGTGCTTGAGCCATTGCTGCTCCTGATGACTCCACCCCAGAGTCACTCAGAGTATCTCCACTGTAGCCATCCAGATATCCTCAAGGTGGGTAAAGAATTAACTTCCCTGCATGACAGCTAGGGCAGGCATGCTGAGTAGGTCTGCACAGACTGGGATGAGAGTACAGAAAGTCACCCTTCACAGACAGGAAACTGCATGAGATGAGCTTCCCCTTTTTATCTATAAAGCAGCATCCTTCATTGTCCCCAGGAAACTTCCTGCTCATGCACTTCCCCTTGTGCCACAGCACAAGCCCAATAAAGCCTCTTTTGCATGGTTTTACTTTGCCTACATGCAAATTCTATTTTTGGTCCAGCAGGTTGCACTAAGAGATGGTAACTCTAGAGGCTATTAGGCCTAAGAACATGTAGGAGTCAAAGAGTACGAACATTGGAGAGAGTATGTCAACTTGAGGCAATCAGAAACCAGGCCTGGATTAGGGTTTGGGAATCATGCCTAGATTAGGCATTTGGGAACCAGTGATTTGTGTGACTTGTGGACCAGTGAATGAGGGAAGAGTGCCACCCAGTTGTGGGAGGTTCAACTGTAACTTGAACAGTATAAAAGGAAGGAAGAAGAAGATATTTACAACTTCTTTCTCTAGGAAAGTTCTTGCTTTCACAATTGTCTGTGGATGTCAACTTGCTACACTGCACATCTTCATCATGGATTCACTCTCAGTTGCCAATCTTCAGGAGCCAGTCTTCGCCATTGTTCTCTGAACAACGGAGATCCACAGCAGACTGTCACCAGCTGTCTTGCAATCCCAAATGGGAGTTCTACTTTGCTGAGCAGCCAAAGGACACTCTGGCTCTTACACTGCAGGCTGCCATCTTGGACTATCTCTTTCCTCGGATTTCTAAGCCTTCTGAATAGATCCGTTTTGTTGTAACTTTTGTAAATTCTGCCTTTTGAAAGAACCCAAACTAACACAGAGAGCTCCTGGGGAAGTTACATAAGTGCTGCAAGGAGCTAGCAGCTCCAGCTACCAAGAGCTATTAGGAGGTCTGCTGAGAGCAGCTGGGGAAACCAGCAGCATTAAGTACATGGAAGAACCAAAACTCTCCTGCACTGTGGGTGGAAATGAAAAATGCTGCAAGTGCTACATTGGTTCTTCAAAAAAAAAAAAATTAAATGACTCAGTAATTCTACTTGTGGGAACACATTCAAAAGAGCTGAAAGACAAATCTTGAAGAAGCATCTGCATACCACCTTCATAGCAGAAATTTTTCACAATTACCTGATGGTGGAAACAACCAAAATGTCCATCAACAGATGAACAGATAAACAAAAATGGTATGTATGTATATGTTGTAGTGTAAGTCAAGATTTCCTTTCAGGAGTAGAATAATATTTTTTTGTCTGTGTGAGCAGACAGGAATGTTACATCACCTTAAGCAGGAAACACTCATGTATATACACCTTGAGGGCACCATGCTAATAAAAATAAGTCAACAAAAAAGGCACATGCCACACGCTGCCACTTATTTATACTAGCCAGGGTTATGAAACTCATAGAGACAGAAAACAGAATAATGAATTTCAGTAGTTAAGAGTAGGAAGGAATGGATAATTACTGTATAATGGGTACAGCATTTAGATCCAAGATTTTTTAAAAGTTATGAAAACACACTGTGATAGCAGCTGCATACAATGTTGAGTGTATTCAATTCCTGTCAATGTACACTTAAAAATGGTTAAAATGGTAAACTATATGTTATATATATTTTACACACACATACAAGCACACAGTGAGAGAGACAGAGAGAGAAAGGGTACAATGTCTACCACTGATGTACTACCACTGACAGCTTCTAGGTAGAAGGCATTATCACAATGGCCTAACATTTAAGTATGTTCTGCTACAGTGTAAACAAAGAAAAGGAAGAAATATTTACTTCTTATGATTTAATGCCATTCTTACTAGAAAATCTTAAAGAGAATCGTTTTTACATTCTTCAAGCACTTAGTAAATTTCAGTAATAATTCACAGGAAAAAAAATCTGTAGACCTCTACATGCCCATTTCATAGTGAAATCAGATTTAAAAAAAAAAAACAGGTGAGTTCCAGCAGTAAAAATGTTTTAAAAGCCTATGGCTTAGTTTTTAGAGCATCTTGTGCTAATAAAACCCAATAAGCAAAGAAACGCCACAATTAAGTCAGATTTACAACATAGGAACTACAAGCCAACAAAACAAAAAGGACAGTCTCCTCTTCTGCAGAAATTACTCTCTAAACTTCTGCGATATGTAAGTTGGTGGAAAGGGTTGGTTAAGAGGGGGAAGTACATTCTTAGTGTCAGACACTTGTGAAAGACTCAGGAAATATGGTTTCTGGCCCTGAGTGCCATATGGAAGTCTTCAAACAGACTCAACAGCTCCCAGTTTTTTGACAGGTGTTGGCTAAAAGGTCCCCAGGTGAAGACACTTTCCCTTTCTCACTCTAAAGCTAAACTAGAGTAGTTCCCTTTCCTTATAGCACTTTTTATAATTTCTAATCATTATTACTACTATAGTATATGATTAAAATTATTATTTATTACTAGTTAAATATCCCTAATCTGATGAAATTCTAAATGTTCATAAGTCTAAAACTTTTTGAGAACTAAGGTTTCAGATCATTTGACTTTAGATTTTCATATTAAGGATACCCAACCAGAAAAGTCCCACAAAATTCCAAATCAAAGAACATTCTACTGTCAGAAAGCTAAATAAATAAACCTCTTCAGCTCACTAAAGTATAAAATTTGAAACACCTCTGGTCCAAGTATTTCAGATGAAGGAAACTCAACCTGTATCATTTTACCCCATGTACACTCTGAATGTGAATTCTGTAAATAAAAAATAACATCTTATTCTCCACTGTATCTATACCGAGCAGCAAAGAGTATGACCATGAACACTCAAACCTTTACTGAATAAATGAAAACTGTTCCAGCAGGATGGCACACAGCCATAATCCCATCACTTTGGAAGGCTGAGAATCAAACGTTCAAGCCCAGTCTAAGCAATTTAGCAACTCACAACCCTGTCTCAAAATTTAAAAATGCAAAAAAGAGCTAGTGATATAGCTCATTATGATGACCCTGGGTTGAATCATCAGTACCACCACCACCACCAAGAAGAAAAAACTGTGATAATCTTATTGTTGACCAACACTTTTTCCACCTAATTAGCCCCATATTTGACTCTTTCAGCTATGAAAGATCACACGGGGTCCTTACCTCTACTTGAGTCACATTGATGACCAGCACCACCACCATTAGCACTGCAAGCAGACAGCAGAAGAGTCGCAGTTTGAAGAAATTGGTCCACATTATCTAGCTGTGTCCTGATCACCCATGGCCGACGCCATGCTACCTTCACTCTTTAAAACTCCATGTCTTTGTCTTTTCTGAGATGGTTTGAGTTTAATTTATTTCTATCTTGCTAATAGGTTCTGTGCAGAGGAGAGATCTTTGTGTAGAAAACAGACTGTAATTGATTCAAGAAGCATATGTTTCTTCAACAAACTCCTTCAAAGAAGGGAAATAAGAAAACATCACCAACAGCTGATAGATAAGAGCAGAATAAAAAGAAAAACACATCACCTCTTCCTGAACCTGATCTATGCCCAAAAGTCCCAGGAAGAAAGCAAAGAGACAGAGCACAGTAATTTTCTACTTCCAGATGAAACCCAAGCTTCTATATAAACATAGTAATATTTGCCCCATTATCTATTTAAGTTTTAACTTTTAAGAAAGCAAAGTAGAATGTTTTCAAACTCAGAAATTACAAAAGTAAATTTCTTTAGAAATCTAAGCAAATAAAATCACTTTTTCTATAAGGAAAGTTTAAGTTATGTAAAATTACTACACTAATTATATTTAAAAAGTATTAGGCGAAAACATGATATTTTTATGAGCTCTGGAATATTGTGCAAATAACCCTAACAACCTCTGGAAAACAAGGAGACTCTATGGCACGAGACAGGAAACATATTTGGGTTTCCGACACCCCAAAACATATACTTCCTTATTCTCCCTCAGTTATGTAACAAGGTGCAAGAGGAAAGGACAGCTGTCCTGGGGATGTGGGGGAAGAAAGTTAAGCCTGAGGAGTGGGAACAGGGTCCTACAACCCTTCATCACACCTATTAAAGGCAGAGGACTTCAGAGCCCTCCTAACGGTCTTTCCAGAAAACCAATTCAAAATACTTTCTCTCCACTTGCTATTCTGATGCCGGTAAAGAGAGAAGGAACTAGTATTTTGTTCCCAGGGAGGCTTCCATGGAAGGTAGGGTAGAGATGTAACGCAGGAAAAGGGGCGTAATCAGCTTACAGGGAATCTCAGAGCAGCTAAGCTGCACCAATGCCCCGCTCAGTTTTATGTTCTGTGCAATCACAGCCTCCTACTCCTCAGTCCCCCACTCTGCCTGCCTACACCATTTTCATCTCACAAGGGACATGCCAGTCCTTCCCCTGCTCAGCTTCAGAAAGGAGACAAGATTGAGCCAGTCCAACAAGCTTTCCATACTCAAAATTCTCGTAACTTTCACTTCTTAGCAGATCTCTAGTTGTGTCTGTCTCTTCAATTAGACCATAAAAATCATGACTATATTTTAAAAAAAAATCAATATATCAAAGAAAAAAATAACTAAATGATAACGTGTCATGTTTTTCAATCCTTTCTCAGCACTAAAGCTAATTAGACAGTATATACTAACTTAACAATCCACACCAAAAAATTATTACAGAGGTCTGCTCTATACTACACACTGTAGTAAGTGCTAGAAATTCCCCTTGAAAAATTTATACTCAGGCAAGAGGTAGTTCCTTTTTTAAACAGGAATAAGGGCTGGACTTACAGATGAGTGGTAGAATATTTGCCTACTATGCATAAGGCTTCGGTTTGCTTCAGGCCACACACACACACAAGCACACACCTGCATGCATACATACACACACAGAGAAATAAATTCACACTTCTGGGTATCCTCCACATGAATGCTAAGGACTATAAAAGGCAAAGCTTAACCATCTTACTGACCCTCTCCCATACCAAAGCGTTCACACACCCTGAAATGCCTATAAATTCTGAGAAAAAATGGCTATGAAACAGAATAACTCTGTTTTGCTAAGGAAATTCTTCTCAAAGAGTTTACCATATAAATCAGTTTCTCTGGCAGAAAACCAGATAGTAACACACAGGACTTTAGCTGAGTTATGAGTAGGCATGGCCAATGGGTTATGTGAATGCCAGAGTGTCAGTGAGGTTTACAGCCAGGCAGCGGCCACAGTATAGCAGCAGACAGTGGTACAACGGGACAAGATAGCAGAATCCAAAGTTAAAAGACCTACTGTGCAATCAGTAGTAACGCAAGAAGTCCTCAGAGGTAGACTCTTCGCTAATATAGTTACAAAGGATCATATGAGGAAAGAACCTGATTTCCTACTACAAGCAAGTAGAGCTCTGATATTTGAAAGAACCGTTGGTATGCATAAAGATATTGCTTGAAGCATGCACACTACATTGATCTTTCTTTTAAAGACATATTAAAAAATAATCCTGGGAAGTTTTTTCTCCTTTATTCATGTGTCCTAATTTTTCAGCAAGAAATAAAAATTCCAAACATAAAAAAGGCTAACTTTTCAAAATTAAAAATACCAGCTACAAGGAGAAACAAGGCACTGAACCATTTTTAAGGAAATGATTCAAAATATTTTTCACTACAAACATAAAACCTAAACATTATCATAGAAAAACTATTCGCAAAGGGGGCAGGAAACTATTGCTTGGTATCTCAAACTACCTTAGAATCAAGTAAGAACAACAGAGTTGCACAGGAATGACTCCTCAAATAAAATTTTTCAAATCAACCAAAAAATAAAATATACAGTTCAATGCAGTTTACCTTTTTTGGAGATTTCCCAAAAAAGAGATACTTATTGGAACTCAGATGACAGCGTTTCCATGAACTCTCCTTTCGCCATGAGCTCTGGAACTCAGTCGTGAGCAGATGCCCTTATGCTCTTCCTGACACATTTGTTGCACGCATCTTACACTTTTTAATTTTTATAGCATTCTTCCTGCTGCAAAAGAAATAAGCACTGATTACAAGACTAAAGACACTAAAAACTGAAGAAAAACATTATAAATTATGAGTACAATTTTTTAGGCAGAGAGGTAAACACATAATTAAATGCAACATAACGCAGAAGTGGTAATAGGGGCAATTTGTTTTTCCTACTAATAAAGAAAGTTACATAAATCAACTTCAATCTGGAAAATTATTCTGATCTTAGCCAGAGGCAAAAACTCAATTTGGCAGTATGACTGAAAAATATAAGCTAAAGATAAAAGTTCCCAATATGTTGCTTAACCACCACACAATCATACAGTACTATGATCTACCCTTTAACTATAGAAAACAAGAGGTATCTGTATAAATTTAAACATAAAATACAATTCAAAGACTCTAAAGTTGAGCTGTCTTGTTTTCAAATCATTGTGAAGTATGAGAATATCGCTTATTCATGCTTTATTTTTATATGCAAAGGACAGACAGCAAAATGTGTGATCTGTCCTGCTGGTGAAGACCAGTATCTGTTGGATTTGTTCTACCAATTGTGACTGGGATACCTCTAAGTCCAAGACACATGTAAGCCAATCTAGCTTCTTTATGGGGTATAGCAACATCTCTACGTTTTTATTAGGGACCTGACTTCCAACCCCCATTTCACAAGAGAATTACAAAGCAGTTATATTACTAGGAATTACAATCATCAGTGACACAAATGAAAGACAGAAATAAATACAAAACAAAGAAAAATGGACAGTAACCCCATCATCTGAGGATCTCATGTACTCAACCAATTCACATTGGCAACAACTATACATCTTCTCCTGTTTCTGACACAGTCACTATTCTAAATACTCTGACCTACCATCCACACAAATGCAATTCTGCTAAGAGCCAAGTTTCTGGAATCTTAACTCTGAATATGTACTTCCCTATGTTAGAAACAAAACCACAGAATTACATGGAATACGGCCCAGCTAAAAACCAATGGTCATATTTCAAGCTTCCCAAAGAAGAGCTGTATTGTACACAGTACTAAGGAAGACCTTAAGAGATAACAGGGCAACGGCTAAAGAAAGAACAGGACACCCATCCAAAACCAGAACAGGCCAAGCAAGAGGGCCAACTGCTTAACAAAGCATAGAGGTGCCACACTTTTTCCACAAATTCCACTTCCTTTTCCTGAACTTCATTTCAATGCCCAAAGCAGTGACTCACATAGACCTTTGCTCACCCTTCTTCCAAAGGAGGGCCCAATGTACTCTTGGAGATTACATGGTAGGGGGAAGACGTAATAAATTTAGTTAAATAAGTTACTGAATACTAAGTGCTGTAAGAAAAATGGGCCATGTTGTAGGTCACGGTCCTTAATCCCACCTGCACAGTCACAATAATCATGGAAGGCATACCAATGCCTAGGCCCCACCTGACCAATTAAATCATAATCTGCACAAAGAGGCTTAAAGAAATGATTCTGTAAAGGTCTCCAAATAAATATAACATACAGTCAAGTAGGAGAACCACTAATACAGAGGGGCCAAGAGCTGTTATTTTTGGCGGTGGGGAGGCCTTTCTGAACTGAGGTTTGCAAGGTGACTTACCTCGTCCTCTGGGGTAACCTGATGTCGGGGCCATGGGGACAGCGGGCCTCTCTTCAGCAACCTAGCTCTTTTCTTCTTCAGCAACAAGAGCACTTTTATCAATCGCGCACAGAGATAAGAGACCCCGAAAGAAGATACTAAACACAAAGGAAAGCAGAACCCAAACACTACGGGGAACCAGAGCACTACGCCTTCACAAACCGCGGCGATTGGACGATTACTTATTAGGTTGGGGCGCTCCCGCCAGCTTCAGACACAACGTGTTCCAAAAGATAACGGCGGTGACTGGGGGAGGTGCCCATCAGAACAGGGAGCGTCTTTGATGGGTAGAAAATGCGGCAACTACCCCGTTTGCGAGTAAATGATGAAATATGAGGTCAAACGCACAGCTCCACGCAAATGTTGCGTAACACCGCCTGAGAAGCCCTTCCTCCTAGATGCACCCCCACGGAGCGGACGCGGGGCGGGGAGCCAGGGTCTCCACATCATACGCCGCCAAGTCACACTCCTCACAGGACCCGAACGTAACGTGCCAGAACTGCCCCGAGTACTCCCGGGGTGGGGGGACCAGGCTATGACAGCACCGCTACCCAAGGTGGCTGCGGCCCGAACCGGGGTGGGGCAGACAGGCTGCGGCGCGGGGAAGGCGGGCGGGCGAAGGGGCTCCCGCTACGTCTGCAGAGCCGGGCCGCGCCGCGCCGCCCCGCCGCGCCGCGGGTCCGCAAAACACGGGCTGCAGGTGCCGGCGCGCGCCCAGGCCCCCCCGGCCGGGCCTCGCTCCCCACCCCGGCGCCCCCGGCCCGGCGCCCCCGCGCCCCACGCCGCCCGCACCGGCCGGGACTGCGCAGGTGGCGCGCGAGAAGGGTCCGCAGGCCGGGCGGCGCGGGAGAGGCCGGCGCGCCACGCACACTCCCCGCCCGGCACTCACCGCGCGGACCCGCCGGCCGCCGTCCGCTTTCCGGCCGCGGCCGCTGCGTCACGCCGCGCGCCCCCGGCTTCCTACCCGCTACGCCGCCTCACCCCCGACCCTCGGCTGCGATTGGTCGGACTCCAGTGGGCGGGCCGCGGACGCTGACTGACAGTCGCGCGTGCCCCGCACCGAGCCGGGGCCCGAAGGTGGGCGGCTTCTGGTCCCTGAGCGAGAAAGGACCCTTCGCCTCCCGCCTCGCGACCCGCTGGCTCGGGACCTGCGGCGCCAGCATTTGGAATCCCGGAGCATCCGCCTCCAGGCGTTTCCCTGCCAGCGTGTGACCACAGCGGAGATGGTCCCGTGTTCATGCTGTGCGTGTACCGCCGTGGGATTCAGTGCTGCTGGCGCCGGAAGAGCACTGCTGTTCTTAAGCTCCAAGTGGCCATGCCGCGACCTTGACTCTCTCCCTGCTTTGAAATTGTGTTCGCCTTGCAGCGTTCCACTACTCTCACAAGATGTGAGTATCCTGGTTAAAAAAAAAAAAAAAAAAAGCCAGCGTCCTCCCGCTGCCTACCCACACACCCAGTCTGAGTTTCCCAATTTTAGGCACCCTTCTAACTGAAAAAGCGTCGGTACCGGTTCTGTGAAATTGAGGCCCTGAAAGGAACTGTCAGAAGCACTTGCTGTAGAATCCATGAGGGATCGCTGGCTGCCTTGTTTCCCAAAAGTGATTCGAGCACAGTCCAGTTAATTTTCCTGAGCCAAACAGGCCAAAATGTAGACCTGACCCTAAACTATTATCCCAAAGTTGCCAAAGAATCATTAGTATAAAATACAACTGACATTAATTATTTTCGTATTTACCCACCGCAGGGGACTGTGTGTAGTCATTCAGATGTTTCTAGAGCAGACCCACTTGCATGAGTGAACCGACCCAGGAAGGGACAGTGGAAAGCTCCGCTGGGGGCCAGTTTCCTCTGCAGTAACCCCTTCATCCTCTGGAGGACATAAGCCTTCCAGGAGCATTGTACTCATAAAAGGTGGTGTCCGCGCCTCTGTGTCTAATGAAGAGCCCTCTGTGCTCAATTTCTACTCTCAGCTTTATCTTCTAGAAGGGAGACCCATCCTTCACAGATAGGCTAACAAGTGGCAAACACTGACACAAGATATAACGACTGCTGAGTCAGAGCTCTGGCCCCAACCCCGTTCATTCTCAAGCACTTAACCTTGAGGTGTTTGAGTGACTCCACATACATTTACAGTCCTATTCACACACACACAGAAAAGAGGAGTCTGGGGCAAAGAGAACTGTCCATCTGTACCACATGTTTAGTTATTAAAGATTTGTCACTGGAAATTCACACTTCCAACTCAGCATATCCAGCAGAGTCCTATCTTGCAGACAATCAGCTTTGTGTCCCAGCCTGCCTGTGTCTGGACCACAGCTTTGTCCTTCATTTGCTGCGGCACCCAATGCAAACTGCTTCTCTGAGCTCATTCTTTACCCTAAATTAGGAGCAACATCACCTGCACTTAGGAATAAACTAAATGACAAGAAAAGTACTAGGCTGAGTGTTCCAAATGTTTTGTTCTTGAATTCCCTATTCCAGGTTATGAAGCAGCGTAAGAAGCCGGGCATGGTGGTGCCCGCCTCTAATTCCAGCACTCAGGAAGCTGAGGCAAGAAGATTGCCCTGAGATCGAGGCCAGTCCAGGCTACATAGTAAGTTCAGAACTAGCCTGGACTACAGAGTGAGCCCCCCTTTTTTCATAAAAAAGAAACAGCATAAGAAATTACTGAATATTTCATTAACAATTATGTCACCTTGAAAGTAAAACAAAAAGAGAAACAGAGAATCTACAGTCTACGCTTAATAGTGTGAAGCAGGAACTCTGATTTCTCTGTGTGACAGATGGTTGGGGTTATAGGCAGTGGTGGGATACAGGGTTTGCCAGAAATGGAGAAGTTACTGGAAAACGGAATTATAGAAATGGCAACTGACTAACTCGTGACAATCTGTAGCTGACCACTCTCCAGAAGTACTTAATGGATAAACATTAGGTAGTTAAAAGACAACAGGCTGAAAGATGTTTTTTTTCTTTTTGACAAGTCCAAGCTGGTTTTGAACTCACTATATGGCTCATGCTGGCCTTGAACACAACAACCTTCCTGCCTCAGGCTCCCAAGTGCTGGGATTATAGGTATGCACCACCATAGCCAGCTTACGGGGAATCAAACCCAGGACTGTGAGATTTCTAGGCAAGTAGCCTTAACCACTGAGTTATTCCTCCGGCCCTGGTGAAAGATCTTAAGAGAAGAGTACTTTGAAAGCTACCTAAGGGTGGACTGCAGCAATGGAGAGCCTGGTAACCAACCTTAGCAGCCAAGCTGCTTAGCACAGGATCTTATTGTACCCATCTCACCTAAAAAACCCCAAGACAGTGAGCCACCTGGGCAACCCACATTTCCAGGTCTCCCTTCTGGCTAGCAGAAGCTTTGTCCTCCTTATTTCCCCTTCTGTAACTTTATCGATAAAGTATTCTCTCCACGACCTGCCTCACGTCTTCCACGAGTTTGTCTTCAAGCTCATAGGAACAAGAATTCATCACAGAGGGCTGGTGGGAGTTGGAACTTGGCAGTGCAACTACTAATATCTGAAAAAAGGAATAGTTTAAATACTAACGTTACTAAATATTATTTATCTCAGCAAAAAAAAATATTTTTTTCCTGAGTGCTAGGATTACAAGTGTGCACCACCACACCGAATTTTATGTGGTGCTGGGAAATTGAACTCAGGAGCTTGCGTTTTCTAGGCAAGTACTTTAACCACTGAGCTATTCCTCCAGTCCTAGACCTTAAGTAAAAGCAAATTAAGCCCATTTCTGATGAAGCTATGTTGGGGGCTATTGTTAACCAGAAAATCTGGCTGTATCTCTGACAGATGCTTGAACACAAATCAATTCCTAATTTGGTTTCTCTGCTTCCTGCCTCGAATAAAATTTGGGTCCCAAGAACCACAAAAACATTGTTGAAAATTAAGTGATTTCCTAGCTACTCAGGAGGCTGGGGCAAGAGGATCACAATTTTCATACCAGTCTGGTCCACTTGGTAATACATTATTTCAAATAAACAATTCTCAAGTGGGGTTGAATGGGAGGAGTGGGAATAGAGCTCAAAAGGAGAGTACCCTGAGATCAGTTCTTATTGGAGGGGACATGCTGTCACATTAGGTACTAGTTACTCTATCCCCCAAAAAATCATGAACTATGAGAAGACACTGCCAAGGGGTTGTTTTATTTTTTGAAAGAGGGTCTCACTATGTTGCCAGGGTTGCCCAGGCTGCCCTAAAACATATACTTACTATCCCCGGCCCCAGCCTCCCTAAGGAGCTAGGACTGTAAGGGTACCACTGCAGTGGGCTATTTTCTTTGTTAAGATTCATGGTTGATCATGGATAAGTCTACATGAGTGGTTTAGGGAGAAATTCAGTCAATTTCTGCTCTACTCTTGATTTTTGTGCTCAACAGTCTTCAGGTCAAGTTTCCTTTAACCAGTAGCATTTGTAAAATGGGAATGCTGAGAATGAGGATGTAGCTCTGTGGTAAGGCACTTGCCTGTTGTGCCTTAGGCCCTGGTTCTGATTCTTAGCATTACAGAAAAAAAAAATGTTGGGCGATTCTAAGACCCGCTTCAATCCCCTGAGTCAGAGTCTCAAGGGCAGGTACAGCTGACCTTGGCATTAAATAAAGCTTCCTAGGTTTATTCTTATTTCAAAATGATTCCATGAATTTTAAATGCACAGAATAACAGAGAATTTCATTGTATAGAGTTCCTTATACCCTTCACCAACTTTCCATTATATTGACATCTTATATGACACCACAATTGCCAGGTCAGAGATTACAAGTAGTACAATACTACTAGCAATGTGCTTTATCTGGATTTCACCAGCTGGTCCATTCTTCTCTTTCCAATCCCAGATCCAAGCCAGGACACCATGTTGCATTTTAGTCACGTCTCCTCAGTTTTTTCCCAATCTGATAGTTTTTTCAGTTTTTCTTTGCTTTTCATGACCTTGAAACTTTTGGAAAGTATTGATCAGGCACTTCGTAGGCAGCTCCTCAAATTGAGTTTGCTGGTGTTCCCTAATGATTACACTGGGCTACGTGTTAGGGTGTGGCCTTCTCTCCACATTAGATCAGAGGGCATAAGACAATACAAGGGCTTATCTTGGTGATGTTAGCCTTGGTCACTTGGTTAAAAGGCTGTCTGCTGAGTTTCCTCAATACAGGGTTTCCAATTTTCCCTTTTCAAACTCTCTCTGCAAGAAACATGTCAATATGTCCAGCCCACATTGAAGAATCCAAGCTTACTTTCTAAAAGAAAGAGTATCAAAGAATTTGTGGATATATGTTAAAATCAATGTAATAATCAGTATGTGTTTGAGGGAGGATATTTGGAAGGGATGCAAATATCCTGTCTCTCCTTAAAGTTTTGCCCACCAATTTTGGTGTTAATTAGATTGACTTTAATCTGGAGTTCATTAGATTAACACTAATCAAGCGTTAATTAGATCTCTGCTGTGGGAATTACTATTTTGGCCTGTGGGAATTACTATTTTGTCTTGGTAACAGTGATTTTTCTCTTCTCTTATTTTTTACATTATTTGGAAATCACCTGTAAAAAATTTCCTCCTCTCATTATTTTACTTAACAATTTGTATAGTGGAGTATATTTCAAATATTTATTTTATTCCTTGAATTGTAACTTATTTTGTTGTTTACTTTGGGGCCACTGTGAGCTCTTTCAGGTTGGCTAATGTACCCCAACATTTATTTGTGTATTTATTGCTTCCTTACTTTTTGAGCTCATTCTGGGCTTATTTTGTTTTTTCTTGCCTCACTCATAGAATCAACTATTGTTCCAAGGTGATCTATTTCCTTTCACTAAAAAATAGTAGAGAGATCAAAATCTAAAAGTATATTTTTGTATACCAACCCACTAATGAAATCAGTATGTCAAAGAAACATCAGCACTCCCATATTTGTTATAACATTAGTCACAATACCCCAGAGATAGAAACAACCTAAACGTTCACCAGCTGGTGGCTGTATTCTTTTTAATGCGGTACAAATACACAACAGAAAACTACTCAGTCATAAAAAAGAATGAAAGCCTATCATGCGTGACAGCATGGATGGGACTGGAAACCCTTAAGTTGGGTGCAATAAAGCAGGCACAGAGAAAACAGCTACATGATCACACTTAGGTAGAAAGTTAAAAAAAAATTGATCTCCCAGAAATTGAGAGTATAATGGTGGTTACCAGATGCTGGGAGGAGAGTGGGGAGGTAGAAATGGGAGAAATGTGGATCAAGACTATGAAGTTACAGTCAGGAGTAAGAAGTTCTGGTGTGCTACCGCGTAATAGAGACTGCATTCCCCTGGACGCCTATGAAGCTCCGTCTCCGCCCCCTTCCTTCCTTCTTTGCTGACATTGTTTTCTGTGTTGTTGATGCTAGCCATTCTGACTGGAGTGAGGTGGAGTCTCTGCCTCTCCCAGGTCAAACTCTACTGTGGTTTGTACCTAGAACACCCCCAAAAGTCTCATGTATTGGAATGTTATGCGTTGTCTGTGGAACCATGTGTTGTAGAGAGAGTGGGGCCTGGTCTGGAGGGGTGGATTGTAGGCACTGGACTGGATTACAGGCATGTGGTAGTTTAGAACCACACATGGAAGAGGTAGAACAGAGGCTTGACCCAGAAGGGGCGGATCACTGGGATGGGACCTGGAAGTATGCTACTACCCGCATCTGGGACTGAACTTGACTTGATGAGGCTTGGCTTCCAGTTTGTAATGGTGTGAGGAGCTACCTTCACCTCTGCCTCTGCCATTGTGTTTGGTCTATTTTACTGAGCATTATTATCCCTAGGTGGCCCCATTTTCATTCAAAGGCTTTATATCTGTCTTTATGGCTACATAGTATTCCACTGTGTATAGGTACCATATTTTCTTTAACCATTCCCTCTACTGATGGGCAGGTAGGTTGTTTCCAAGATTTGACTATTGTGAATTGTTCTGTTATAAACATGGACGTGTACGTGTCTTAAGCTATTTACAACAGCCCCCTCAGCCAATATAATCCTAAATGGAGAAATACTAAACGCATTCAGACCAAATTCAGGAACAAGATAAGGATGCCCACTGTCACCCTTACTATTCAACATAGTGCTGGAAATTTTGGCAAGAACCATCAAGCAAGAGCAAGGAATAAAGGAATAAGAATTGGAAAGGAAGAAGTAAAGATATCCTTGTTCACAGATGACTTGATACTCTACATAGAAGACCCAAAGAAATTCTACCCAAAGAATCTTAGAAATACTAAGTAAATTTAGTGAAGCAGCAAGTTATAAAATCAATACCCACAAAACAATAGCATTCCTCTATACCAATAATGAATTCAAAGAGAAAGAAATCAAGAAAACAACCCCCTTCACAATAGCAAAAACAACAAAAAATACTGGGAATAAACCTCACCAAAGAGATGAAAGAACTATACAATGAAAACTACAAAGCCCTGAAGAAAGAGACTGAAGAGGTCTTTAGAAAATGGAAAGAGATCCTATGTTTCTGGATAGGAAGAACTAATATTGTCAAAATGGTCATATTCCCAAAGCTATTATACAGATTCAAAGCAATACCAATCAAAATACCAACTGTATTCTTCACAGAACTACATTTAAAAAACCTTAAAATTTATATGGAACCAGAAAACATCCAGAATCTCTAAAGTAATTCGAGGTAGCAAGGGCAAAACTGGAAGAGTCACAGTTCCAGACTTCAAAAAATACTATAAAGCAACAGTGATCAAATCTACATGGTACTTATATAAGAGCAGACAAGAGGACTAGTGGAACAGAATTGAGGATACTGAAACAAACCCAAACACCCTTAGTCAACTGATCTTTGACAAAGGGGCCAGAACAATCCACTGGAGAAAAGACAGCATCTTCAACAAACTGGATCTCTACACGCAGGAGAATGAAATTAGACCCATATCTATCACCACACACTACAATCAGATCAAAATGGATCCAAGAACTGGACATCAAAACAGAAACACTGAACTTATCGGAAGACAAAAAAGGTAAAACTCTAGAAGACATAGAGACAGCAAAGGGTTTTCTGAACAGATGCACAAGAAATCCCAACAAGAATCAACAAATAGGAGTACATTAACTAAAAAGCTTTTGTACAGCAAAAGAAACAATCAACAAGGTGAAGCAACAACCCACAGAGGGGGAAAAGATATTCACCAATAACACTTCAGACAAAGGATTAATATCTAGAGTACACAAAAAACTCAAAAAAGTAAAACCCCCTAAAATAAACGATCCCATCAAGAAGTAGCCAGCTGAAATGAAAAGAAGCTTCTCAGAAGAAGAAGTATAGTCAACAAGCATATGAAAAAGTGTTCTTCATAAATGGCATCAGAGAAATGCAAATAAAAACAACATTGAGGTTTTACCTCACTCCAGTGAGAATGGCCTACATCAAGAATTAAAAAAACAATTGTTGGCAAGGGTGTGAAAAAAAAGGAACTCTACTCCACTGATGGTGGGAGTGCAATCTGGTGCAACCATTATGGAAAGCAGTCTGGAGGCTCCTAGGAAAGTTGAGAATAGAAATTCCCTTGATCCAGCTACTGCTCTATTGGGTATGTTCCCAAAAGAAATAAAGGCAAACTCTTCAAACACTGCCATTCCTCCAGCTCTATGGTGTATAGATTTTGTACCTTGTGTTAAACAATGCATTTTTGAGTCTTTCCAAAGCACTCAACCTTGTTTTCCTTGAATATTTTTTCTTTGTCTGTCTTAGCCACTCATTCTTTGCTGGGACGGAACACCCAGCCTCCACAGTTAAAGGGAGGAAAGATTTACTTTAGCTCACAGTTTCAGAAGGTCATAGTTCATACATGGGTAGCTGGCAATGGTGAACACACACGGCAGGGGTGCTGCCAGACAGCTCTTCACAGCATGACACGCAGGAGGCCAAGTGAGGAAGGGGGAACCAGCACACACCCCTCCATGTCAAAGCCCAAGCCACCACCCCTTCCAGCCAGGCCCCACATACGAGACTTTTGGGGGAATACATTACAGATCTAAACTGTAACAATACCTACTAAATGAAGCTTTGATTTCAAAATTTCATGTAATAGGTAGTTGGTTATATCTTTACAATAACATTGTTCCCGGCAGAAGCTGGTTTAGAAACAAATACATACAACTCAAACTGGTGGTAATGGAAGTCCACACTATGATATCATCTAGCAATCCCATTACTATACATCCACCAGAATGTCCAAAATTTAAAAGGATGACCTTACTAAATAATAGTGAGGCCACAGAAAAAGTAGAACTATCCTGTACTACAAATGGGAATGCAAAATGAAAACAAACACTTATGTTGGAAGGCAGGAGTGGTTCAGCACTGTCTTAAAAAGTTCAGACATATACCTAGTCTAAAATCCAATCTTTCCACTCCAAAGTACCCAAGACAAATGAAAACATATGTCCAAACACAGACTTACCCACAAAAGTTCACAGCAGTTTTGTTTTTGATAGCCCCAAATCTGGAAATGACTTAAATGTATATCAGCAGATGAAAGAATTATGGTATGTATATACAATGAAATACTATTTTACAATAATAAAGAAATCAGATGAATCTCAACACACTAATGCCGAGGAAAGAAACTACACAGAAGAAAGTACTGAGGAGACGACTCTTTCGATGCTAATAGATGTTTATTATATTATTGTGATGGCTTCATGAACACATAATGTGTTAAGATATATCAGATTTCCTACTTTATGTGCAGTTTATAACTGGTCACTTTTACCTTAATAATAAGCATTTAAAAATATAATTATATACTGTCATTTTTCTAATGAACCCTCTAATTTTTTGATTTGCCAATCAACTACGGTCCTAACTATGTCAAATGAAAGGGCTTCTACTTAACTTACTGCCAACATTTTCAGCACCCACTATCTTTACCAGCACTTGACATTGTTGACAATGTCAGCTATATTGCTTGAGGAATAATATCTGCTCTCTGTATCCAAAGAACTCCAATGAGTATCCTGGAGGTAATGAAAACCATATTGAATAAAACTATATTAGCATTCCTTTCACTTCATATTCATTATTACTAAGCTAGGATGGTTTTGTTAAAGTCTCTTAAACAGTGACAACACTTTGAACTTCCCTCAGTAGAGTTCTATTTGTGATCTATTGTGAATTTTATCCATTAACTTCAAGCACAATAAATAATAACCATTACTACTGACCACTGAAATAAACAGATGAAGTGCTCAAATGTATAAATCTTTTATTTAAAATTAGAGACTCAAATACAAATTAAATAAGTATAATCTAAAATAGTATGCTTTCACAAAAAAGACTATAACCACTTAAGTCATACACTATTTCTGTAACAAAATTAAAGAGAGATCTAAAGAGTCTAAGATAAAATTATTTTTAAAGTCTTATTATCAACATTAAAATCATTAAAAAACATGGGACTAAAGATGGAGATCACCATTACAGGACTTACCCAGCATGCACCAGGTCCTGGGTTCAAACCTCAGCAATGAAAAAAAAAATTACAAAACACTCAAATTTATTAGAAAGTAAACAAAGCAATTATAGAGTGATTCTTGATATCAACTAAAAATCAGTAAAGGAATTAAAATTGTATGATTTCTATTCATTCACAGATTTTAAAACACCTCATTTTAAAATGTTATTTTTTTCCAAGACTGTGAGGACTGCTTTGGTTGAGTTTTAATTTTAATATGGCACAATAGATCAGTCAGTGAAATGTATTTTATAAAAATATTTAGATGCCAGCTGTGTGGGGTGGCACATGCCTATAATATCAACATTCTAGGAGGCAAATTTGAACCCAGCCTGAGAAATTTAGTAGACCTTGTCTCAAAAAGAAGAAGAAGAAGATGACGACGATGACGACGACTAAGGAGATTATAACTTAGTGTGAAGGGCCTGGGTTCAGTCTCTAGTCCAAAAAAAAAAAAAAATTAGATGCCAACAGAGACATGAGGATCACTTCAGCCCAGAAGTTTAAGGCCAGCCTAGGCAATACAGTGAGACCCTCCGCCTCAAAAAAAAAAAAAAAAAAAAAACAGAAACAGAATGATCCTTATAGACCTTTACTGCTTCACGTCAGAATGAAGGTATCACATCTTTAAATTTTAAAACATTATAATATAAAACCTTTTAATAATTGGTGAGGCAAAATCAGAATATACATTAAAATCATAAAATCTCCTTTGTATCCTTATCAATGGAAAATTAATTAGACCTATTTTATATTTTCTCTTTATTGCCTTAATTCTCTAGAAAAGAGCTTTAAATTTTATATTATGTTATAAATCCAATTTTAAGACTTTGTACAAAGAAATGTACCAAGAAAGACAGCATAATATCTAAAGCCTGTATCCTCCTAAAAACATAATAGAACTATCCTGCCTTAACTAGATAATAGATAACAGGACACTACACTATTATAGTTTATATATTTTAAAAAATTCAAAACAAATAGAGGAAAAACCACACAATCAAGAATGGCACCCACATTATTAAAAAATAAAGTATTTACATATATACAAACAATTGTGCAGCTACATTAACATTTCACATGCATATTGTGATGTTTTATTATTAAACTTATAAAATCAAACTGAGTATTTTTAACTATCCCAATTAAAGTTTTCTGCATACCAGTAAAGTTAAAATTTTAACATCTGTTCTGTAAAACTGAAGATAAAATATAATCATATTCAGCCATGAGAAAATTTCGTGTTATATAAATATATACTATTGTGACTTACAAATCAAGAGAACCAGCGTAAATTAAAATAGCTCAACTAAACAACATCTCTCTGCTTAGAACAAGCCCCAAAGACCATATTCAAAACTTAACTTCCCAAAACATATCAGATCAATTACCCCTTAGCCAAACTAATAAATAGTACAAAGAATTAAAGCCAAATATATTAGTTACCTAAGTTATTTCTAAATTACATTTTTTTGAGACCACCTCGCTCTGTAGCCCAGGCAGGTCCTGAACTCACTGGTGTATCCCAGGACTCAGGACAGTCTGCCTGCCTCAAGCCTCTGAAGTGCTGGGATTATGGGCATGCATCTCCATGCCCAGCTTCTTTATGTGGCGCTGGGGAACTGAACTCTGGGCCTTGCGCTTGCTGTGTAACTGCTGTGCCATTCTTCCTGTCCTTAAATTAATTATTAACTCATCAAAATATACTAAGTCTAAGCCTTAGTTTTCCTATATTCTAGTTTACATTACTTTCATTCTTTCTACATTCAAGATACTCTATATAATTAAAAGTAGGAACTATTTAATATTCTCATACTTCTAAACACTAGTAAAATAAAATATCAGAAGCAGAATATTAATAACTATCATATTCTGCCAAATTTCTTATAAAAGTATGTTGAATGCTAGTTATGAGCTAGAAAAACAAGCCAAAGATAAAAGAGAAATCCTACTGACATGCTATAACAAAATTATATTTATTATATTAAAATAAAAGAGAGAAGATGTTATCAAACACCTACTTAGGTAATACTGAACCATGACATTTCAGCAGCTTATTTGAAAAATTTATGTACCACAGAGCAGTATTTTGGTACCAGTTCAGTGCAAATTAGTTTGTCTAACTATGGGCAGCAAAGGAGGCACTTAACCTGCAAAATAGAAAAATAGTGTATATTCAAGAAGAGATTCAGAGTCATTCATAAAAGATAATTATTAGTATTCAAATAGTTAAAATTCAATTTTTACTTAACATGCACTCAATGTTACACATGCTTCCTATGGAAAATCCTTTTGAAGGTAAGACTCCTATTTGTTTGTAAGACACCGAAAACATGTTCTTTTCAAGGGATTCTGGATTCCTGAGAATAAAATCCTAGTCTTCTCTACCTGAGTGCTATATATTTTTTGAACAGAAAAATCCGTAAGATTATACTGGAGAAATGTTTCTAACTATCAACAAAGTATACCATTGGTCCCCACTTTACTCTTGAAAGATCAAAAGTTTACATCTTACATAATTTCAATGAAGGATATCTAATGACTCTAACAGAATAATGAAGAGATATTTGGCACCTAAACTTAGATAACACTTAAGTACTGCCATAGTTTTAAATAGTTGCATGTCCATATTTGTGGGAAAGAGGATATGTTACTATCAACATTAGAACATTCTAAAAGACTAAAATCCCAGGCTGCAAATATTACTCTCAATTTACAAATGGATCTACCTATAGCCTTCTAACACAATCTTATTCTTCCTGCAGTTACAGATACACACTCTTTTTAACAGGTAAAGCAAGGTTTATTTTTTTAACCACTATTAAACTGCCACTTTTCAAAGACTAGACAGAAACTAATTTCTTCTTAAAAATCATCCATATTCTACCACTAATACTCGTTTAAATATTCTTGACTATGAAGCAGAATCAAAAAGTTAAGTGAATGACCTTGGATCCTTCTGCTGAAATACATACAGAAATGTAAACAGGAACAAAGACTATGAACACACATTAATTTCTGGCCATACAGTGGCATATAAATGTTCATCCATAAGATAAACATTTACTATGGCAATATTTCAAGTGAATGGAGTCCAAGAGCTCCTTTCTTTTTATCTAAGAGAAATACTCTTTGTTTCCTATTTAAGTAACCTTGATTTTAATCCTGGATGAAACACTATACATCATGCATTAAAAACGACTCATGATGCTGACTATAATTTTTCATGAGATAATTTAATCATCTCCACTATGACTCCTATCCTCTAGGGGCCCTGGGAATGGCTTTGTGGTAGAACATGTGCTTAGTAGGTTTGAGGTCCTTAAATCTGTTCAATCTCCAGCACCCAAAGGGAAAGGGAAAAAACAGTATCCTACAATCTTAATTATTTTTCCTAAATTTGCTTGTAATAAGGATTTCCTTGACTCAGAGGAAGAAAACTGTTTAAAATAACACAAGAACACCTTCTTACTCCAGTGAGACTGGCAAATTTCAATAGTTCATAATGCTCATTTGTCATTTATATTAGCTGTAAAAACTGCATTCCTTGACATATAATTAGTTTTTTCAGGACAAAAGAACCAAAATTCTACTTCTATCGTTTAGGTAAATTTTTCTATTTTCTTCAAGAAATTCTAGTTTATTTTTTAAATAAAAAAGTACATAAAAAAAACATTGCTGATGTAAATTGTTAGGAAATAAAGTGCATACAGCTTTTGATATAAATATTGCTTAGTACATTATAGCTAAAAAACCAAATTAAGACTCAGGTCAGTATGTAGAATCTGAAAAAATATGAGAATAGAATACAAACTTTATATAAATAGTAACAAAATGGGAGGAGTTTTCTCTCCCTAAATAAAAAAGGGAACTAAAGACATTAAGAAAATTTAAGTGAATTCCTGCTCTCCAAGAAACCAGACATCCTACACAATAACACCAACGGGCAACACCTGAAAAGCGGAGTCACACTCTGGCTGCTGCTGTAGAATTTCTGCATTTGGTTCATAACTCTCCGGCATCTGGCTGATCTCATCTTGCAAGGTAGGAGACATGCCATGAGTCTCATCTACAGAAGGACCGTCAGACAAAGTGTCTAACTTTTCTAGAGAACAAACCACGCGAGGCTCCCTGTCTCCTGTCCCTTCATCCACAGGAGTCCTTGCCTCAGCATCGTCTAGCTGTTGAACTGAAGTTAAATACTGTTCCAGCAAACTGTTATCCTGCTCGTTGTTTGAGCGCTCCTTACTCCAGGCGCCCTGCTCTTCACTCGCACTCCCCAAGTCTGGCTCTTTGCCGTATTTAACAGTGTCAGTGGAATGCCCCATCACTGAGCTCTCACCGTCTTCTGTGGAACTTTTTTCAAAATCCAAAGAATCCCGTAAACAGTGAACTTGCTCTGTTAAGGAGGAATGAAAACCAGAGTCTGGATATTCCGGTAAGGTTTTCTCTTGAGTTGCTTCACTGTGAGCGATGAGCCAATTAGAATTTTGATCAGAAGAGGGCTCCTCACTTTGGGTGAATAATGGAGATTTAAATGATGCCAGAGTACTTGATATAGGAGGAACATCAGTTTGCCAGGAAACTAGACGCTGGTCCACTGACTGCTGCCAAGTTTGTAGAGATCTTACCTATATACCAGAGAATATATTTATAAGGTAAAAGCCATGTCTGCTTTAAAATCATTTATTGATCTTTTGTTTCCAGCAGTCATGAAGCTGGTAAGTAATAAAACTTTTTGACAGCCCTAATCTTTTCCATAGCACAGCTGGTTTAAGCCAGGTTGACTGTGTCCTTGGTAACAAAAGGCTCTTACTAAGACAGAGAAAAGGGGTCAAAGTAATTCTTTTTTTATCGACTAAAATAACAATGAGAGGCCTGATAGTACGCGTTGTGCTAATAGGTCAATAATGTACAATATATATGCTGAGTGTACTCGATAATACCAGTTAGAGCCTATTAGTATGAGTACTTTAAAATAGATCTCATTTTAGACATCCGCAGAGAAAAGTCTGAAGTTATTACCTAAATAGTATATGTAGCTTTCTAAAATCTTTAAAGACCCAAATTTCTTGATAATATGAACTTGACATTTTTCAGTATAAATAAAAACTTAAAAATTTACTGCAAAATTGAAGGCAAGAAAGCAATGTACAGGATTGCTTGCTTTCCTCTGACTACCCCTCAAGCCAATCACTGTATCAATTTAATGTTCTCCTTCTAGACCTTTTTCTATGTATTTTCAAATACATAGAGCCTTTTGTTTTGGGGCAGGGATGTTATTGGAGTCTGAAACCAAAGTTTTCACACTCACACTGAGCTATATCTTTAGCCCATTTTTTTGGAAGTAAGTAAAGACAACATATAAACATTTAAACTCATAAAGAATTTTCAGTATGATTACTCTTGTTTTTCAGATATGCATATGTTTCACAAGTCATTCCATATAAGGTTTTGATGTGAAATAAACTAACCATGTTGAATATATACTGAACTTCCATTAAAAACATTATGCAGTTATTTATATTCACAGGATTTTTTTTTTTTTTTTTTTGAGACAGGGTCTTACTTTATAGCCCAGGCTGATTCCAAACTATGTAGTCCAGGCTAACCTTGGATTCACAGCAATCCTCCTGCTTCAGCCTCCCAAGTGCTGGAATTACAGGTGAATGCTACCACACTCAGCTTATGTGGTTCTGGGGAATCGAACTTAGGGCTCTAACCATTGTGCCATTCCTCCAGTCCCTTGCATTATTTTTTCCACTATAAATTCTCCAGGTCTTAACTTATTTCTTATTTTTTATTTTGAGACAGGGTCTTATTAAGGTGCCTAGTTGCTCATGCTAGGTTTGAACTTGTGATCCTCCTGCCTCAGTCTCTCATAGCACTGGGATTACAGGCATGTGCCACTATGCCCAGCTTAGAGTTTTTTTTTTTTTTTTTTTAACCAAATAGAACTCTAAGCTCTGGATCTTATTATATTCCCTAAACAGTATTTTTTAAACATTTTTCCATGTCAGTACATATTGTCACCTTATTCTTCTTTTAAGTGTTACATACTATTTTTCAGTAGTATTAGTCCACAGTTTATTTAGCAATTCCCCTACCAATAGGACTCAGGAAACCTTAAAATCAAAATTTGTTTTTGAATTTTATAGGTCAAATCTAATTATAGCAAGCTATGCCTGGTGGTATAGGTCTGTAATCTCAGCACTCTGGGAGGCCGGGACAGGAGGATCACAAATTTGAGCACATCTAGGACAATTTAGCAAGACCCTATCTGAAAATCAAACATCACCTGGCATGTGGCTTAGTACAAAGGCCCTGGTTCAATTCCTACTTCCTAGTAACATATATACATTTAAAAAATAAAAAATATTTTAAAGAAATTATCATTAATGGTGGCACAGGCCTATAATCCTAGCTCTGGGGAGGCTGAGGCAGGAGGATTACTATGAGTTCCAGGCCAGTCTGGGGACCAACCTGAACTACACACTGAGATTCTTATTTTTAAAAAAAATTATCATTAAGGAGTATTTAATGCAACACAACATTTTGTATGTATTACAATATGAACACCAATTGCCTAAACAATCTCTCTTCCTCCCAAGTATTCATGTGTATATTTTAGGACATGTACACTATACCTACCATATATCAATTTAGTCACCTTTCATTCACATACTACCAAAATAAAGTGACATAACTGTTTCTCTCTCTCCTCTGCCTCTCTCTCTCCTTCTCTGTCTCTCTTTCTCTCCCAATAGTGGCCATTTAGATGAGTATAAGCCAGTGTGGTTAACACACTACTTCTTATTTCTGAGCCTATTTTTCTTATTTGTCATTATAATGTGCCCTGCAATATTATTATTTGTCACTTATGGTGTTCATACTGTTAAGTCAAATGCAGCATGTTACAAGTTTCCAGAACGAGAGATGTGACACTGAATAACATCACCACTGGTAGAAAATTCAGTCAAAATGAATGATAGAACTGGGTTACAGCCATTTCAGAATGCATGTGCTTCCATCACATTAAGACCATCAGACTATAAAAGTCCATAATAAAAATAAAGATTATTGATTAAAAAAGAAAGCTACATAAAACTTCAAATTGGGTTAAACAATATACTACTTTTCTTTCTTGGGAAATAATTAAATAAAACAAAATTGTGGGACCTAGTTGAGTTAGTGGAAAAGAACACAAGCCACACCCTCAGCCTCACAAAAAGCTCATTGATAGAGTTCATTCCTAGCATGCCTAAGGCCCTGGGTTGTACCCCATCCCCACCAGAAAGAGAGAGAGAGAGAGAGAGAGAGATTAATAAGCCTTACTACTCTGTTTATCCCAATGAACCTAAAATTTTTCTTATTCATTTATTAGGGAAATCAACAGATGGTTACCTGGTTCCAAAGAAATCTGACAGCCTCTTCTTGTACAAATTTTTTAATGCGTTCTTCATCTCTTTCTTTTCTTAATCTACAATAATTCAAAATGTGTTAATGCCACCAAGACATCTGTATGTCATTTCATTTGTATGTCCTGTAACAACTATTAAACACATGCATTATAGAGATTAATAATTTAATAATAACAGTGCTTTCCACTTACAGAATTTCTAACTAGAAACCTTAGTTTTAATTTTTCTTTTTGTACTGGGGAGTGAATCCAGGACCTTGCACAAGGTAGGCAAGTGCTTCGTCACTGAGCCAAACCTCCAACACTCAGTTTTAAACCTAACTTAAAGCAGAAGCTAAAAGAGGTATGACTGAAATTCAGACAGTTCTATAAAGTTTTGCCACCACAGGCATCTCTCATCCATCACTCTCTTTCATTTCTTCGTCTTAGCTCTGGGCACACTGCTGCAGTCTTTATCCTCAAGCAGATAACAAGCCTGGGGATCCCTTAATTATCCATTATCATTAAGATGTCACCACCATTTTATTCTAATTTTTTTTCAATCCTGGGGATTGAACCCAGGCTCTAGCATGTGATGGGCAAGCACTCTCACCACTAAGCTATACCTCCAACATTCTGAATGTATGAACCAAACTGCCACCTTTTTTAGACTCCTAACATACTTTCCTGTGCCATCTGGCAATCCTGAATCATAATCAGCAAACTCCCTTATACATGTAGCCTCTCTCTGAACTTTCGTTGACCCATTTCTAAGAGCAATGTTGCTCTCTCAAGTGAATGCTATTTTTTCTCTCATACATGAGGACAGAAAAGTATTCATTAGTGGTTTCATCTTTTTTTTTTAACCTTCCTCCTTTAAAATCTCCCATCATCTGATAAGTTTCCCAAACTTTTTGGCAACTACTGGCCACCAGCTATTTACACCCATTCACTGATGTCTCAGCACCAGCCTTCCTCTGTCCCATTTCTTGTCATTGTTTTTGGAGGCCATGGATGCTCTAATAATAATCTACCCCATGTCCGCCACCCATTCCCATAATCTTACCTAGAACAAGTCATTTTGGCTATACCAAATATCATTCCAAGGAGTCAACATCAACCACTCACGACCTTACTATTCCCCCAGTTCACCTCTGGCATCCACCACATCAATCTAGACCTCTACTCTTTCAGACCTCCAATTCAACATGCCTTCCCTCCTCCTTTCTTTCAATTCCCTGTTACTTGACTTAAATTCCAAGATTCATCTTTACAATTTCCCTCTCAAATCTTCAGAATGCTTCAGAACGCTTGCTCTTCCTCTGTGTCTCTGCCATAGTCAGCTAGGAAAAAGCAGTATGGCTAAACTGAATTGACTATGCCTCACTCAGAACAGTTGAGGGTTGCCAGTGAAATTTACACTCTGACCTAATTTTTCATTTTGTGTTGCTTCCTGAAATGAGGTCTCACTATGTTGCCTAGGCTAGTCTTGAACTTCTGGGCTCAAGAGATCCTTCTACCTTAGCCTCCCAAGTAGCTAGGACCACAGGCTTACACTATTGTGCCTGGCAATACAGATTTAGTTTTAAGCTAGTTATCTCACATTTGCTATTTCTACCTCACCCCTCTTCTTACTTGACACATTAGTGAAAAAAATGATATATTTAGACAGAATCCTACCCTCCTCCCAGCATCAAACATAGCACCTTACCTGCTCCCGTTCCACCTCAGACTACTTCCCATAATTGCGTACCAGATTCTTTTTCACCACAGGAACTTCGGTTGTTCACGACTCCTTTTTTTCTACTGTGCTATCAGTTTTTTCGTCCTTATTAAATCATTCCCATTAACATATAAATACAATATTTCTCTCATCTTTAGAAAAGAATCATCCTTAACTCCAGATTCTCCTCCAACATCATATACTCTCTTTTCCTCCTTTCTTTCCCAAGAACTGGCCACACTTGTTCTTTAAACTCACTCCTCCCCTTCATTATCTAACTCATTCTGAACTGGCGCTCACCTCCCCACACCACTGAAGCTGCTCTCAGGAAGCCACTGTGCAGTCAAGGGTTAACTCGGTGAGACTGGGATCCCTTGCATGTCCCTCAATGGACTCCTGGGAAATAACCTCTAAGCCCTTGTAATACTCTGCCTGAAAATAGTATCTTTGTACACCTGAGGTCTTACCTCACACCAGATAGTTTACACTGACAATATGATTTCTAATAAACACCTAATTTTTCACCGGGACCCTGGGCCAAGGTGTATTAGTTGGACTTTTAGGAAGCTTGAGATCTGAGTAATTAAGGTCAATCACATGGGCATCCAATAAAAACATGGCATTGACACAGAGGTGAGATTCATTGCTTGGAAATACTGTGTATGTTTCATACACATCATAGATCTGAGAATTACGCCCTGTCTGTACAACTCAACTGAGATAAGACAACTGGGAGCCTGAATCTGGTCTCTCCTGAACTCTGCCCTATATACTTTTGTTTGTTTATTTGTTTGTTTTTGTTTTTTGAAAGTGGGAATTGAGCCCAGAGCTTTTAAAGTGAATTGTATCTCCAGCCTATTTTCTATTTTTATTTTTATCTTGAGAGAACGGTCTTGTTATGGCACTAAGTTCCCAGGCTGGGCTCAAACTTGCGATCTTTCTGCCTCAGCCTGTCATGTTTTCTTGATGATTTTAATCTGTATGCTTTAGCTGTAGTAGATCGGAACCAGGAAAAGAACAATTTCCCTGAGTTCTGAGTACACTGAGCAAATTGTGGAACCTGGCCACAGTTTTGAGGATCACCAGCAAAGTCACCATTAACTTCTGATAGCTAGATCTGATGTGTAGCTCCCTGTTTTCCTCCAAACTCCTCTCAAACACCTTCCCTTACGAAACTGAGCGTGCATCTCCTGTACTCTCCTAGTCTTCCTCCCATGCTGGCTATCGCTCTCTAGTCTCTTCTGTTACTGTCCCTGCTTCTACCTAGTAATACTTATGTATCCTTTTTCAAGTCATCTACAGGACTCCCTATTCTTTTTATTTTCAAAATTTATACCGCTCTGCCGCTATTTTCTGTACCTTTCTGTTTAGCATTATAAATGTTTGGACAGCTCACATTCACTCTACATTGTTTTTGAGACAGGTCTCACTCTGTAACCCAGGCTAGTCCTGAACTCACTGTAGCCCAAGCTAGCCTTAGATCATAGCAATCCTCCTGCCTCAGCCTCCCGAGTGCCAGGATTACTGGCTTGCAACACCATGCCTGGCTTCATGGAGGCAAGCACTTTAACCACTGTGTCATTCCTCCACCACCTTACTAAACATTTTGTGACACTGAATCTACGTAACGACTACTATCCTGGGGTTAGAGACACATAGAACAATCTGTGCACCGAGATGCTCTCAGTATATTTTAGGAAAAAGCAAGTAAATTAACAGTGTCCACCTGGTGTGACAAGGGGTATGACCATAGTAACACAGTGCTCTCAAACAGCTTAAGAAATTAAAGCTCAGCCTAGTGGCCAAGCAAGGCCTTTAATCTCAGAAGGCTGAGGTAGGAGGATCACAAGCTCAAACCTAACCTGGGCAACTTAGCCAATTGGTGGACCCACCTCAAAAAGGGCGGGGGAGGTATTAAGGATGTAGGACCTAGGTTCAATTCTCAGCACAGCAAAAAATAGTAAATAAAATTAAAAATTAAGAAACAAACTGACACCACCCTCAAACCAACGAAACAAAACACTTGTGACTCACCTCCTTACTTCATCAGTTAGGTAGACAATGTGCTGCTGCATTCTACGGAGCCGGATTTCGTAGCGCGCCTCCTTGGCTCGTGGGTTGCAGTTCCTGGCATAGAAGCCCCGCCAGCAGGCCTGCAGCCTGGTGGCTGCGTCATTTAACTTCTGAAGAGCAACTTTATCTTGTCCCAAAGCAGCAGGCGTCCATGCTGACATACCGCAGGGAAGCTTCTCTGAGGTTGCTTCAGAAGCAGTTACCTCATGATCTGACTCTGCATGGGAGACACTGTGTTCAGCTGACCCAGGAAAAAGACAGCAGTTACCGACCCTCAAGACAGTGCTGGCGACTGTTGACTGCTCGCTTTTCTCCTTTACCTCTGTCCTGATTTTACTTTTTAACAGTTCAACACAATTCTCATTTGTACCCCACAGCGCTGTTTCCTCTTTACCCAAATCTTGGTTTTCCAGCCCTTTCACAGATTCATCTGTAGCAGCAGCATCTTCTAGGCCCAAGTTAATTCCCTGCAGTCTCAACTCAACTGTAGGTGACACTGGAGACAGTCCTGATGCAACTGGCATGAAAGTGGACTCTGAAGAGAGAAGACTACAGTTTAATTTGTCCTCATCTGTTTGTATGTCCTCCAGGTGCAAGTCATTTCGAGAGTATCTTGTAGTATGAGCAGAGGCTGGAAAGTTGTTCTTAATAGCATACAACTGGTCATCATTACTGCTTATCCCAACCCAAGAATTGATCTGGATGACTGGTTCTAGAAAAATCAAATCATTAAATACTTAAAATGCTTTTATTGAAATACAGTAAAAACATAGTAAATGCCTTCAGTGATTTCCTACAAAGGCCTAAAACGTCAAACCAAACATTTTTAAGGACATAAATTTTGCAGTAATCCTAAAAATAAACAAAGCCTCAGGTCCATGCAAAGTGCAGCTATGCTTGAAAGGTTTCTAAAAATAAGAAATATGATAATTATATACATATACATAAATGTGTATATATACATACAGTATCGATCCAAATTATCACTAAGGTTAAACTAATAAAAGTTATAAAAATATGCTTTATCTTCTATAGTACTCAAAAAAAACCCCAATCACTTGAAGAAAACTAAACAGAGATAAATTACTTTCTTACCACTTTCCTGGACTATCTGGCAGTCTTGGCCAGGGCCTGAATTCTCAGGTACAAGAGGTGCCCTTGTTTCAGTAGTAACAAGAGGTGACAACTCTTCATTTTGGCTTTGGTTCATCAACTGTCTCTGGTGAAACCTAAAAATCAGTAATATCAGATGTCATCTAAACCAAACCAAGCCAAACCAACAAAATTCCTCTTAATCTTCCTAGGAACAAATATCAAAAAAGTAGAGTTTGTCTCTTTGGATGCAGGGTACTTGTTCCTGAGCAGGCTGAGGATGGAAGTACTGAGAGCTTCCAAGGGGCAAGAGCAGGCCAGGTTGCCGCCATGGGTAAGAGTTAGGATATGTTTGGCACCATCCTGATGGCAGATAAGAGAAAGAGGCACAGCTACTCCCCAGGGCCACACAACAAATAAGCCAAGCCCTGTACACTCTTCCTCATGGTGTGCCTTCACTTTTGACAACTGTAGGTTTCATGGGGCAGGGTACCAGGAAGAGTCTGAAGAAGGCAATAGCCTGGGTGTGACTAAGGGAAGATAATATGTGACAGCACATGGGACCAACGTCGGATCTGAGGTCGGGTACTATCAAGGTTTTGCCCTTGCACGGAAATGACAGCTGCACAGCTGTGCTAGCGAAAAAGACAGCAGGTAGATGAAGGTCTT